>OY743216.1:20130397-20602897 GCA_963555745.1 Cardamine flexuosa | reverse complement strand
TTACCTTGAAGCTGTAGATTTCTTTTTTGTTTTCCTTCGTTTGATATCTTTGCTTTGTATTGAGGCTTTGTGATACTTAAACTTATTGGTCTGGTGATTTGTGAAACTTGAATAGGTTGTTATATCGAATGATTAGTTGATATGTCATTGATGAGCCTGTGTTTGTTTCTGAATTGCCATTGTTGTGGTTGTTGAGTAAATTGTTTTCACTCTTTTCCTCAACTATATTTTTTAGTTTTGTTTCAAATTGGCATGGTTGTTGTGTGGTGCTATTAGTTGTAGCTTTCTTGCTTTGAGTGAGGTTTTTGTCCCTTGTGTTCTTCTAGGTGATTGTTTATCATTGCAATTGTAGGAGCTATGTTTGATCGAGTGTGTTTATGTGTTGATTGTAGAAGCGTTTTGGTCTTCTTTGTTACTGATAAATCTGTTGTTTTTGTTCTTTTGCAGTCTCCCCATTAGGGCACATTGTTGAGAGCAGGGAACGTCTCGTGAGTTCTCTTCTCCCAAGTGTTAACTGTGGTTAAAGCTTAGTCAAGATGCAGGGAGAGAGGGCCAGTCTCGGCTATCTCGCAGAGGCGTTGAACTTTGAGCATAGTTCGTCTTCAAGTAGTGGTGTGATGAATCATTGGGAGAATCTTCACAGTCTTGGTGATAATGATTTGCAGGATTACATGATTGCAAACGCTGAATCATCAAATACATCACTTGCAAACTCAGTTTATCGTGAGCAACAGGATTTTCGTAGGTTTAGCCTCGGCGAGGCTAGCTCTAGCGGCACGCAGCAGAACGAAGCTACCAGTCACAATGAGCGTTTTCAAGAACGAAGAAACGAGATCATTGATTTAGATCCATTGTTTGTTGTGGAGCCATCTGGTGCAAATCAACCTGTTCAGAACGTGAACCTGAATGTAGAATATATAGAAATTCATGACGATATTAATCCAGTTAGGGGCCATCAGTCTGGTTACTTTGAAGCCAATGGACCAGGGACGACCAGGGTTTCGCAACCCGGAAGACCTTTCGAAGAGAGTAGTAGTGTTAGATCAGGCTCTTCAGTAGAGGGTCGTCGTGTATCATGTAAGAGAAAAGTTATTGAAAGCAGCATTGGTCAATCTTCTTCAGGAGGTTATCGTGATTTCCACCATGGAGAAAGCAGTTCATGGACACCAGCTTCTGCGGTTTACAGGACAGGAAATGGTATAAACATATCTGGCTCTCTTGACCATCCTCCAATAGGACTTGTCTCTGGAACTGTTCCAAATTTTCCTGTCTCTGCGATTGCAGAGAGCTCTAGTAGGAATACATGTGTCAGAAGTAATCCCTCAGCTCAGCAAGAAACTGTAAACCCAGCTGTGTTCTCTGCGGGAACAGTAGTCAGGCGACCTGTCGCTCCATCCCAGTCGAGCTTGTTAAGATTTATACCGGCAGATCAACAACAATCGTTGGATTTGAGACATGGACATGCTTTAGGCAATGTCTTTTCTCGTATCCCTAGTCCTCCTACTGTTCCTCCTACTGTTCATGTTTCAAGGAACATGCGACCAGCATTTCTGTGGAGTGAGGGATCATCAAACTCTACTGCGCTGCCCAGTGATAGAAATATTCATCTAGATGGAACCATGTCAAGAAGCATGTCCGGGAATATTCCAGAGATACCTGCTTTTGCTCCAGTTCCATCTCCAGCTCCTCATCTCAGGAATTTGGTCCGCAGTCAGAGTAGCAGAAATGTAAACCTGAATATTGCAACATCGTCATCGTCGAGGACCAGCTCAAACACAGTTGTTCAACCTCAACCTCAACCACCATCTTCTAATCTTGCATGGACTCCTTACCAGAATTCACCTCACTATCAAAGAAGAAGATCCGAACATGCCCGTAGGTCATTGGTTTCTCCCGTTGCTGTAGATGCTACAAACCAGAGATCTAATGATCACCAAACACTTCGTTTGGTGGTCCCTCCTACCTCTCCGGATGGGCCTGTGCTTCACCCTGGTGGTGGTGATAGTAGTCAGATGCTTAATCGGGCTTACTCGAGAGCAGGTCCTTGGTTGGATAGGCAAGGAGAGACTGCGGTTGGGATTTCTCAAATGCGAGCCTTAGCAGCTGCAAGCAGAGGAAGAAGCAGACTTATGGTGTCCCAGGTATTTTTACGAATTCTATTGTCATAACTTTGATAGTTTTTTTTTGTAGTTTTGGCTCATTCAGTTGCATATTAATTCTGTTTTGGACAGATGCAGAATGTCTTGGATGTCATGCGTAGGGATACTAATAATAACTTGCGGCTTGAGGTTAGTTCTTCCTTCGGTTAAAGACTATTGTAAAGTTTTATAAATTCGAATCGTCTCATGTCCTGTCTCTGTTGATTTCTTCTAATCACTGGAACTTAAATAATCCAAATGGTTGTTTGTTCCACTTCCAGGACGTTATGCTTCTAAATCAGACAATGCTGTATGAAGGGACTGCTGGTATTCATGACCGATATAGAGACATGCGACTTGATGTAGACAACATGTCATATGAGGTAAAAAACGATCCATAAAATCTTGGTCAGGTCCTAGCTAAATTCGTCAAAAGCCTCACTTCTTTTGGTTGATAAACTTTAGGAATTGTTGGCACTGGAGGAGAGGATTGGAGATGTTTGTACTGGTGTAAACGAGGAAACCATATCAAACCGGTTGAGGCAGCGAAAATACAAAACCAACACAAAATCTCCACAAGATGCTGAGCCATGCTGTGTTTGTCAGGTAAACAAAATATACTAGTTGTTGTGATAATGATAAGAATTATTAGATTTTTTTGGGTGGGAGTAAGAATATGGTGAAACTTGGTGCAGGAGGAATACACTGAAGGAGAAGACATGGGGACGTTAGAATGTGGACATGAGTTCCATAGCCAATGCATTAAAGAATGGCTGAAGCAGAAGAATCTTTGCCCAATCTGCAAGACTACAGGCTTGAACACCGCGAAGAAGCGGAAGATAGGATGATGATGAATTTACTCAAGAGCTTTTTTTTACAATTCATTTTATAAACAAAAAAGGAAGAAACAAAGGAGACTCTCAAGCCCCTACCATTGCAGAGCCAGGCATGTTTGGTCCCCAATTTTTTTTTTTTGTTTTAATATAAATTGTTGGTATTTATAATCTAAGTATGGAAGACGGAAAGATTTGGAGGGTGATAGGGATTTGTTGTTTTTATTTTTCTGGATTTGTTTGGATAATTTAATTTACCCAATGTCAATTAATTTTATGAAGCCTTTTGAAAGAAGGAAGAAATTGAGTTGACCGATTTTGAGATTATGATTATATTGAAAGCCCATATATTGTTTTGTTATTTTGTGTTGGTGGCTTTGGCTATTCTTCATACTTTCATAGTTGTCTTAATTTGCTCTATATAATTGGTAACAAAAGTTTAAGGGTGTTAAGTAGTTGCAATTTTAGAGGAACAAAATTAAAACCATTCGGGATAGTAGTATGTCTAAGAGGGTTGTCCAATCAGAAGAGTTTGGCTGTCCTACGGTTCTTGAACTTCGATTAGACCAGATCGCTTTTGAGAATCGACATGCAAAGAAGAAATGATCTCTGCTTCTCGAAGATGATTACAGTGGAGACACAACAGGTTGACCTGCAAACCCAAAGAGAGGAGGTGATCACGAGTGGGGAACCTGTTGAGGATAAAGAGGGTTTTATGATTAAAAATTTTAATCCAGACAATTTTTGACCATCTAACTAAAGGTAATGTTTCTCTAATCTAATTGTAGATGAGGCTTGAACATAAAGCAGATATATCGATATCAGTGGATTTCCATATCGATTTGTCCTAAACATCAGAGAGTGAGAGCTATGTGAGACAAAGCATGAGATGTTCAAAATTGTCTAATCGGACTGGTGAAGAGTCCAAGAGACATTTGACCAAATAGAGGAGACCGATTATGTAGTATCTTAGAGCATTTTCACCAATGTAATTGATAAATGATAAATTGTCCAAAATATCTCTAGTGATCCTTATGTAGGACTGCAAAATCACGAATCAAAATCACAAATAAATATCTAATTCAGGAAAGACGAATATATGGATGCGGGATCTGATTTCTTTTCCTAATTCAATAATTTTTTTGCAGTGTGGCAGTTTAATGTGGTTTTGAATCCAGGATATAACAGTGTTGAAACTATAATTGTGACACTTGATTATGGAATCTATAAACTAATCTACAATATATACTCGTAACTTACTTTTAAGAAAAGAGAAGCAAAATATTGCTGGAATGAATTTCATTTCTGGGTTATTTGAGAGAATCTATGAACTAATCTACAATATATACTCGTGACTTACTTTTAAGAAAAGAGAAGCAAAATATTGCTAGAATGAATTTTATTTCTGGGTTATTTGAGAGAATTTTTTATAAAGAGGAGTTGTTTGATCCCTAAGGAATAGATAAATCTGCGAGATTTAGCTTGATCCGCAAGATATAAAATATTTTTTGAATATTCTGAAAATATTCAGCCTTGTTCCACAAGGATAACAATTCGGAATATTACAAAATATTTTGAATCAAATTAGAATCTTCTAGATTTATCCGGATTTATAAAAAAATCTTTAAAACAAATAACCAAATTATTAATAGAAATGTGTGCCAAAAAAAAAAGAGCCTTTGTGACCCAAAGGGCCACATTCACTAAGATTCAAACTCAAGCCCGGCCCGACTCGACACGACAACGGTGGGTGTGTATAGTTTTGCATAATAGTCATCCATCTCTCACTCTCTATCCAATATGATACATTTGTTCATTTTGATACTTAGTCAAAATTACAAGTTTTATAAGTCTTCCAAACTACCCACTTTAGACATTCATTTCTTATTCAAATTAAGTTCAGGTTTGACATGTAAATATACTATCTTATAGTGTTCATTACAAGTATTCCAAATACCCTAAGCTTCGGTTGTTCTGGTGATGGATGTCACTGGAAAAGTTGCTAGAAATTTAGCTTATGACATTTTTGTCAAAATTGAGTTCCAACACCTTCAAGAACCTGAAACTTAATTAAGCCATTTCCAGACACAATACAATACCACTGCAGAGCTAAAAATTTACAACTTGAACATGTGTTTGAGAGTCCATGTATAAGTCTGAGAAGACGTGAGATCTCATAAGCTATGTTCTTTAATGATGTTTTGATGAATCCAGGCCAAACATACCGATTCAGTTATTCTTTACTCCCAATCAGTTATTCTTTCATAATAGTGAATGTTTCCAAGCTATTTTTGCTACATGTATACCTTCCAAAGTTCATTTCCATAAGTATGCAATGCCCATTAAATTAATAAGTTTCATGCATCTTTTAGGTAGTACAAACGCTTCACACCATAAGTTAGTGATTTTCAGATATGATTGATTCAACAACAAAAACCTTCCAAACAAAGATAAAGTTATTTGAGGTCCAAGAGTGAATATTTCTTTTAATATTTTGTAGTAGAGACTCACAATTTGACATGTGTCAATTTCTTGGTGTAGAGAGAAAGTTTCAAATACCCGATAGAGAGCTCACCTTGAGGAATCCATGATAGCGTTTATACTAAAGGTCTCATTCAGGGACAAACCGCATAAGAAGAATAACCTTTTTCTAAGGTCTAATAGCAAGGCATCAAAGCTATTAAGACTCAGATAATACATTAAGGATACCTTGAACTCATTTATGGGATCTGCCATAGAAGATTAATAGGTTGTCATCAAAACTGAGATGAGTGGGCTTGGAGGCTTGGCACTTTGGATGATATCCAAACTTTCATTGCTCATTAATTGTGTTCAGTTTGTGAGAAAGGCATTTCCTGCAATACAAAACATGTACGGACATAGGTAATCTCATTATCTCAATCATATGCTCCCCTTAATATATCCATGTATATCTCTATTAATACTAATTGAAATACCATAGTATTAATGCACTCACTTATCCACTTAATATACTATTATGGCAGGTTAAGCACTGAGCGACAATGCATCACGAAGTCCCACCTGTGAATATCACAGACTTTGGGGATGTCAACGTTTATGGTGAGTCTTTTAGATCCTTTATTCAAGTGATATCCATCGACAATCTCGGCTGCAGTAGATATTTTTCTAGGATTATAATCCAACATGTAGTCAGTCAGTGACAGTATTCCTTTGAGAAGCCATATCTGAAAAAATTAAAGAGGAAATTAAGTGACTATTTGATAGCTAAGTCACATAGATATGAAAACACAACTCAAAACATCTTAACAACGTGAGTTAACAATGAATTGATTATTGAAACACAAAATTCCTAATCTAAAGCAATGATTCTATGTTTAAAAACTGAATAGAATAATAGTTCCTCAAGTCAACAATGAATTGAATAATACATGGATTAGAGAAACCAATTCCATAACATTTGACATATGAAACGAGATACATATGAATCTAAAATTGATTATAAAATCAAACTTAGTAGGGGAATTCTTGTCGCCTAAGAGAGGGAGAAAGATGCACCGATGAAGAGAAGAGTGAACGTGGTGGAGATCTAGGTTTAAGAGAAGAAAGATGAAAGGGCTGGTGGCTGAGAAGATATTAGTAAAAAAAATATTAATTTTTTTTAATATTTGATAATTACGTTTGGCCAAAGCGGGAAGACCAAATCAATAGCAGAAATACAAAATATTAGTAGTGGGTTTTTTTATTAATTTTTTTAATGATAATTACTTTTAGGCTAAGTGGAAAGACTAAATTAATAGCATGAAGACTAAATTAACAGGGAGGGGTAATTGTAAAACACACATAAATTATATGTAATTATTAAATAATAATTCAGTAAAAACCAACTTAAACATACATAAATTACATGACATTTATTTGTCAGATCCATAGTCGAAATCTTCATCATCAAGAGTTTCTTCTTCAGTATCTTTGAAAATGTATTCATTTTCTTTGGCAGCTGCTAACATTATTTCTTCCATCGTTGGAGCTATTGGGAGAATTTCTTGGACAGAGACATGCTGCATATGGGGATCTTGCTCAAAAACGCCTTCTACTCTTCCTTGCAGATTGATTTTGATGACAGTTAACCATGGGTTGGTAGTCTTCAAACTAAGATATGGAATGTAACATACTTGATCTGCCTGAGCCGTAAGAACAAATGGATCATATATATCATATTGGCGGGAGGAGTTGACATCAATAACTCCTAAATTAATTTTCCATATCTCACGCCCAAGAATAGGATCATACCACACGCACCTAAAAAGAACACACTTCAGATTAACGAGCTCATGATATGTTACTTCAATGATTTCCGTGAGGATGCCATAAAAATCAGATGTGTCCCCGCTAATGCTAATTACATAGTTTACAGTAGATTCTCCTCTTCCCTCATTAGTTGTGGGAAATGCAAATCCACGAGTAAAATACATTGGATAAGTTGTAGTTTTTACTTGCGGCTCCCCTACCAACTCCTCCATGTTGGAAATGTTCCCATATGCCCTGATTCTATTTGTTAAAATATATAAATATGAAAATATTACATAGTAGTTTGATATATATTCATCATGAATACAATACACACTTACATAGTATTCCAACAATCCAGCAAAATCAGAATCTTATAGGTTGTCCACTTCTTTGTCTGACATGTATGGTTATGATGGAGATCTTGATTTGTAAACCAGGTGCCCTTCGCCTTTCCACCTAAACGTCCTACATGTGTACATACATCTGGGACGCCATCAACATGATAAGTTGGTTTCTCTCCTCCATTGTCGTAGCATTTAGGTCCTTTAGCTTTTGTTTGCACTTGAGGTAGAAAGTGATAAAATGAAAAATGCAATGTTTCTTCATTTAAGCTCTGAGCGATGATAGACCCCTTAACTTTACTTGGATATTTTGCCTTCCTTTTTAGTTGAAACATGAACCGCTCGAATGGATACATCCATTGATGTTATACTGGACCTCCAAGTGCTGTCTTCCGAGGAAGATGACTTGAAAGATGCTCCATAACATCAAAAATGATGGAGGAAATATTTTCTCCAAATCACATAACAAAACCAGGATGTTATCTTGCATCTGTTGTATTCCCTCTTCCCGAAGTGTTTGAGTACATAAATCTCTGAAAAATGCTCCAATACCTGAAATTATATTATTGTGGTTTATGTACTTAAAACTTTTAAGAGAATTATTGTTAATGTATAGTTTAAAACATTACCTGCAATCGCTTCATGTACATTTTCTAGAAGGATCTCTGCTTATGCAAATGGGAGTAATCACTCCATGAATACATGATAATCATGACTTTTCATCGCAATGTATTTCTGACCCTTTTTCTCAACACAACCAGATAAAGAAGATTAGTATCCATCAGAAAATTTAACATCATTAACTACCCAATGAAATATCTCCGTCTTTGCTTCTTTAAGATTGTCTTTCATCCTCTTTGGAACATTAAACATCGTGTGCATGATGTTGTCAAAAAAGTTTGTTTTAATGTGCATTACGTCAAGATTATGCTGTATAAGTTGATCCTTCCAATAAGGTAAAGTCCAGAAGATACTCTTCTTATGCCAATGATGAATCAATCCATGCACTCCCTCAGTTTCTCCGTTACCTCCGAAATTAACAGTTTCTTCAACACCAAAAATTTTCATCTCCTCGAGCATATACCCGCCATCTAATTCTGGTGGGGGATCCCGACCAAACAAAAATGTCTTTCTTAAACAAAGTCTTGCTCTTACAATACAGATGGTTATTTGATAAAAATCAACGATGATAGTCAAACCAAGAAGATTTTTGTACATTCTTCATTTGAAATGCATATGTACTTCCATAACAATATGGACAAGATAAGCTCCTGTGGGTAGTTCATCTAGATAACATTGCATTTGCAGGAAAGTCACTTATGGTCCACATAAATACTGCCCGCATAAAATATTTTTGTTGTTGAGATATATCAAATGCACGAACTCCATCAGATCACAAGTCATTCAATTCATGTATTAACGGCTGCAGAAAAATGTCTAGAGAACAACTTGGATGGTTTGGACCAGGGACTAGGATCAACAAGAACAAGAATTCTTGTTTCATGCAAAACTTAGGTGGCAGATTGTATTGAGTCAAGATGACTGGCCACAAAGAGTAGTTTCTTGATTTTCCAAAAAGATTGAATCCATCCGTACATAAGTCGAGGTAGACATTTTATCGCTCACTAGCAAATTCTGGATATATCAAAAGAAAATATTACCAGGCTTCTCCATCAGATAGGTGCGCTGTTTCTCCATTGCAAT
The DNA here is from genome assembly GCA_963555745.1 of Cardamine flexuosa. Taxonomy (NCBI): domain Eukaryota; kingdom Viridiplantae; phylum Streptophyta; class Magnoliopsida; order Brassicales; family Brassicaceae; genus Cardamine; species Cardamine flexuosa. The sequence goes on along the minus strand of OY743216.1, from coordinate 20,593,609 downwards.
TGTGCTCTACATGCCATCTCATCGCAGATGTCGGCCTGTTAGCTTGATATAATCTTTACAGCCTATCTGTTATTGGCAAATACCACATTCTTTTGAACAAAACTTTAGTTCGTCCATTGGTGGGCTGAAATCTGGCCTTCTTACAAAACCGACACTCTGTTCAATGTGCATCATCCTTCCAAAAAAAGCATACAATTATCAATACATACATCAATCATCTGGAAAGTTAAGCCAAGACCCACAACCATCTTCAGTACTTCCTTATAGGTGCTAGGTTGTTTTCCGGCAAGTATTCGTTGATTAGTTATGACCATGCATCAACACAACCCTTCACTATATTATAATTGTTTTTGATGTTCATCATCCCAGCAGCCAATGATAATGGAGAATTACTTTCTCTGCATCCCTTGTATATTGGATGATTTCCAGCATCTAACATCTCATAATACTTTTTCGCTTCTATATTTGGCTCTTCTACCAAATTATCTACATTATCCGACTCATGATATCAATATGCATTTGTCACCATATCCTCGTATCTATTTTCTCTATCCATACATTCTTGATCGTAACCATCACTACCATAACTAGGTTCATTCCAATGACCTCTAACAGTATGATGACTATTATTACTCGGTGGATCAATAAAAGTTTCTCCATGTGCCAGCCAAACATAGTAATTAGGTGTAAAACCTCTACAATATAGATGTTTTCCAACTTCATTGACCGACCATAATCTACCATTGTTACATTTAACACATGGACAGAACAACGTACCACTTTCTATGCATATCTCTTGGTTTGTTGCAAAGTTTAAGAAATTAATTTGCACACCATTATAACTTGTATACATCAAAATTAATTTCACTTGCATTAACATAATGACCACCATATACATCCACTTTTAACAGTATGAAAACGTGTATAACCGTGAAACAAAAAATACTTAATACATAACTATGGTGTACATGATATGGCAGTTTGTGGACGTAGTTGTGTACGAGAAATGGTGTACATAACATGGACATAGTGGTATACATGACATGAAAATATACATGTAATGTATGGGAGATAGTACACATGGGGTGTACATGATAAGACATCGTGTGAGACATAGTGGTGTACAAGAAATGGTATACATAACATGGACATGGTCGTATACATTACATGAAAATACAAGACATAGAGGTGTAAGAGACATAATATACATGGGGTGTACATGATATGACATTGTGTGGGACATAGTGGTGTACGAGAAATGGTGTACTGATGCAATTTGCCAGAAGTGTAAGGAGTGAAAAGAGTACAGACTGTAACATGAAAAATTTGGCACCACATTAATGTGTGATTTGAGCTGTGAAGGTTCCTGAGAACAATCAAAGTAACTGGATAGATAGGAAGATCGGGATCACCACAGCTCGTAAAGACAAAGAACCGAAGCTGACAAATAAACTCATTGAGATAGCACCACACTTGGATAAAGTTGTCATCACTAAGTGATAAAGACGCTAAAAAACCACCACCAATGACTCTTTCCAAAAATCAAAGGTTAAAGGTAAAATATCACAATTATCAAAAGGGGACATAAAGACACTTCAAACAAATTCTCAAATTCATTTTCTGATTTTTATTGATGAATAAGGCCTCATTATATAGATAAAACAAAACAAAAGTACTCATAAATGATAGTCTACATGCATGATAACTAGATGCATTGGAAACAGTCAAACAAACAAGTAGAATGTATGAATTTTGAATAAAATACCAAAACAAATGCAATATTGACTAAAAACGAAAATAACTCTTCAGCTCATTTCAGATGGCTCTTAAACTTTTTTTAAATATTTTAGATGTGAATAAGAGGTCCAAGATACTACAGCCCACAAAATCCCTATTTGAGAAGTTGTAGCTCATGTTTTAAGTACCAGAAATGGATTTGTCACATTCAACCCAATATTATGCTCAATTATTGCGATGCTCCTTATACTTGTATTAAATTGAGACAAAAATATCTTCATATCATAAAGTATATGATATTTAGACGTCCTTAGCTCTTTTTGATGATTTCCAATCTAATTTATTCCAAAAGAAATCATCTTAATCACATTTTGTCTAACCTTTATTTTATCATTCATTGGACCAACTCATAGAGTACTCGCGCCTGCATCATGTACATAACATGACAGTATACAAGATATAATAATGTACAAGACATTATGGTGGAGGAGACATAACAATGTACAATATAATATATATTTTTCATATGCTACAAAGGCTAAAACAGTCATTTTGGATACTTAATCTTTTGGATACTTTATCTCACAGTTACAGTAAAATATTAATTTGCCAATTCTGAATAGTAAATAACCTATATAACCAATTATTTTATAAGAAAACATCTAGGGTGTGATTGGAAAGCATAATTAGAGTAAAGAAAATATGGATTACAAATCAATTATTCTCACTTATGTTAATATTGTTCCAATCAGAAAAAGTTAGTTTTGAGCTGGAAAAAAAGTGTTTTATTTTTTTGCTTTACTTTTACTATCAAAACTTAAAGAGTTAATTATTCAAATATCACAGAAAAATTGTTAAATGACTAGCATAGCTAACAGCTATTAGAAATTAGTTAAATATCTAAATAAATAAGGAAATGTCTATTAACAGTAATTTAAAACAGTTATTAACGATTATAACATTTTGATTTATTTTAAATCATGATTAAGTTAAAAAAAAAAAGTTATTGATCTCTTTTAAACTGAAAACGTTTCAGTTTTCATTATTTTATTCCAAATCATAAAAAAGAAAAAAAATTATTTTCATCCTCTCTAACCGATAGAAATCAAAACCATAACGTCGTCTGCTTGCTCGTCTTTTACTGTCGTGTCGTGCCTCAGCTCCTCCGCCAATCCTCCATCAATTTCGTCGCATTAGCTTGTCGCAGAGAGGACTGTTCATTATCGTCAGTTATTCTATTGCATTTTGCAAATCTGCTTTTGGTACTGTTGAATCTGGTCATTCTCCTTACCACCAAGAGCTTCGTCATGCTCTCTCTTCTGAGCTTAAGCTGTGCGTGTTCTACCTTCGTTGTTCGTGGCGTCACTACTCTCTCTGGTAGTAGATTGATAACATCGTATTTTGATCCGTTTTTACTATGGTTTTTATATTATTTTATGAGAGATTTGGTATAATTTCAAGGCTAAATAGGCTATTATCAAGTATTGTTAGTGTCAAAGAGGTTTTATAGGTTTTATGAGAATATGGATCAAAAGAGGAGCAAAAACCGTTTTGAGGCAATTTCAGAGCATCAGAAGTTTGATAATATTTGAAGACCTTCCTGGGAACCAAAATCGGATTTCTATATATCATTGGAAAGCTTGAAGAGTCAAGATTTGTATGGGACAAGAATCGAAGCAATCCATTCATCCGTTTGGAAGATGCATCCCAGAAGATGAAGCTATGTCAACTAACAGCAAAAACACCAAAACCTCGGTCACAAAGCTCGTGACCAAGGCCTGACCTCTTGGGCACCCCGGTCACAAAGCTCGTGACTGAGGCCAGCCTCTTTCACTACCTTAGACGTCCGGCCCACCACTAGGCTTGGCCCATTGCCTCCACTCTCATCAAGATGACGATTCTGCCCTTCCTAAACCCTAGAAGTCGATCTCTTACGCCCCAAGACCTATATATACAAAGCATATGACATTAGAGTTTCGTGTGCTTCATCAAAGTTTCATCACAAAATCCTAGAAGATCACCATCTCCTCAAGGAGCCCTTGCCGTCTCTAAGGAGCCGCAGAAGCCGATTGATCCGCAGAAGCCTTGGAGTTCCACCATCTGTTTCTCTATTCTTTGTAACTTTGTCAAAGGAGACGTCCTTGCATCTTGTATTTTCGGATCTAAAGAAGTAATCTCTAAACCTTTACCTTATTGCATGAGATCTATGTTTTACTCTTTCATATCATCGATGACAACCTTGAGCATGGCCGAGTAGACTATCCAGTTGGGTCTAAGGGCCAGTCAATGGGGTGAGATGATCATTGTCATTTAAGTGGCGAGTTTCTTTGTATTTGCATATCTGTTTACACTGTCTTTCGGTCTTATCTAATTCTTAATGCATATAGTTAAAGTCATGAACTATCTATTGATCTTAGGCATCTAAGTAATTTGAACCGTTTCCTTAGGTTGTTTGTACCTAGATTTGATGAGTATCGCGTCACAACAAGCACATACCCCTTAGTTATGGAGTTTTATGGATTTTAATTGAACTTGATTTTAATGCTTTGAAACCTATGTTATTGCTTCCGATAGTTGAGTAATAGGATTTGTGGATTTCAGCCGGTTTTCTCTATGACAATAGGTTAGCAGAACTTTCGTGTTTCATAGTCCGAGACTTAGGAGTAGACATGCATTACATTGAACTTATTTTGAATTGATTGATCACTGAGCCCCAGAGATACCTTGCACACCCAACATTCATCTCATATTGCTTTACATTCACTTTATTTGCTTTGCTTGATTTTGCGTGACACAAAACCCCCCTTTTATTATTGAGTTATAGCTTTACTTAGTCCTCTTGATTTGCAATACATTTTTTCTCTTTGTGGGATCGATATATCTTAAGTACTACTATTGATTGCTGTGCACTTGCAGCTTATTCTTTGTGTGATTTCTTTGAGGAAAACTTTATGACACATCATAGATCTGATCTGAATTTTTTTAAGTTTTTGCCTTGTATTGTGTATGATTTTTTTTTAGATTTGAATTTAGGTTCTAATCAGTGAATTTTAGCCTCATATAGTGCCTTATTTTGTTTTAGATCTTTATGTTTTCTCAGTTTATGTGTTTTATTTTGTTTTAGATCTTTATTCAAGTTATAATCTGAATGTTGATTTTATTCACTCATGACCGATTTATGATTCAGCCGATTTATGATTCAGTCATGGCTGATTTATGATTCAGTCATGACCGATTTATGATTCAATCATGGTCAATTTATGATTCAGTCTTGGTCGATTTATAATTCAGTCATGGCCAATTTCTGATTCAGTTCTGAAGCTCAGAGACTTGAGAAAATGGTGAGGGAGAGTGAGATTGTGTTTGATGGTGTGGAGTATGAGAACATGGTGTTTGATAAGGTGCTAATGAAGGTCTAGAAAGAGGTCTTTGAGAAAGTAGAATGTGTGTTGACTGAAGCCAATACAAATATGAAAAAAATGATGATTCTTGTTATCGTTGGATGTATGATCGGGTTCGTAAAACTCATATGATGTATCATTTGACTTATGAGGATTGTATTAGCATGAATAATTTTCTTGTTTAAGGTATGGCTGATTTATTGTACAAGTTATGGCTGATTTAAGATTTTATTGTTTAAGGTATGGCTGATTTATTGTACAAATTATGCCTGATTTATTGTATTATTTGACTTATGAGGATTGTATTAGCATGAAAGATTTTGTTGATGATTCTTATGTTTGAAACAATGTGATTCAATAAGAGCAAAAAATATTGGTTTATGAAAACCAAAATCAAAACATCATTAAGATCAGATATAACACTTGTCTTGGCAAATACAAACATTCATGAAGACAAAACTAGAAACATTATGTAAGACCAACAATAAATATTTCATGACATTAATAAAGAGAAACATTCATTATGACCAACAATAAATATTTCTTGAGATTGATAAAGATAAACATTTATTATGACCAACAATAAATCTAAATATTTCATGAGATTGATAAAAAGAAACATTCATTATGGTTGATATATGATTACAGAATGACTGCTATATTGTTTAAGGATTGGCTGATTTATGTTTCAACCATGATTTCATTATGGATGATTAATTACTATAGAACGACTGATTTATTGGTTAGTTATGGCTGATTTAAACAAGAAATGAATACCCAAACGAGTTTACAAAATACCAAAAAAATAAGTTCGTTTACAAGTTTTCGCATTATGTCCTTCATGTTTACACAAAAAGCAAGTGAGTTGTTTTCTTGGGCGTTTCTTATCACTTGCCACTTCCAAACATTATTTAATTTTAGAAATAATAGGTCTTCCAGGTTGATTACGAGGATTTGGGAGATTGCACACTTGTTCCGCTACGTGGTCTAGAACGGGAAGCGCCGAATCTACACCCTCTTTTGGCGGCGCTAAAATGATATCTGTTTTCAACATCCATTTTCTGCAAACAATATTAACATAGTCCATTGTTGAAGAAGAGGGATGAATGGTGAAGAAGATATATGAACAAATGTGAAGAAGAACAATATGAAAGAGGATAGCTAAACCTAATTAGAATACCTAATTTTGGAGCTGATGCTATTGCTGACATGGAAAAATATGCCACCAAAAGAACAAATAAGTCAGCCAGTAATAAACAATACGTATGCCTTCACTGAAATATTATATAAGTAATTATAATAGTTTTTTTAAGTCGGTCACTAAAACATATAAATCAGGTAAGATTAAATAAGTCGGTCGCAACATCGAGTAAATCAGTTGTCAAAAATATTCTATTAGAGTAATTAGTGTTTCGTTACTTAATCTGCCATAGTTTACCTGACTTTTAAGTAAATCAGTGTTTTAATGGCAGATTTACAGTAAGTTAGCCACAACTAGTCCGTATAAGTGAGTCGCTTCAAAATAAATCAGCCAAATAAGTCAGCTGGACTATCGATAAATCAGTTACCAAAATTTAAATCAGCCATGTAATAGCAATAAGTCAGCCTATAATTTCATAACTCGATTGTCAGAATATAACTCAGCCTGTCGTGTATGGATAAATCAGCAGATATCTCATAAATTAGTCAATTGGACAATAAGTCAGTCATGTCGTGTATATATAAATCAGCCAATATCCTATAAATCAGCTAAAATTTACTAAGAGAATTTATATTGGTTAAAAAATGGGGTGTCTTCTTCATTTTTAATATTAACTAGATGATTAACCGCGATACGCGCGGATTTTTACTTTGTTATATTGTTAGCAAAAAAATTTAAAACTATTTTATATTTGTGATTGATATTTTAGTATGACATCTTACATAAACACAAACTTGCTCGATTGGTTTTAAATTCAACTTAAAATATTTATTTCTGAATCATACCACAAAAATAAAGGTCAAATTTTAAAGTACAGAGAGACAAACTCAATTCGAATTACATCATTGTAATGCTAACACCAGAGAGTCAATAACCAAACAACATCAGTTTTATTGTTTTCAGAGAAAGGCTAATAAAGTGAGTAGAATTAAAAATTTGAACTGAGGAGAAAAAAGTGAAAGATAAAGGATATTATTACGTGAAAGATTGATGCAAAATTAACTTGGTCAGGACTATAGCCTTACTAGTGAGTTGATGTCTTTAAAGACGGTAATGGTAACTTGGTTAAGGAGATGTTCATATCTCTAAAAAATAAACATAATATCTTGTTGGACATTTACAAATTGACAGTACATATCATCATATAACAGTTTAAAGTTGAAAATATTGAGCCACACATATGAAGATCACCAACACCGAGTTTCCAATTTTCTTAATCTCATAAACTTGACAAAACAATACTATTGGTTCTACCATCCTTCTTATTCAAATGCTATCAACAATCTACCATTTTATACTGGCACATTCTCTCATTTGGATGTGACCAAAACTTCTGTCAATAGATACAAAACTACAGCTTCTAAGGCAGTGCCGGCGTAAAACAAACAATTTTTGTTGGCTCATTTCTATCATTTTTTTAAAAAAGCGTGTAAATTATAAGATTTATGTCATCAGGATAATCACCACCATAGTGGTAAACCATTAGAGCCGAGTAACATTTTATGGAAAATTTTGACCTCGAAACTTAAAAAATTCTGCAGCCCCAAGCACATGCTTTACTTGCTTCTATTCAGGGCCAGCTCTGTTTTCAAGACTGACAACATGAAAAATTACAGTAGAGCTACATTTTCTAAAAAATATTAAAATTCCAAGAAATATTCATCCTTGATTTTTTTTATCTCATGTCCAATCCTACTTTCAACCAGATAACCAGAGAATTAGAATTCATAATTCTTTGCTCCTAAATTCCTAATTACTAAATACTGAAGACATGTTAGCTTTTTGTGGACAGCCACATCAATAGCGCTTAATACTGGAAATTGTAATCCTCATCACATCGTTACCATCATGAACATCGTTGATCATGATATAATTTTCAACTGTAAACTAAGTTCAAAAAAAAACACAAACAGTTTGTCAAAAGACCTAAAATAGTAATATTCCCATTGCTGCATCCGTCGAGTTTGTCAAACTGTTTGGGGATTGTAATTATGTCCTTATCCGTTAAAGTAAGACAAGTCTTCAAATGATAACAAATAGGAACTTACTTTTGTGGATCTTCTATGTGTCCTTACACCTTACTCCTTAGCAGCAAACGATGAGTTACATTGTCTAAGTTAGACACCTGGTCTTCTTGAACTTCCAATAGTATCTCAAAAAAGACAAATAGCTAAGAAATCTGTTCCAAGAGAATATTAAAGTGCATGTAAAAATATTTCATGACATGGTGATTGGCGGTACGATCTACCTAATGAAGACATATATAACAAATTAACAAATAAGACAGGTTAGACAGATTTTATTTTGTATTGATAATTTGAAGGCTTGTCTTCACCACTAATTCTAGTAAAATCCAGTAGCAGGTATATGACTATTAGTGAAGATAGTGTTTTTTTTTTAGTGGCCAATGAATCTTATATAGAAAGCAAAAAGTAAGACAAAATCACTTCGGTATGTATGTTTACTAATAATCTTTTCCAGCTGGCCTCTTCCACACCCCTCTGTTGATGATGACATACGAAAATAAGTTACTCACCATGGCTAATCGATATCAAATTGATTCATAAACTGGTAAAGATAGAGATATATATATATACCAAACTTACATCCTTCACTTTAGAAGCTATGAAACACACAAAGCCTTGAAGATCATATGATTTAGTTATGAGAGCATTTTATGTCTTTATACTCTCCAAAGCTTGAAGTAGAATAAGCGTCTATTGTCACCAACACAACATGTGGAGCAAGTCATACAAAAAGGTTGATGGAAAAATAAATTACATAAGAGTACTGACTATTACCATTCTTGTTTTGTGACTCCAGCAGTGAGGCAAAATATACTAGTATAAACGTCCTCCCAAAATATAACCTTTTGGAGTATGAATAATCTGATTTTTGTTCAAACTGAAATACGATGTGAACTCAGGTGCAAATCTTCTAGAGAGGACCTACAAAACGATTTTAAAGTTGAAAATATTAATGGAAACATCACAACAAAAGTTTTTTTTCCTATTGAAGATGGATCAAATACCTCCAGTAATTTTTCTTTTTTTAGTGATCTTGCCACACTTTTGGGTTTTCTTTTGTACCTAAACGAAGGTCTTTTGCAAGGTAAGGATTAAAGAAAATTATCATCTAAGAAAATAATAGAAAATTAGTAGACATATCCATTTACCTACCACAAAGAAAATACATTAGCGCATATAACCAATAGATTCCATATCGCCCTCTACTTTACCATGTGTAAGAGTTACATTGATTTTAAAAGTGATGAAGTGTCATGACTATCTCTAAACAGATAGTGTACGAATTAATAAGCTATAGAAAACTTACCAATTCCAAATGGGTGTTAAAACGTTTATATCACGTTGACCTTGTAAACATTGGCCCTCTCAATTCAGTATTTGGGGACGAAATTGTTTTTCCTCCCCTGAAACCTAAGAAGTTGGTAAACATTTTTTGGTTGAATTGTCTGGGGACTTATCTTTCATTCTCTGTTGAGAAACTAATGTCAGGTTTGAGAAAAAAGGTTGGATAGCAGAACATCAATAATGGAATGTTAACCCAGATTTGTTGACAACATCGCTTGCACAATGGCAAGGCAGTGACATCGTATAACATACCTTCAATTCAAAAGACTATGTAGGAGAAGAGCCTGGATCAGCAGAAGAATATGAGGCACAGCCTGGATCAGCAGGAGAGTGTGTGTTTGGAGCTAGGGTTGTCAAATTTTAATGTAGAGATTGGAGGAGAGAGGAACATGGAAGAGCAAAAAGGGATGTGGAATTCTGATCGAGATAAAGGGGTAAAGAAGAAGGACAGCCGTCGTTAGATCGTCATTACGAAGAAACAAACATGTGGGAGAGAGATCGATTCAAGAGTAGGTTTTTCCTCAGACGATATAAAGGATTACGTGGATGCTTAGGGTGAAAATTTAAAAATACATGTTGATGTGTCGATTTTAAAAAGAAGTTAAGGAAGCTGATGTGGACACATGGAGAGGCCCCAAAACTCCCCTTTTGTAAGACACTCACTAAGAAAGAGAAAAAAAATATCTTTAGCAAAACACCTATTAAAGACATTCTTAAATATGTGTTATATTTCTATTGGTTCTAAATTTTTTAGTTTAATATTTAAATAAATAAAACTAATTAAAGATACTTTAATGAGAGTGTGTGATGAGGATGGTTTATGTGTGTAGTAACTTCAAACAGATTAAGACATAAAACATGCTTATAAGTCAGTCGTTTACTTAAACTGGCCACTCTTCTAATAAATCCGCCGTCAATAAATTAAAAAAAAATCGGCAGACTTTCATAATACACATAGACAGTTTATAAATAAACAGTAATGATATTTTTGTAATAAAATGTTTTGTTATTAAATTTTTAGAAAAACAATTTAGGTATGAATTTTGATGCATTCTAGTTATTTTACCAAAAACCACCGGTCACACCTCTAAAATGTCACAAAATATCCCCTAATATTTAAACACATGGGGAAATTTTTCAAAAATAGTATATAAAACTAAAAAAAAAAAATTTAGCACGTGGTCAAACTTCTATTTGGTCTTAAAACGGAGTTTAGGAACCTGTTAACAAACAAAAAAAAGTAATGCCGCACAACAAATATGAGTGTCTTCTGGTTATTAATTCTGGTTGAAGTTGACAAAAAAAGAAAAAAAGTGTTTGGTTGAGTTTAAGACTTTTTAAGTATAGAAAAAGAACCAATATTTTGTATGAAAACCAGCTAATGTTTTTTGACGTGATTTTCCAAAAAGATATAGAAATATCAAATATCTCGACTCGAGTAGTATTAGTTGCTTTAGTCTTGTCTTAAATGATAAATAGAGTACAAGTATTAGTTACTAAATTTTTTTTTATAAAAGGATACTGTTAGTTATTGATTAATATTAAGATACTATTCCTTTCTAATGCCTTTGAGATTTTATCAAATCATATTCATCTCTAGCCTACCAGTAGGATTATATAGATCCCATGTGTGAATAATGTTGACTTGTAGATATATAATGTACCAACCTTCTCGATATGGCCATCGTAATCGTAATATAAAAAATATAATAAATAAATCCAAAGCATAGTCTCGTGGCACATTATTAAATATATTAAGCATTATAAGTACACAAAGCTAACGTGACTTACCTTACAAAACAACTCTTCCACGTTTTGAAGCTCAATTAACGTTGACAATTACACCACACCCAAAAAAAAGAAAATGTCTAAAACCAAAAACTATTTTGTGTTGGATCCAAGAGAAGCCACCGTCTTGGATCTGATACGTCTTCTCTTCTCCTCGGATCTCGGTAACAGAAATTTCATATATTCTTCGGAAGAGAGGCTTGAGGATGATGTTTGCAGATTCCGGCGACGGTGGATCATTTTTGTATCCATTGTTATTCAAAAACTCATGATTCTCCTAAAGAAACCTCTCTATTTGTTTGGATTCACTCTTGTTTTTTGGCTCAACCTTCTTTCTTCCAATGGTGGCTTCTTCATGATACTCCCAAAGCTTTTCAAAGGTTATATTTTCTTTTGACTATCTAGTTTCTATTTTAGAACTAAATGGTATAAGTTTGGTTAATTATAATTGAAAGAAAAAAACACAACGTTAAGCATGACTAGTTTCTTCAATGTGAAATCTCTAACGAAACAATTATCGATATATAATTGATGGTTTCTATGAATTAATTCTTCAAAACAGACTATATGTGGCGGCAGAGGTTTTCTCTTTCCCTTAGGGTTTCGTTCGCAAACCGGTTCTCCCAGTTCTCTTTCGATCCAGTGCTGGTTATCTTCTTTGTAATTTTCTTTCGGTCTAGAGTAGAAAACAGAGCCCATTTAGGAACTAGGTTTGGTTTTATCCGGTTATATATTAGTTGTAAACAATTTAAAAACCCCATAATAATTTTAATATATGCAACAAATTTTATCAAAAAAAAAAAGATTATGCGTGACTAAAAGTAAAAGTTTACTCCAAGAGAAGGTTTCTACTTTATCATAATCTTTTGATTAATTGAATTTTTTTTTTGGTTAAATAATAATTGACTGAATGTTGAAACCACATTAATTTTAGAGATACCTACAAGTAAACCCAACTGATGACACCAATCATTATCTTATATTTATATTTCTTTGTGTATAATCCACCGAATAAATATGGTGAGTTTAACAGTTGTATTATTCTTACAATTATTTTGCAGGAAAGATTATTTGGCCGGAAAAAACATCAGCCACATTTGCATCGTTAAACGGAAACCTAGACCGGCGAGTAGAGTTGGACGAGAGGTTCGAGAGAGGAAGTAAAAGATACAAAGCAATGTTGTCAATTATGGCTTCTAAGCTGTCTTACGAGAATATAAAGTTTGTCAGCTCCGTTCTTCACAACCATTGGAAGGTTTTATTATTTAACTCTTTCCTTTTTCAATACTTACTTTTCCGTTAATTATTTTCACAAGTTTTGACTATAAATAAATTTATGGATTGCATGTCGATCAATAGTAGTTTTGTTGCGCTCATGCAAATTCATATTCTAGTATTAAAAAGTGAACTTTTAGATTGATGTATCTGGTCTTCTTGAATATATAATGAGTTTTTATCTTACTCACCATGGCAATCATATTAAAAGAAGGAAATAAAATTCAGTATGTTTCTGAATCAGTCAATTAGCAAGGAAAAAGAAGCAAACAAGTAAATTTCCTCTTCATAACATATGAAGAAAATATTTTCGATTCAAATTCGATTTTCTTGTTCTCTCTTACTTTTCTTTCATATTTTTACTCTACTATACACACTAGTCAACACCAACATATAAGGCATTTTTTTTGTTGACAAAAGTGGGTCAATTTTTCTGTTGACAAGATAAGAAAGGGTCATTTTCCTATAAAATTTCTTATAAAATCAAAGATGATATTAATTGTTTTAAATATGGTAAAAATTTACAAAAGTGTTTTTTTTTTTTAATTTTCTGTTCCTAAATAAAAGATTTTCTATAGTTTTATTTTATTTTCACTGTAAAAATAGAAAATTACCGTTTTCTCTGAGTAGCATGAAATATTTAAGGCAGATTCATAACATGATCATGCATGATTTCCTTTGACTTAGAAAATAGTAAATAGAAATCAATAGTGTGTTTGGACTTAATTCTTTTTTTTTTATATTGCCCAGATGGACTTATTAGGTTTCTACAGCTGTTGGAATGGTGAGACTGCTTCCCTTTTTATATTATAGATGAATAATTAACTAAATTGGTCCACAAAAGACAAAAGAAAAATACCACGTGAAATCATTGCCTGAAAATTGAAATGTGCAATATTTTATTTTTCCTTATCGAAATGATTTCGATTCAAATACTAGTCAGATCAGTAGTGATGACCCAAGAAATTCATATTTTACTTCAATACATTATTATATATTATTATAATTAGAATATTTTCAACCCACCTCCATTTAAGATCTTCATTTTTATTTCATATTTGGAAAATCTTTATATCTTTATTTTGCTAATGAAAATTTTCATTTGCAAATCAATTCCGTAGATTTAATATATTTATATTATACTTAAATAAAGTTATTTCTTATTATTTATACTAACAAAATTATAAATACTAAGATTACTTATAACATAAATACATAGATATAGAAATTATGTAATCTTTACAATTGATATTATCAAATACAATTATAAAATATCTTACATAGAAAAGAAAAATAATACAAAATGAACAAAATATATATTAGTATAACTAACAATAAACCCAACTGCAAAATAGAGTAACTTCAGGAAAACATGGAGTAATCTGTTGGAGAGAATCATATGATGGGATTTAAACATCAATTTCTATAAATAAATAAAAAAAACCTCTTACCTTTTGTAATTTTAAATACATTTATGTGTACTGAAATCTTTTAAGAATACAAGGCCCCTAACCCCATTTTCTTACAAATTTATAAATCTGCCTTGTTTTTAGGATTTTAAGCTCATCTTGCAAACTACATATTAAATATTAAAATATTTATAAATCTTTTTTTTTTGGTTGTGTTCATTAGGTTACCAGAAACAAATGTCAACCGAGGTTATTGTCATAAAAGACACAATCACAGATCCAAACCTCATCATCGTTACTTTTAGAGGCACCGATCCTTTTGACGCTGATGATTGGTGTACAGACTTTGATCTCTCCTGGTAATTTTGTTTTTCTTTTATTTAAATTTATCTTCATACACAAATATTAATTAGATTCTTTGGTCTAGGTTGGTTTTTTATTCGATTAAGTTCATCATTTGGTTCCCTACTTCCCCTAGCTAATTAATAAACCTAATGTTGGTTTGCCAAATAGGTACGAAGTTAAGAATGTGGGAAAGATCCATGGCGGATTCATGAAAGCTTTAGGCCTTCAAAAAGAAGGATGGCCTAAAGAAGTAAACTTTGACCAAACCCAAAAAGAAACAACTCTATATGCATACTACACTATTAGATACCACTTAAAAGAGATTCTCAACCAAAACCCGACATCCAAATTTATCTTGACCGGACATAGTCTAGGTGGGGCCTTAGCGATCCTATTCACGGCCGTGTTGGTAATGCATGACGAGGAACAAATGCTAGAGAGGCTCGAAGGAGTTTACACATTTGGGCAGCCACGTGTAGGCGATGAGAAGTTTGGAAAGTTTATGAAAGATTCGTTGAAGAAGTTTGATGTGAATTACGAAAGATATGTTTATTGCAACGACATGGTTCCTCGGTTGCCTTTCGATGACAAGACACTCATGTTCAAGCACTTTGGGTCATGCCTTTACTATGACAGTTTCTATAAAGGAAAGGTACGTTTGGTATGCAAATTACAATTTATGAATTTATGATATTGTTTCTTTAAATTTATTACTCTTGATTAGGGATTGGCAAAATTATTTCCATGTCTTGTTGCAAATTGAAAAAAAAAAAGGGTTTCTAGCTCTGTTTAAAAATATATATTTAATAGATATAATAACTTTTCTGTGTTTTTTTTGTCTAACTTTTCCGTTTGAAGTTTTTTATATTTTAATATAAATATTGGAACTTTAATTTTTCTTTTTACATACAAAAAATTGAACGTATCATCCCGTTTCCGAAAAATTAATTTTATCCACTTCTCCTACTGATGATATTTATCTGCATTGTTGTTTTTTGATATTATGTTCAGGTGGAGGAAGAAGAGCCAAACAAAAATTATTTTAATATTTTATGGGTTATACCAAAGATAATGAATGCAATGTGGGAGTTGATACGGAGTTTCATCATACCTTATTCGAAAGGCCAAGAGTTCAAAGAAGGATGGTTCTTGAGGTGTTTTAGGGTTGTCGCATTGTTGATTCCGGGACTAACTGCTCACTTTCCTAATGAGTACGTCAATGTTACTCTTCTGGGAGACTTGCCTCTTCACTTACCTGACTCACATCTTGACTAAATTCTACTACGTCATTAATTTCCAAATTCTTTTGTATGATTGATGTGTTCAAATTTGAATAAATGAAGATAGTGGGAGAAGAAATAAAAGATAGTGGTAACATATTTGGAGACTGAGTTATGTTCACAAAAGATTCAACATTCACAGAAGCAAAAAGGATAATCAAATCCACAAAATCGTAACATTGCCTAGTAAAAGTATTGCATACAAGTCGAGGTAAGATAAATTAATTGATTGGGTACTGTGAATCATGTGAACAAACATTACCAATACAAAAGTTCAATAATAAGACTAGTTTGGTTATAAGAAAACTTAAATTTTCAAAAGAAACATTGGACGGGTAATTAGGTATGGGAAAAAAACCTGGACCAGGAGAACTCGACTTGAAATAAATGGTATCAAACCCGAATCTGGAGTGACTAAATATTTGAAAGACTCTAAATTCTTATATCTGAATAACCAAATTTAAATATCCAAATTCAATTGAGAATCAATTGGATATTTGAAATACTTAAAATACAATTATATACCAAATATATTAATTATATTTATATTTGATATAATCGAGTTATCTAAATTTAGAAAATTAAACCCAAAAATATCGATTAGCTTAAGAGCAAAATAATCAAAATATCCCAAAATTTTTAATTATATTTGTGAAAACTTTAACTTAACTTTATTCAAATTTAACAAAAAAATTTTAGTTTTCCCCCAAATAAAATATGACATGTAATAGTATCATTACTTACTCTTTCTAAATCTTATTAACTAATAATAAATTACTCTTTCATAATAAAACAATTAATTAAATTATTAATCACTCTTCTAAATATAATCAAATAAAAACATGTCAATTAAGATTATATTTAAACAAAAATAATAATAAAAAGTTACAATTAAACAGTTGTAAGAAATAAAATAAATTAAAAACAAATTTTATTCACGTAATAATATATTTAAAGAAAATAATAAATTAAAACTAAATAAGTAAAATATTTAAAACTATAGAATCTTCAATAATAATAATAATAATAATAATAAAAAAAAAAAAAATAATAATAATTTGTTTAATTTGTAAACATTTGGCCTAATTTCTAAATTTACAGTATTAATTCTCCCAAAATAAAAGTAAATCATAAATCTTGTCAGAACTCAGAAGTAAGGGAGGAAGCAAACAATGGAGGACGGCGAAATAGAAGAAGGAATGATAACAACCGACGAATTTCCGACGTCGGAAGTAACAACAGAGTCTATACAACCACCGAGAGAGCCGGAGAAATCTCCGCTCGAGTTACTCCGTGAAAGCAAAACCTCCGTAGAAGAAATCGTAGCTAAGATGCTCTCAATCAAACAAGAAGGAAACAACAAATCCGAGATTCGAGAACTCTTAACACAAATGTTCCTCAATTTCGTCAATCTTCGTCAGGTTTCTACAAATTCACAACACTCTTCTCCAAATCTCCAGATGTTTTCAATACGATGAAACTTAGGGTTTTCATTCTCTTTTTATTTTTACAGGCGAATCGTGCGATTTTGACGGAGGAAGATAAAGTGAAAGCAGAGACGGAACGAGCAAAGGCTCCAGTCGATTTCACGACGTTGCAGTTGCATAATCTTATGTATGAGAAAAGCCATTACGTTAAAGCTATTAAAGCTTGTAGAGATTTCAAATCTAAGTATCCTGATATTGAGCTTGTTGCTGAAGAAGATTTCTTCCGTGATGCTCCTGAAGCTATTAAGGATAAACTGGTTTCAAGTGATAGTTCACATGTTTTGATGCCTAAGAGACTCAATTTTGAGCTTCTTCAGGTATGTTAATCACCATTGAAATGTTCATGCTTTGGTAGAAATGATTGAATTTTTGGGATTAGGGATTAACTAGTATGTCAGGTGAATGTTTAGGACTTTATGGAAGTGACTGGAATGTTATAAGAATAGTGGAATAGTTGAATGATCCAATAGCGGAAACACTTGAGTTGAGTAGAGTTTCTGTTTATTTTAGTATAGTGGAATCACTTTTCGAAAACGTTCAAGTTTGATGAATGTTCTGATTTGTTAAAAGTAGTGGAATCACTTTGTTAAATGTTGAAAACAGAAAAAAAGTTGTGTATCATTCATCAGATTTTATATGTTTTTTTGATTCAGCGGAAAGAATTGTGTAAGCATCGGGTGAGATTGGAGCAGCAGAAGAAGAGTTTACTAGAAAGAATTGCAGAGCGTAAGAAGTTCTTGTCAAGTCTTCCTCTACACCTCAAGGCACTAAAGAAAGCATCACTTCCAGTACAGAACCAGTTGGGTGTACAGCACACAAAGAAACTGAAGCAGCATAATCTAGCTGAGTTGCTTCCTCCTCCGCTTTATGTTATTTACTCACAGCTCTTGGCACAAAAGGAAGCTTTTGAAGAGAGTATTGATTTGGAGATAGTTGGGAGTCTTAAGGATGCTCAAGCTTATGCTCGACAGCAATCGAAAAAGGACTCGGGTAAGTTGTTATTAAAACCCTACTGTCTTCTGACACTGAACCAAAAGGAATGCTAATATGGTGTTAATTTTTCAGGTATGTCCAATAATACAGAGAGTTCTAGGTTGGAAGATGATGGACCTGATGATGACGATGATGGACAAAGGAGAAGAAAGCGACCCAAGAAACTTACTACCAAAGAAGGGTCTGACAAGGCAGGATTATATCAAGCCCACCCTCTCAAAATATTCCTTCACATATATGATGATGAGAATCCTGAAACAAAATCCCTCAAACTTGTTATTCTCAAGTTTGAGTACTTGTTGAAGTTGAATGTTGTATGTGTTGGTGCTGAAGGCTCTCAGGACGGACCAGAGAGAAATATTTTTTGTAACTTATTTCCAGACGACGCTGGACTTGTGCCTCCTCATCAGGTTAACTTATTTTCAGTTTCTTACATGTGACTTTGACAACTTAACTCTTAAAGATTCATACTCAATTCTCTTGGTATGGCTGATTTCCCATGCAGTCGACCAAGCTGATCCTTGGTGATGGTCAGGCATTTGATGAGAACAGAACTTCGAGGCCTTATAAATGGGTACAGCATTTGGCGGGGATTGATATCTTACCAGAAGTGTCTCCGATTTTATTGGGCCAAGAAACTCACAACATTGACTCAGTTAAAAGTGATGTGGTTTCGTCTGATCTCTCGTTGTATCGCCAGCAGCATAGAGTGCAAACAGTTCTGCAAAGAATACGCTCGCGAAAAAAAGCGCATCTGTCTCTTGCGTGAGTTCACCACCCTGTATGTTTTCATTCTTGACTAAAGGCACAATGAAAAGAATTCCAGAAAATTTGTAGGCTCAATGATATAATCCGAAGTGCCATAAGTATATACTTGGTACATTTATTAGTTTGTTTACTAAATAACTTGGTAGTCAGACAATTTTACCCCTTTGGAGCATTGTCAACTTCATGCTAAGAGCTTTCGTGGGTTATCATTTCTGTAGATACGTTTATTTTTTTAAATACATTGGAAATTTTTACTGGCTTTACAGGGACCAGCTTGATTTGCTTATGAAGAACGAGTTGCCTGACGTGAAGTGCGAAGATGCTCCTTGGGCACTGCATAAGGTTCTGTGTACTTTGGATTCCTGGTTGCATATACAAGCTTCAGCTAGTAAGTCATCCTCTCTGACTCTGAATAGTATGGAACAAGTTCCAGAACCTATGGAAATCGACATAGATGGAAGATCTATTTCTGGAAAGGAAGATCTTGAAGGCATACGGGAAGACGGAGAACTTCCCTCTTTGGTGACAGCTTCAGCTTCAGTAACCAGTTCCAATCATACCCCATTGAAAGTATCTAATCTAGCACGGTCCAGGCAGTTGGCTTTGATGACAAAGAACCTAGATTCTCCAATTAGCAAAGGAAAGTCACCAAGTTTCAAGAAATACGAAGATGATTTGGATCTTGTTTTGGATGATGATAGTGAAGTAGATGAGCCAGCAGGAACAACCGAGGCGCATGTGGAAGCGTTGTGCCCTGAGAAAGCTGATAACTCATGGGTGGAATATGGCGCGAGAGAGTTTGCGCTTGTGTTCTCCAGAAAAACAGATGGTGGAAAGTTGTGGAAATTGGAAGCAACGGTAATTTCTAAAAAACGATATCTTCCCTATATATATATTCATCCTTTTCTTGCTTGAGTGTTTAATCAAGTTGTATTGGCAGGTCCAAATTAGCATGGAGTATCCTCTTCGACCTCCTTCGTTTTCTCTATCTCTCCATGCTTCTTCTTCTTCGTCCGGAAATGAAAATGGGACAAACAAAAGTGACCATTACAATGAACTACGAGCTATGGAAGCAGAGGTAAGTGTTATCCCAGTAACATATGTAACCAATCTTTACTCAATGACACCGACAATAATACCTTTTCTCGGTGGTATCAGGTGAACCTTCATATGTTGAAGATTGTACCTTGTGATCAAGAAAACTATCTCTTATCTCATCAAATCAGATGCTTAGCAATGTTGTTCGACTATTACGTTGACGACCCATCTCCAGATTCCAAAAGAGGAACAGCTACAACTGTAGTTGATGTCGGTTTGTGTAAGCCTGTAGATGGTAAGCTTCTTGTGAGATCATTCAGAGGAAGAGATCACCGGAAAATGATCTCATGGAAGGACAGAGGATGCGCATCGGGTTATCCATGCTAGAAGAGGTTACATCGCTTCTCGCTTCTCTATATTATTCTTTCCTTTGTGGTAGAAGAAACAAAGCTTTTTTTTCGTTATTTGGATTTCACATTTTATAGTTTTTGCTTAGTTTTTGAAAACCTTGACCCTTGTCTGTTTTGGTCTCGACTATAACTAGACAATGTGAGATTGGTTGAGTTAAAATCATTTTTTGTTTTATGAAGCATTTATCATTTTAGAAAGTAACTTGGATATATATATTTACAATATACCCGAAAATAGGCGATTTAAGAGTTTGAAAATCTTAAAAATCTTGATCGGTTGATGGTGCAAATACAAAATTATTTCACATATTTTGTTTTGTATGACTTTTTGTAGTTTTAACATGACAAGTTGCTAATGCAAGTGTTTTTTCCCTCAATTATATGCTTAGTGAAGACATCAATACACCTAACAACAAGATCAAAGATCAGTTTTTAACTGATTATGAGTTATTTTTTGTTAATTTGCAAATTAAAAACTCTAAAAAAAACTTAAAACAGTTGTTGAGCGTAGAATAATGTTTATAATGTTATTTTGAGAACGCTCACCAAAAAAAAAATGTTATTTTCGAGATTAGTATGACAATATTACAATGGAAAAGATACTTAATAATTATTATGTCTGTCTCCAGTGAAAATAAGTTTTGGATTTTTCCCCAGAACTAAACCATGACAATCCTATCATTGGGATTCAACAATGGATTCAATATCATTGGCAAATAAATAGGTAATTTGGCTTTTTTTTTTTTTTTTTTTTTGTCAAAGGGTTTACTTAATTTGGTTATAAAATATGATGAACACATAAACTTGTAATCCTCCAACTCAGGTTTCATTGCTTCAGTTGATGTCCGATTTTGTTCTCCTCAGCTTTGTCTCCGGCTGTACTTGAAGGTTAATAGTCCCCTTAATATGTAATTTAGATATACAAAAAAGTTAGAATAAGATTTTAGAGCTTTTAGTCAGAATAAAATGGCAAAATTTTCAATTTGATTACCGATTCGGTTGGCCTTTTCTTCATCTCTGCATGTAGTTTTAGTAGCTCTTGATTCTGTTTCTTTAAATTTTCAAGTTCAACTTCAAGCTCCATAGTTTGAGCCTATATAGACAAAAACGACAAGTTTGGTGTACGTCTAAAAAAAATCAATCAATCATGAAGTGTAGATAAGAAAAATATTTTACCTGCTTTCGAGCTCGTGATCTTACTGCGGATTCTCGGTTCTTTATCTTTCTCCTTTGTTTTTTATCAACAAGATTATTCTCCGCAGCAAAGCTATTATTGTTCTTCCTACACCTTGCACTATTACTACCACTAAAAGTGTATGAAGATGGTGGGATCAATGATGAGTCACCATTAATCTTTTGTATCCCATCAAATTTTCTAAATGGCGTACTCGATGAACATGCCATGCCTCCACCAGGAATTGTCGCAACATTCGGGACCAAACTTCTCTTCTTTGTCATGAAACCATTTGAGTATTCGATTTGTTTCCCATAAGTATTACCATTTGGCTTAGCCATGATAGGTTGTTGCGGTTGATATGATGACATATTCCCATTCACATTTTGATGCAAATTAAAATCATGACTCCTTGAAACCATATTGTTCATCAAATCAGAAACCTTTTCTTTCGGTTGATACTGAATACCCAAACTTGTGTCATGAATGTAGCCATTATTGTTATTGTTTCCCTTGACTCCAACGCGGATCAAAAACTCTTGAAGAGTGATTTCCCCTAAGGTTTGGTTCCTCTGAATCTGAGGATTCTGTGTTCCTCTTCCATGGTCATTAGTGTGTTTTTCCTCTGTGATATACTTCCAAACTTCATCAACAGTTTTTTGGCCAAGGAATCGAGGCAGAGTTATTGATCCCTCCCGTATTCCTTGAGCACTAGAGATATTCTTGACTAGCTCATTCATGTTCATTGACCCACAATCTTTTCCTAAGCTGTTTTGAAACTGATCCATTGTCCATGAGTATATTGAATCTTGTCGGCTCAAAGAAGTACTAACACGCAAACCATTCCCCAAGGTTGTCAAATTCCAGTTACTATCCATTTCACCTGACACAAATCCGAGTGATTAGTTTGCCTTGGAAAACAGTTAACCTTAAAATGTTAGAGTTTTTGTGGTTAAAAAAAACCATACAATGCAAAAACTGTAATTCGAAAATCAAGAGAGTTTAGAGCAGAAATAAAAAAGAAAAAGATTCAATTTGTTTCTCAAAAGAATCAGTGAACCAAAAGGGTTATATGATTTATAAGAAATCTAATTAACTAATTTAAAAATAAATGAGAAAGGAAAGAAATAGAAAAGATATCTAAGCTAAGTAAGCACATTATCCAAATATTATCTAGACATAAATTATATACATAAAAAATCTGACAAAATTTTTGTCTAAATTAAAAAGGGACTATAATAAGAGTTTATCATTTATTTTTAAGTTTCTCACTAAGTCTATCTATTTAGTAATTAAAAATTATCTTTGTAAAAATATAGGCAATATCTATATGAGTTAATAATTTTGAAATTAGTTTCAATTTTTGAATAATTATGTTCCCCCACACACACATATATATATATATATATATATATATATATATATATAAATTAAACTAAATCAACCAACATTTAAACAATAAAAGTGAATAAAATTTGAAATAAAAGTCTAAAAAATAATCCAATAATGTTTGTTTTTTTGTAATAAATGGCTTAATAATCCAATAATTTTTCTGTCAAACAACATGCATTATGCGATGCAACGATAATACAAATAAATTAATAGGCTATATGTCATGGTCAATAATCTAATGAATAATGGTCAATATATATATCAACATTTTAAAAAAATATAGAAACACATACAACAGTATGATGATCACAAATAAAGATAACGCAGTCACTTGGATTCATCACTTCAGAAGGTGCAATATCTAGAAAGGAATTCATGGATGATTGGACAAGTTGGTCCTTTTTTTCGATAAGAATGACAAGTTGATCCTTGACATTGATAATTGGATGGTTCATTTTTTTTTTTAACCTTTAGACTTCTTAGTCAATGGAGTCAACGTTCTTGGTTCAATATCTTTAGACTATATAGCTCTTCTGTAATTTCTTCCTTCACATAACTTTCTTTAGATCTCTGTCAGTTTAATCCTCTCTTCAATCACAAAAAGTGGTTTCTTATTTTTTCCTTACCAGTATTGCTACTGCAATATGCTTCTTCTTCATCCTCTTTAGAAAACTCAGGTTTCATCAAGAAGATGAAAAAGAACATAAATCTTCTTCTTCACCATCACCTCTGTAAAATCGACAATGTCTATGAATTTTGTGTTGTTCTAGTGATCATATGATACAACTCTATATACATCACATATAGCTTGCATATCAAGCATAGAATATTATCGAATATGTACAAAAGATATGTAGAAGTAAATACACAAATATCGTGTATATTCGAAGTGAATATATATCTCGATATTCCCAGTTCTTTGCTGCCGCAACTCCAAGAACAATTCTAATGGTACTCATCTTGATAACAGGAGCAAAAGTTTCTGAGAAATCCACACCTTCCTTTTATCGGTTTCCGAGAATCACCAATCGTGCTTTATATCGCTCAATTTGTCCATCAGCTCGATTCTTAATCTTGTATATCCAACGACATCCAATCGCCTTCTTTCCAGGAGGAAGAGTTGTTAAGTCTCATGTCTTATTAATTTCCAGTGCATCTATTTCATTTCCCATGGCATCACACCATTACTTAAAGGCCACAGCATCACGGAAATGTAGTGGTTCCTCTCCACTAGTAACAGCTGCAAGAAAAGTATTGTAATGAGAAGAACTTACTGCTGTCAACAAAGTACGTTGCCGCATCATAATTTTCAAAAATATCCCCTTCATCATCATTAGGGAAGAGCATGTAATCATTTAACTTGACCGGCAATGACTTTGGGCGTGTGCTCCGTCTTAGTTCATTCACTGCAATGCGAGGAGCCTCAAGTCGTATCTCCTCAGCCTGCAACTCTGCTGCAGTGTCAGATTCAGTCTCGGGAGAAATAAAAATTCTTTGATCTGCAGCGGATTCCACAGGAGCCACAGTTTCTGTTTCAACACAAACAGTTTCAGTGATCAGTTGTCCTGCATCTGTTTCGTCTTTGTCATTCACATCCTCTGTTCCATTTGTGTTTTGAGTATTGTCTTCAGCTTCTCCATCCAAAAGAAAGTCTAGATCTTCTCGTGATTCATCACCATGTTGACTGTATGGAAATGAATTTTCAACAAATACCACATCTCGCGACACGAAAACTTCCTCTGTTTCTAAATCAAACATACTCCATCCTTTCTTTCCGTAAGGATAGCCAAGAAACACACACTTCCTACTACGAGCTTGAAACTTATCTCCTCCTTTTCGTTGTTGATGTGCAAAAGCAAGGCAACCAAACACTCGCAGATTATCATACAAAGGAGCTTTTCCGTGTAACATCTCATATGGAGTCTTTCCTCCCAAAAGCTTTGTTGGCATTCGATTTATCAAGTAAGCTGCGGTTAGTATACTCTCACCCCAGAATTTTGTCGAAAGTGAGGACTGAAACAACAAGGATCGAGCTACATTCAACAAATGTCGATGTTTGCGTTCCACTCTTCCATTTTGCTGTGGTGTCCCAACACACGAAGTTTGATGTATGATTCCTTTCTCTCGAAACTCAGCGGACAAACATGTGAATTCTGTTCCATTGTCACTTTGAACAATCTTCACAAATTTTCCAAACTGCCTAACAACCATAGCCATAAATTCTCGCAGCATTTTTCCGACTTGTGTTTTATCATGTAACAGATAGACCCAAACTCCTCTCAAGTGATCATCAATAATAGTGAGAAAGTAGTATGAATTGCAGAGGCTCGAAGTTCGATATGGCCCCCATAAGTCACAATGAATCATGTCAAAAATGTCATTACTTTTATTATCACTAGAAATAAAAATTTCTCGACATTGTTTAGCTCTCAAGCAAGTGTCACAAGTTAAAAAGTCTCTACTTCTACTACCAATACACGAAAGCAAATCAAAAACTGAATTCGATGGATGACTGAGCCTCTGATGCCACACCTCTTCAGCTTCATCCTTATTGATATGGAAAGCATTAAAAGACGTCACTCGTCGAAAGAAATAAATCCCATCCTTAAGCTCACCGACTCCAGTCAGGTTCCTCCTTATACGGTCCTGAATCACACATCCCTTATTAGCTACTTGCATCACAAAATCCGAGTCAGCAATCAATTGAGAAACAGATATCAAGTTGCATTTCAAGTCAGGAACTAACAACACATTCTTGAGATCAAAATCTTCATCAAACACCACTGTTCCTTCTTTTCTAGCTATGCTTTTCTCACCATTCGGCAAACCAATAGTACACGAAAATATGTACTTAGAATCACATATCAAATCATCATAACCAGTCATATAATTCGATGCCCCAGTATCAAGCACCCAATCTAAGTGAATGTTCTTACCGCTGAGTCGTGGTGTTGCGCCTTGTTTCTCCTCGAGAACTTTGATCAGAGTCTTCCATTACTCGTTACTTAGCCCTACAAACCCTGCTTTCTCTGCTTCAGCACTGCCCTCACCTACACTCTCCACAACAGCTGCGTTTGCACGTGCTACAGCTCCGCGCCCATGGCCAGTTCCTTTTCCTCCTCCGCGATTACTTTGTCGCGATCTTTCTCCCACCATTCTGGAAACCCCACGAGCTGAAAGCATGTCTCAGCTGTGTGTCCTGTTTTCTTGCAACTTGAGCAAAACAACTTGCTCTTATCTTCGTTTCTACTTCCCATGTTTGTGTTTCGTACCGCAAAAGCCACTTGTCCCCCCTGAGATTCTCTTCCATGAGTCACAGTGTTAATTCTCTATGTGGATTTCACCTTGGAATACACTTGATTTATGTTGGGAGGTGGATCTGTGCTTATCACCGAGGCTCGCACTGACCCGTATATGTTGTCATCGAGTCCCAACAAAAATTGATGAATATGGTCTTCTTCTTTCTTTTTCTCCATTGCAGCACTCAAATTACAAGTACACGCTCCACACGTACACTTTATCTGCTGCTCATAGTTCATCAAATCATCCCACATAATTTGTAGTTTACCGAAGTAATCGATAACACTCAGATTCCCTTGTCTGCAACCCACAAGTTCTGCTTTGATTTCCTGGATCCTTGGACCGTTCCCTTCAGAGAAGCGATCCTTGTTTTCCTTCCAAAGCTCTTGTGGTTCTTCTTTGTTTGCCAGTGTTCGTCTCACTTTGGGATTGGTCGTGTTGAGGATCCACATCGACACCATCGAGCTAGCCAACACCCAATCTTTATATTCTACTTCATCGGTTTTAGGTTTTGCCACGGTTCCGTCTACGAAACCGTACTTCTTCTTGACCCAGAGCGCAGTCTGCACCGCTTGAGCCCATTCATCAAAGTTGTCTTCATTAAACTGCACCTGCGCAATGATGGCACCAGGGTTTTCATTAGCCGCCAACAGGTAGAATGGATTGATGGTTTTCTTGATAGCTATGATT
Source organism: Cardamine flexuosa (assembly GCA_963555745.1). Classification (NCBI taxonomy): domain Eukaryota; kingdom Viridiplantae; phylum Streptophyta; class Magnoliopsida; order Brassicales; family Brassicaceae; genus Cardamine; species Cardamine flexuosa. The sequence goes on along the minus strand of OY743216.1, from coordinate 20,566,550 downwards.
TCAGACATGTCGTTGGTCTTAGGATTGATTAAAGCCTAGGCTCTGATACCATGTAAAATAGACAATGTCCGTGAATTTCGTGTTGTTCTATTGATCATATGATACAACTCTATATACATCACATATAGCTTGCATAACAAGCATAGAATATTATCAAATATGTACAAAAGATATGTAGAAGTAAATACACAAATATCATGTATATTCGAAGTGAATATACATCTCGATATTGTGCTCAACCTCAATCTTCTTTATCTCTTTCATCTTCTCCATCTTCTTTGTGTCTTATTTGGACACACCATGTTTTTCCCAGCTTTCGAGGGGAAGATGTCCGTAGAGACTTTCTCAGTCACATTCAGATGGAGTTTCAAAGAAAGGGAATTACTCTGTTTATTGATAACAAGATCAAGAGAGGAGAATTCATTGGTCCTGAACTCATTCAAGCGATTAGAGGATCCAAGATTGCTATTATCTTGCTATCTAAGAATTATGCTTCTTCAAGTTGGTGTCTTGACGAGTTGGTGGAAATTATGAAGTGTAGGGAAGAATTGGGTCAAACAGTTATGGCTGTTTTTTATAAAGTGGATCCATCTGATGTAAAGAAGCTGACCGGAGATTTGGAAAAGTCTTAAAAAATAATTGTGCAAGTAAAGCAAAGGAAGACATTGAGAGATGGAGACAAGCTTTGGCAAAAGTGGCCACAATCGCTGGTTACCATTCAAGCAACTGGTTCGTAGTTTTTTTTGTTGTTTTTTTCACTTAATTACTCTCTTAATATTTCTAGTTTTTTAAAAAATATCCATAGAAAATTTATAGTTTTTGTTGTTGTGTGTTACTTCTCCATAATTAGTTAATGGATGTAATGATCTCATCTGTTGTTAGGGATAATGAAGCGGCCATGATAATAAAAATTGCCACAAATATTTTCCAACAAGTTGAATAGTTCTGCATCATCAGATGACTTTGATGGGTTGATTGGGATGAGAGGTCATTTGGAGAAGATAGAACCATTGTTAAGCCTAGGGTCAGATGAAGTAAGGATGATTGGGATTTGGGGTCCTTCTGGGATCAGGAAGACCACCATCGCCAGAGTTGCATATAACCAACTCTCCAACAATTTTCAACTAAATGTGTTTATGGAATCTATCGAAGCAAAATATACAAGACCTTGTTCCGATGACTATTCGGCAAAGTTGCACTTACAACAACAGTTTATGTCTCACATAACCAACCAGAATGATATGCAGATTTCTCATTTAGGAGTTGTCCAAGATAGGCTAAAAGACAAGAAAGTTCTTGTTGTTCTTGATGGTGTGGACCAGTCAATGCAACTAGATGCCATGGCCAAAGAAACTTGTTGGTTTGGTCCTGGGAGTCGGGCTATCATCACAACACAAGATCTAAAGATTTTTAGAGCACATGGGATCAACCATATTTACAAGGTGGATTTTCCACCAACTAATGACGCTCTTCAGATCTTGTGCATGAATGCTTTTGGTCAAAAGTCTCCTAAAGAGGGGTTTGAAGAACTTGCTCGGGAAGTTACAAAACTGGCTAGCGAACTCCCTTTGGGTCTAAGAATTATGGGCTCTTATTTACGGGGAATGTCTAAGCAGGAGTGGGGAAAAGCACTACCAAGGCTAAGGAGTAGCCTTGATGCTGATATTCAAAGCATTTTGAAGTTCAGCTATGATGCCTTAGATGACGAAGATAAAGAGTTATTTCTTCATATAACCTGATTTTTTAACCATGGAGAGATTAAAAATGTGGAAACGCATCTTGCAGAGAGGTTCTTGGATGTGAGGCAAGGGTTTAACGTCTTAGCTGAGAAATTGCTCATATCTATGAATAATGGACCGATATGTATGCATAATCTGTTAGTCCAACTAGGTAGAGATATCGTCCGTAAGCAGTGTGTTCGTGAGCCTGGACAACGCCTATTTTTGGTTGATGCAAGAGAAGTTTGTAAAGTAATCAATGATGGAACAGTAAGTTTTTGACATTTCTTCCTATAAATCGAGTTTATTTGATTACTAACCATATCTTATTCTATTTGTTTCTCTTTTCAGGGAAGTAGAAGCGTCATTGGCATAGATTTTAAAATTCATGGGGTCAAGGAAAAATTGCATATAAGTGAGAGAGCCTTTGAAGGAATGTCTAGTCTTCAATTCTTCAATGGGGCTCACTATATTGCATCTACCACATGGTCTAGACTATCTATCACTAAAACTTTAATTACTATACTGGCCTTATTTTCCAATGACATGTTTGCCTTCTATTTTCAACTCGGATTTCCTGGTTGAAATAAACATGCATCACAGCAAGCTTAAGAAGTTGTGGGATGGAGTTAAAGTAAGTAGTGTTGTTATATTTATCTTAAAATTTAATTTTAAACAATCAAAATTTTACCTTTTATCATAATTAATTACTAATTGCATAAACTTTTGTTTTCCATTTGATTTAAGTGGTTTTTCTTATGTGTTCACTACTTTGTGTATAACATGTTCTTATTGTTTTTATGTACAGCCACTTCGAAATCTCAAGTGGATGAATTTTAGTTTCTCTCCAAACTTGAAGGAGCTTCCTGATCTCTCAACTGCCACCAATCTTGAGGAATTGGATCTCAATTCTTGCCACAGACTGGTGAATCTCCCCTCAACTATTGGGTGTGCCAAAAGTCTTCAGAAGGTGATCTCAGGTATTGCTGCAGTCTGATGAATCTCCCCTCTGACATTGGGAATGCCACTAATCTTGAGAGATTATATCTTGGTGGATGCTCAAGTCTAGTGGAGCTCCCTTCCTTTGAACGCCATAAATCTAAAAAACCTAAATCTTACATCGTGCTCAAGTCTAGTTGAGCTCCCTTCCTCGATTGGAAATTCCATAAATCTAAAAAACTAGATCTTACGTCGTGCTCAAGTCTATTGGATCTCCCTTCCTCGATTGGAAATGCGACTAGTTTAAAGTTCTTGGACCTTAGTTGTTGCTCAAGTCTGGTGGAGCTTCCCTTTTCTATCGAAAACATTCAGAAATTGAAGAGGTTTAATTTGCGTGGATGCTCTAAGCTAGAGGTTCTTCCGAGTAACATCAACTTGGAATCTCTCACTAGACTTGATCTCAGTGGTTGCTCAAGTCTGATTAACATCCCTTCCTCGATTCTGAGTAATCTGGTGAAATTGTTTCTAGCTAATTGTTCTAGTCTAATCAATCTCTTCCTCGATTAGAAATGCCACTTATCTAGAAGAATTGGATCTTAGTCATTGCTCAAGTCTAGTGGAGGTTCCCTTTTCTATTGGAAACCTTCAGAAATTGAAGAGATTTAATTTACAAGAATGTTCTAAGCTAGAGGTTCTTCCGAGAAACATCAACTTGGAATCTCTCGATACACTTGATCTCAGTGGTTGTTTGCTGTTGAAAAGTTTTCCTGAGATCTTCACGAACATTAAAGTTCTCAAGCTCAAAGGAACTGCAATAGAAGAGGTCCATACATCAATCAAGTCTTGGTCTCGTCTCACTGAATTGTCTATGTCATACAGTGAAAAGCTCAAGGAATATCCTCATGCTTTTGACATCATCACACAACTTCACTTTATCAATACAGAAATACAAGAGGTTCCTCTATGCGTCAAGAGATTTTCTAGTCTGAAGATACTCGAGCTCAAGAGATGCAGTAAGCTTGTATCACTCCCACAGATTCCAGCTTCCCTCTCTGTCATAAATGCAGAAAATTGCAAGTCCCTGGAAAGACTAGATTGCTCTTTTGACAGTCCAAAGATTCGTCTCAACTTTTCTAATTGCTTTAAACTGAATCAAGAAGCTAGAGATCTCATCATCCAGACAGCGACTAGTAGAAATGCAGTTTTACCTGGTGGGGAAAAGCAAGCATACTATACTCGAGGGTCCTTACCACGTTTTATCCAGACACCGACTAATAACCTAGTGGTGTTACCTGGTCAAAAATTTCCTGCATACTTCACATACCGAACTACTACTCGAGGTTCCTTGACAATTAAGTTGAATCAGAAGCCTCTTCCTACATCCATGAGGTTTAAGGCTTGCGTTTTGCTGGTTAGAAAAGGTAAAAATAAGAACAGGCAGAATTCTCTCATGATTAGGTGTAAAAAGAGCAAGTATTTACTACATCCAGCTTTAGCAGAGCATCTGTATATATTCGAAGTCGAAGAGAATGTACATTCCAGTGAGCTTGTCTTTGAGTTCAAGGTCCTTTACAGTAACGGATGGAAGATAAAAGAATGTGGACTCAAACTCTTGGAGATCTCTTGATGAATCCCCTGAAATTGCATTTCAAGACTGAGGCACAGTGAGAGAAGAAAGAAGGAAATATTATAAAGGATCTCTCGTGAGTAATGGTTCCAGCTTTTCTTATGTTATCTGATCTGATTATGTTTTTTTTCTTCCTGTAATTACTTTGTCCATTTGTACTGTGTTTGTGATTAAACTTGCTTACTAAACCAGCTTTATAAAATGTGTGATTATTGTCTAGCGCTGTTCATGTTGTATTTTGATCTTAGTCTCAGAATTCTATTTAGCATTTGTTTTCAACTGTAAATTTACAAATCTTTAATTTGAGGCCATTATGATTATTATTAGACTACATGCTTTCAACTCAAAAAAAATTGGCAATGAGTGGAGAGACTCATATCCTTTATATATTAGTTAAGATCCTTGTCCAGCGTCCGATGTGGGATATTATGTCCAATACGCCCCCTCGAGATGATGATTTCTAGCATAGATCTTGATATTTTTAGGCAAGGATCGGTAGACCAATTATTGGGTCAGGCCGATTATAGATCGGGTTGGACATGTATGGATCGGGCTCCGATACCATATTAGACTATGGGTTTCCAACTCAAAAAAAATTAGTAATGAGTAGAGAGACCCATATCCTTTATATATTAGTTAAGATCCTTGGCCAGCGTCCGATGTGGGACAATGTGTCCAATAATTATCATAAGCACACCATAAGAGGCATAATAAGATAACTAGTACTATTGATGAGCTAATGAGGCTCTTGCAGAACATGAAGGTACGAGGCTTGTTGTGTGGCTTTACTGCACAAAATAGCTTAACTCTGGGTGATACATGTCTAAATTCTAAAAGTATATGGCTGCATGAAAGATTTGACACTATACAAACTAGTGTTTCAAGATATTCGAATACACAGAACTTAAGAACTTTACAGGATTCTTGAATTGAAAGGGAAACTGTAGATGTCAATACTTAGCTATAGAAAAGCCATGATTCTTAATATGGCATTGACCTAGCTACCAGTCAAACATGTACCTTCTGAACTAGACGGTAGGTGTGTGTAATGAATTTCCGTAAAAATGGCTCATCATCTTTACCATACGGATGCTTAATAGGTTCTCCAGTAACAACAACTGACATTTTCAGCCAAGAGACTATCTGAATATAATCGAGAGAGAATTATACTCTTATTTTTTGACCCATGATATTAGCTATGGAACACACAAACAAAAAGGCAAATGAAGAAAATCTGAAAACATATAACTATAGCATTGTATGTAATATAGTACAAACACTCTGCCATGAAGCGAATATTTGCAGCTTCACCCTATATGAGAATTAGATACAAGCCCATATATAGTATTTTCCGCTGTTGTATATCGTGAGTACCTTTAGGAAGGCTTCAAAAAATAACTGAGTTTTTCTTAATTAGATTATAAAACATCATTCAAAAAAATTTCCCATTTAAGCTACTTATAAAAATAAAAATGTTGCCTACTACTTAAACCAGTCAAGAGGATCCAAGTTTCTGAAGATGCAACCTTTGGTTAAGTTCATGCAGTAAGTCAAAGTACTACATGAAATATTTCAGAAGATCAGAGCAACTTGGAGTTGGGCCTATGGTAATAAACATGGTCAGTTTATTGGAGGATATCAGCAGCTACTAGAAGATTAGAGAAGATCCTAGAAGCATGAAGAGTTTCCTTTTACAAAAGAAAAGGAAACACAAAGACAAAATGACAATTTCCTAATCATAAATAAAAAGAAAATTGTCTATTCCTGTTGAAGTTAGAATAGGAAATTGGTTTGCTGTATAGCCACGACTGATTTAGTATAAATAAGGTGCTAAGGTTTGAGAAAATATTAGCACAAATAAGAGAGAATTTCTAGCAATTAAGTTTTAGCTTCAAAGAAATAATAAGCTAAAGACTTAAGGGTTTTAGAGAGAGTTCTTGTTTTAGATTGGGGTGTGATCTAAGAACAAGAGTTTGAGAGAATAGAAAATAGTTTAAGGAGAAACCTTGTAAACATATTTTCTATTAATCTAAAAAGATTTTTTGAGAAAACCATGTTTTACATCGTGACCTAGTTATTGTACCAATAGCTCTTGTGTTTTCAATTGGTATCAGAGCAGTCACTTGTGAGGATTGCATACAGGTGAAATCCTGCAGAAAAGATGGAGATCTATCAGGAACTGGTTAACAACTCAAAAGTTGTTTTAGACCATGGAAATTATGTATTTGGAAATCGCGAATCAAATCTGTGATAAGTGGCTATCTTAGAGAAGTGGGAAGAACCAAAGGTCAAGAATGGAGATGGTACTAGAAAACTCAAGGCATAGACTGATTGGACCGAAGATGAGTTAAAAAAATCCAAGTTTAATGCCGGAGCATTAACTGCCATACATTTCAGTGTTGGAAGAAAGCAATTTGAACTAATTCAGGGATTTGAAACTGCAAAAGAGGCTTGGGATATCTTACAGACTCATTATGAAGGAACGACCAAAGTGCAGACATCAAGAAAAAGACATTATCGCATCAAGATTTGAAAATATGAAGATGGAAGAACATGAGTGAAAATCTGATTTTAGCTCCAAATTAAGTTCACTAGCTCAGGAAGCATTAACTCTTGGAAAGAAATACAAAGACAATAAGCTAGTCAAGAAATTTCTAAGGTGTTTACCTTCCAAGTTCATGGCTTACAAAACTGCCTTGAATGTTTCAAATAATATAGAAGAACTCAGCTTTGGGGAAGTGGTAAGAATGCTTCAAGCACATGAGATGGAACTTGGAGGAAATAAAAAAACCAAAAGGGTTGGCATTGACTTCATGTGAAAGTAAATCTCAAACTGAACAAGAAGATCCGGTAAGCTTGCTAGTCAGAAGATTTGATCGAGCACTAAGAAAAGTTGAGCAAGGACAAGGAAGTAGGAGATTAAGCTCTTTCAAAAAGAACTCAGAGGAAAATAAACCATCAAAAAAGGTGCAATGTCATGAATGCAAAGGATATGGACATTTTGTTCAGGAATGCCCAACAGTTAAAAAACGTGAAGGGAAGTGCTCAACATGTAAAGGAATGGGACATTCTCATAATGAATGTGTCAGTGAGCAGAAGAATCAAAAATAAAGATCTAGGCTTGGCATTGAAGATGAGTCAATGGATGATAGTGAAGATGAAGAAGAGATGCAGAATTTTGTTGCTTTGGTAGGAATTACATAATTTGTTGATGAAGAAGAAGTTATAGACTCAGATTCAGAAGAAGAACAAGAGATTGATCTTGCTGAAAACTATAAAGAGATAAGAGAGACATTGATTAATATTGGAAAATAAAATCAAGAAGTAGTTAAGGAGAAGACACGTCTTGAAGCACGTGTAGTCTCACTGAAGAATCAATTGGAGAGTGAGAAATAGATCAATAAGGAAAGCTTAAGTCTGATGAAAGAGAAACTGAATATATCTTCTAAAGCAGAATGTTTAGAGAAAGAACTAAAAGCTGAAAAAGAGACATCTGCTGGATTACAAGCTGAACTAGATCAACAATATCGCAAAATTCACATGTTTGCTGGAATCAAGCAACTTGATAAAATTCTGAGTTATGGAAGAACATAGAAGACTAACAGAGGGTTATGATACAATGGACAAGGAGGATTTATCTCATGAGAGACCAAGTTTGTATCTGGAGGAGTATCTAACTATACTCAAGACAATACATCAAGTATTAAAACTAGGAGTACCGGATGTCATTTTTGTGAAAAATGGACATATAAAAGCTCCCTGCTACAAATTCCGTGAAAAGATAAAGAAGCTCAGGTATCAAAGGAAGTTCTTTTGGAATAGATATAAAATCAGATATGGGTGAAGAAATATGATATATATCATACGGAGTTCAGAAATACGTCAGGAAGTAAAGCAGGTCTTGGATTTAGGTGCAACATGGCATTGCTCACCAAAGAGCATGAAGATACAGGTCCATGGTACTTTGATAATGGATGTTCTTGTCATATGATAGGTACAAAGACGTACTTGTAGGATATCAAGAAAATAAAAGGAGGTGGAGTAACTTTTGGTGATGGGGGACAAAGAGCTATAAAAGGAAAAGGAAAGACAAGTAACTCTGAACTTCCTAAGCTGTTGAATGTCTACTTGGTTCAAGGATTAAAGGCAAATCTGATAAGTGTAAGCTAGTTATGTGATGAAGGATTAGAAGTTACATTTACTAAAGTGGATTGCAAGGCCATCAATGATGTTGGAGATGTTGTTCTAAGAGCAAAAAGATCAGGAAATAATTGTTATTTATGGGTGAATAACTCAAACAATTGCTTCACTGCTAAAGATAATCTCAATTTGTGGCATCAGCGTCTAGGGCATATGAATACACGAAATCTTGCCACTTTGGTTAATAAGGAGATAGTCTGAGGTGTACCTCAGCTTAAAGGAGAATACAAGATGATTTGTCGTCCATGTAACAAAGAAAAGCTAGTTAAGGTTCAACATTAAAAGATTCAAAATGTTTAGACAAAATCTATATTGGATCTAGTTCACATGGATTTTATGGGTCCTATGCAAGTTGAAAGTGTGGCAGGAAATAAGTATGTATTTGTTCTGGTGGATGATTTTTCAAGGTACACATGGGTAAGATTTATTCGAGAAAAATGTGATACAGCGAATAGCTTTCACATTTTGGCACTTCAGCTGATAAATGAGAGAGGGAGCATAAAAATGATTAAGAGTGATCATGAAGGCGAGTTTCAGAATCAATGCATGAAATTATTTTTTGAAAATCATGGAATTGCTCATCATTTTTAAGCTCCAAGAACCCCTCAAGAAAACAGAGTAGTTGGAAGGAAAAATAGGACACTTCAGGAGATGGCTCGAGCAATGATACATGGAAATCACGTACCACTTAAGTTCTGGGTAGAAGCTTTAAATACATCATGCTATATCATCAATAGGGTGTATGTGAGGAGATATACATCAAAAACTCCATATGAGCTATGGAAAGGAAATACTCCAAATTTAAGCTACTTTCATGTGTTTGGATGCAGATGTTATATACCCAATGATAAAGATTATCTTGGTAAATTTGATTCCAGAAGTGATGAAGGTATGTTTCTGGGCTATTCAGAGAGTAATACATCGTTCAGAATTTACAACAAGCGATCGAGTACAGTTATTGAATCAGTCAATATTGTATTTGATGATCATTCTTTTCCGGTAACAAGTGAAGATATTTTATAAAGTGACACAAAACAAACGGAGTCAAAAGACAAGGATGAAGAAAGTGAATCAAAAAAGAATGATTCAGAGAAGGCTAGCTCAGAACGAGAAACTAATCAGAAGATAGTTCAAAAAGTTCATACGACTCATTCAGTATCAGATGTTATTGGAGACATTAGTGATAAGAATGAAGAACACATGGGTAGTTCTTGACTTCAAAATGATGGCAAATAATTTTGCAAGCTTGGAGATATTACATTTTGAATGTTTCGTATCAGCCATTGAACCAATGAATCATATTGAAGCTCTTAATGATGAATTCTGGATCATTGCTATGGAATAAGAACTAGAGCAGTTTGAAAGGAATGATGTTTGGGAATTGGTTCCTCGACCTATGGATACAAATATCATAGGAACAAAGTGGATTTTCAAAAACAAGATTGATGAAAGTGGAACAAAGCAAGATTGATTGCACAAGGCTATACACAAATTGAAAATATTGATTTTGAAGAAACTTTTGCACCTGTAGCAAGGCTTGAATCCATCAGATTGTTCTTAGGGATTACTTACATTATGAACTTCATAGTACATCAAATGGATGTGAAAAGTGCATTTTTGAATGGAATCTTACACGAAGAAGTATATGTCGAGCAACCTAAAGGATTTGAAGATACAATGAAATCAGAGGATATTTTCAGACTAAATAAAGCTTTGTATGGACTTAAACAAGCTCCAAGAGTTTGGTATGAAAGGCTGACTAACTTTTTGATTGAGAAGGTTACATCAGAGGAAGTGTTGACAAACCTTAGTTTATCCTGGAGGAAAATAAAGAGATCATGGTTGTTCAAATCTATGTGGATGACATCATCTTTGGAAGCACTTCACAATCTTTGGTAGATCAGTTTGTGAAGAACATGACTCAAGAATTTGAGATGAGCTTACTAGGAGAGCTAAAGTACTATCTAGGATTGTAAATTACACAGTCAGATGATGGGATACTTATTTCTCAAAGTACATATGCTAAGCAATTATTGAAGAAGTTTCAGATGAAAAAATGCAAGGACGCTAAAACTCCTATGATCACTACAATCAAGTTGACAAAGGATGAAAGCGGCAAAGACGTTGATATCAAGTTATACAGAAGTATGATTGGTAGACTTCTCTATCTCACAGCGAGTAGGCCATATTTATGTTTCAGTGTTGGTGTATGTGCAAGGTATCAGGCGAATCCTAAACAATCTCATCTTGAAGCAGTAAAAAAATCATCAAATATGTTAAAGAAACAGTTAATCTGGGTGTTTAATATTCAAGAGGGTCAAACAAGAAATTGGTAGGATTCTGTGATGCATATTATGCTGAAAGCGTATGTGATAGGAAAAGCACGAGTGGTGGATGCTTTTTCCTTGGAAATAATCTAATTTCATGGCTGAGCAAGAAACATAATTCTGTATCACTATCTACAGCAAAATCAGACTATATTGCCATGGGAAGCTGTTGCACACAACTTCTATGGATAAAAAGGATGTTAGCTGATTATAGTATGGATTCTGGAAGTCTGCAAGTTTACTGTGATAACAAAAGTGCTATAGACATCTCAAAAATTCCAGTTCAACATTCAAGGACTAAGAACATTGATGTAAGATATCACTTCATTCGAGAACTGGTTGAAGCTAAGCAAGTTGAGATAGAGCGTGTTGCCACAGAAGCATAGCTGGCTGATTTGTTTACAAAAGCTTTGGATTTCAGTAGGTTTGTAACCTTGAGAAATTTCATTGGGGTATGTGAATTATGACTGCTTCAGTCATAAACTGATACAGGAGTTGGTGCGTGGATAAACCAAGACTCAAGATACAAATTCCGGTTCAAATCAATTGATTTGTGGTTTAATACGGTTCAATTTTTTTTTTCAAAGGAAAGTCAGTTTGAAAGGCTTGATTGGTCCGATATTTATTCGAGATTCGAGTTTGAAAAAGAAAATCTTTTGAGAATATTTTAGGACAAAAGATGGGAAGTTAGAGCATTACGAAGAAAAGCTCCACAAAGAAAAAAAAATCACGAAAAAGGGTTTCAATGGTGAATGCAACTCGAAGAGGTTTGGTAAGAGGACGAATGATTTCTCAGAATCCTCGAGATGATGGTAATAGGAATCAACCACATCTAATTGATGAACCGATTGTCGAAGAGGCTGGGACACGATTGGTTCCATTGTTTCCATATGGATCAGATGATGATGAAGATTCGTTCAAATCTGCCTATGAAGAAGATAGAGGTAGTAGATCAGCGGCTGATTCTATCGAAAAAACAAACGAAAAGGAGAAAGAAGATGAAGTCCAGTCGAAGGAAACTGAAGAAATTTTGGAGAAAACAAGGAAAACCCTAATGAAGAAACCAAGAATATCAAGGAAGGAGAAGATAAGGACATTGATAATCAGGACTTTGAGAAAACAAATCCTAAAGAGATTTCAGATTCTGAAGAAGATCTTGAACCAACTGAGCTTTTGGTTCAAGAACAGATGGATCAGGTTGCTCGAAAGCAAAAGAAGCTGAAGAAAAAGGCTCCTGTATCATCTAAGAAGCATACACGAGTTCGAGAATCGAGTACACGACAAGTTAGAGACAAAACCAGTTTCAATTCTGAGATATTCGTCTCCAAGGAAGCTGAAATAAGGTATAACATCTTCTTATCTCGCAGAGTAATAGAGGAAAGGAATGTCGATTTAAGAAAGGACGATACATGGGGATATCTTGACCTGATTAAGAATCTAGGACTAGAATCAACTGTGCATGGCCTATCTTCGTATGTTAAGAAGGTTATTTGTGTGTTTTATGTGAATCTGCCAGAAGATGCATCTGCAAATGGTGTTAAAGTTCTAGTAAGAGGTTATATGTATGATTTCTCACCTGTAGAGATCAACAAAGCTCTGGTCCTAGCTCCTTTATCAAAGGCTGAACTCAAAGCTGATTCAAAGGCGCCAAACGATGTTAGTATGGAGGAGATTGCAAATGTACTTAGTGCAAAAGATAAATCAAGCTAGAAAAATCTGAATGCCAAGGAATTGCCTGCACTGTTAGGAGCTCTTTTAATCATTGCTGGTCGTAATTGGGATTCCTCTTCGCACAAGAGTCATATTTCAGAGAAAATAGCTTGTTTGGTCTACAAAGTAGCTCAAGGAATTCATTTTGATGTGGGTAAGCTGGTATATGACCAAGTTATGGAACTGAGTGCAATCCAGAAGAAGGATAGTCGATGGTTAGTATTTCCAAGGATTATCTATGAAGTCCTCAAATGTAAAAAAAAACCAGAACTTGCAGATGATGAAGAGTTCATCACCTCAGTTGAATACAAAAAGGATGCTAGAACTGGAGAAACGTATGCGAAGAGGTATTCTCAGAATCCTTCAGCAACTCAGAATCCTTTGGCGACTCAAAAGCCATCAGTCTCAACCCAAGGACAAACATCTACAGGGACTTTATCTGAGTTTGATCTCACTGAGCTTGATAGTATTCGTATGCCTGAGATAGGTCAAAGCAGTTCAGAAGTAACATATGAACCCCTGGTTGATACAGCTTAAGCAGTTCAAACCACATGCTGCTTCAGAATCATCCATTATCCAAGATGCTTTAAAATTTTTTAACCTTTGTGCTCACAAGCAGGGGGAGAAATGGTGTGAAATTCTGGGGGAGTGTTATATTCTGAAGAAATTATCTTGGTGGTTCTGTTTTATTTCTATTTTTTTCAGAATGTATGGTTGAATTATGGGGGCGTTTCAGACTCATCTCAGACTCAGATGTGTTTTGCTTTGTTTCATGTTGTTGAACATCTACGTTTTTATTTGAATGATTTCTTAAAATACTTCTGACGTGTGAACATACATAAAAGAATAAAACAGCAGGTGTTTGCGATTCATAAAGTTAAAAGGGGAGATCGCAGATGCAACCTTTAGTTAAGTTCATGAAGTAAGTCAAAGTACTACATGAAGTAGTTCATAAGATCATAGCAACTTGGAGTTGGGCCTATGGTAATAAACATGGTCGATTTATTGGAGGATAGCAGCAGCTACTAGAAGATTAGAGAACATCCTAGAAGCATGAAGAGTTTTCTTTTACAAAGGAAAAGGAAACACAAGACAAAAGGAAAATTTCCTAATCATAAAGAAAAAGGAAATTGTCTATGCCTATTGAAGTTAGACATAGGAAATTGGCTTGTTGTATTGCCACGACTTATTTAGTATAAATAAGGTGCTAAGCCTTGAGAAAAGATTAGCACAAACAAGAGAGAAATCCTAGCAATTAAGTTTTATCTTCAAAGAAATAATAAGCTAAAGACTTAAAGAGGGCTAAAGGTTTTAGAGAGAGTTCTTGTTTTAGATCGGGGTGTGATCTAAGAACAAGAGTTCGAGAGATTAGAAAATAGTTTAAGGAGAAACTTTGTAAACATATTTTCTATTAATCTAAAAAAAGTTTTTGGGAAAACTATGTTTTACATTGTAACCTAGTTACTGTTCCAATAGCTCTTACGCTTTCAGTTTCCGGTTTTCTTTCACTGCTGCTCAAAATCTGCTGGCCAGTTCAATCCATGAGTTTTCACCAAGGCAGCTACAGCGGCTTTGACCTAGTCATCAAATTCAAATTATTTTTCTGAATTACTAAGAAGTGCTTGAAAAAAGGCTGATTCAAGTAAGAAACTGGTAAAATATAGCTCTGTCTCTTCAGACACTCAGCGATATACACCGCAAAAAAAAAGAAAACAAACTTTTGGCGCAAAGCACACAGGTCTTTTGCTCACATTTTCCTCTAACCATAGTCAATTGTTATATTTGTTATATGTTTCTATAATGGCCATTGCTTCCTTATATGTTTATGTAAAGGTATAGAGACTAGCAACACAACAATATATGCTTAGAACGCGCCAAGCCAATGCTTAAACTTGTTTTATGAACACTATAATCTTTACACAAAGATCTATATGTCTTGGATTTACACAATCTATTCTTCTAATACACTTTTCCCCAACTAAAACAAATTCTAAGCTAAACTCTCATTTGTATCAAAGATATCAAAGTCAAGTTAGCACAATCCTAGTTATGTATCTACCCTAGGAGTATCAAAATGGGTCATAACCCATGAGTTGACTCGAGCTACCTATTATTTTAAAAGGTTTGTGTTGAAATTTTGTACCCATATAAATAAATGTGTTGTCATGGGTTGACCCTAATTGATTTGTAGGTTTAGTGGATAAACTCATATGGGTTCTGGGTTACCCATGGATTTTACTATTAAAACATAAGTTTATTAAATTTATAATAAATATGTAAAATTTCTATTCATAAAAATATATGTAAAATTAAAATATCTAAACTATAAACCCTAAAATCATTTGTAATTGTAGACAATGAAGCAGAAGATGAAATGAAAGAGTCGGATACATCAAAAGAAGATTCAAGTGTTATTTAACATTTTGGTTTTATGGTTTTATGGTTTTATTATTTTATGGTTTTATGGATTTTTTGTTTTAAGATTTTATTATGTTTTTATTTATTTTAGTAACTAAATATTTGTATTTAATTTATTATTTTGATACTTTTGTTAGTTTTATAATTATATGGTATGTTTAATAAATGTTTAGTTATATTTAATATATATGGGTAACCTATATAACCCATTTAATCCAATGGGTTTACCAATTATGGGTTTGGATATATAAAATTATGTCCATGAAATAAACGGGTTGGGTAGGGTTACCCATTTTGACACCCCTAATCTACCCACACGAAGATCACACAACAAAGACAACCACCCACTCACCTTCTTAGCTTTATTATTTTAGCTTCGAAGTTTACAATCCCATGATAAATAGCTCTAGAGTAATGATCGACTCCTATGATCTACCTAGACTATTTATATGAAAACCCAACTACCTTAGGGTGGAGAATCTTGCCGAATCTCCAAAAGAATAAACTTGCTCCTCAAGTTTATCCTTTCCTTAAAAGGCTACAATGAATATCTTCGAGTAGATTTTCGAGTATCCATCCAAGTCCTTTAGCTCCAAGTAAGTCCACACCTTCCTTGATCTTGCCACATCATCCGCTTCAAGTATGCCACGTCAGCTCCCGCTTCCATGTCAGCTTTAAGTCGTCCTGATGTGATCTGATGCAGCCTCCTAATCCAGACAGCCAGCTGATCCAGAAACTGCATCTCCAGTCTCCCCCTTATTGACTGAGTTTGATACTCAAACAACCATCATAAATGTCTTGCAAGTAAAAAAAAGATAGAGACCCAAACACAGCAGCATTGCATATATCCAATAATAATTCAACAACCATCAACAATACGAATAAAAATATGCAATAAACAGAGAGTTGTGTTTAAAATATTACAGACAAAACGCCTCAGAAGGCTGATAAAAAATGAGTCCTAAAAACCAACAAAAAAGTCTGAAACATAAACGAGCTAGATCATAAAAACAAACGCATAAAAACGCAATGATCTACAGCTCTCCCGCGATTCAATCTCCCTCATCATCCTTGCCTGAATCAGACTTGGAATCATATACCCATGCTTGAGTGCATAACTTAAACAAAAACAATCCAAAAACCAATGCACATGAGAGACTAAATCAGAAAAACTTACCTGCTGCTAAGGCATGTTGGAGGATTTTGATGGCAAGGTGCACTCCTTTGCGATCACTGGCCGTCTTGATTTCAAACCCACACACTGATGTATCAGCCTTCTTAAAAAATGTGCTCTTCTTCTTCTTCATTCACATCAGGTTGTTCCTTATCAAACTCGACAAGGTGCTGGGCCATCAACATCTTGTATACCAGGCTTGGGAACGGTAAGTGAAACTTGGACTGACGATTCAAAGCAAGCTGAAGAATTTGCTCATACACCAGTTTCCCGAAGTTGACAGGTGTATTGTTCACCATCAGATAAATGAGTTTAGCTCTGCCTGCTTGCGGATAAGCATCATTGGTGGTTGGCAGCCAGTTGGTGCATCATATCTTATAGATCATCTTCTTTTCTTCAGTGAATTAGGACTACTGTATCCATTTCCAACTCTTGGCACTTCCGCCTGACATGAACTCAACTAGTTCATCCTCCAAGACCCGAGCCCACTGCATCTTGTGAGTTCTCTGATCCACATGTGAAAGACCAAACATCTCATTGATCTTAGCAGGGGAGAACTCATAAACCCAAATCCAGACGAGCACATCCACTGAATTTGTGTCAACCTTAACACTTGGCAAGTTTTCCCAGAACTCCCTTAGGACCAGAGTGACAAACTCATACAGATATGTGGCAGTACCAGCCATTCCTGAACCTTCAATCAGCTCCTTGATTCCATCCTCATCATCATATGATGCCTCCTTCTCCTCGATGAACTTGCTGTTCTTCAGGATTTCAATCTTCTTCTGAACTATCAGCGATATTAACCGCTTGCTGTCGAAATCACCAGCCGTCACCTGAGATGCAATTCATTTACCTTTCTCAGCCTGTGACCATTTCTCTTCTTGAGGAGCCGCAGTTGCATGTTCCTTCCTTTTTCGTAGCCGTGATGCTACAGATTGACCTTTCCCTTTGTTGAGTTGAGCAGAGCTTTGAGAATCAGACAGATCTACCATATGTGGAGTCGAGGTCCTCCAAAATCTTACCTCCTTAGCACTAGGACGAGCATTACTCGGTTTCGATCACCGATTCGATGTCTTGGGACCCACATCAGAGCTCTCATCGACTTCTACGATATTGGTGACTCTGGATAAGATGTGACCACTCCTTTGAAGTTCACCATGGCTGTTCGGGGATCCAGAACATATTCCTTAGGTGCAGGATCGACTGTCTGAACCGTCGGCAAATCTGCAACTTCCTGTTCTTCTAGCAGCTTCTCGTTTTCTGATAACTGCTCGACTGTCGGTGATTACTCAGCTTCTGATGATTCACCAGCCAGAGCAGGTGGTGGTGTAGTTGCTTGTGGTGATATCATCTTGGATATTCTACTGAAAATCGACTTCATCGTCTTCGATTGTTCTTCGTGAAAGACTTGAGAGTGAAATTTTTCCTTAACCGTTCAACTTCTGATTTTTGGGTCTATAGGACAAAACCCTAACATTTTCTCCTTTTATATTCCACTGTTTCGTCAAGTATTTGGGCCTGATTAGCAGATGGGATTTGACATGTTTTCTTTAATTCTTATCAGACCTGACACATATAATGAAAGATTAATGCATATATGTGATCAAAGCATTATTCTAAAAATAACCATCTGATACAGATCAATTCACAACAGCCCGATGAACAATGTTTTCAATATATTAACGTATTACTTAAACTCAAAATCAGTGAGTGACCCATAAATATAGTATATATGCAAACTTAAACAAAACTTCAACTTTTCTATACATGTAAGGTTTTGTTTTTGTGCCCTGGGTATCAGTCACTTGTTCATAACAGCCACCAGAAACTACCACAACCTTTTGAATCTTCGAAAGTCAGAGCTGGGTTCTGTATATAGTTTTTATGTTGCCATGTCTTTAGTCCAAGTGGTTCATCATCAACATAAAGTAGGCAGCTGGCATTTCCTTTGGAGAGAGCACCCAAACGTGTGAGCACTCCTTTTTTTTATTTTCTTCTTGTACACCATTTCTTGATACTTCAATGGTAAGACTTTACTTCAGATATGTATTGACTTTGTCTTGATTGTTTTTTCTTTCGCCCACATCATTTTTTTTTACTTTTGGTACCCTTACGTTTGACATGCACTAGATCACCTCTCCTCAGCTCTTTTACCTCCTCCTTCAAGACAACTTTTTATGTAATAACCACTAGCCAGCATAACATACAGCTGTTTTCCACACACCTTTGCTTTGCACAGACCGCTGACTCTCTATACATTCTCAGGAATTTCATGTTCCAACATCAGTTCCTGTCTTTGACTGACACCACTTGCAACGGAAACATTAAACTTCACAAACACCAATAGCCTTTCTTAGACAAACAAATCTGTTAAAGTACAAGGGCTTGGTGAATAAATCAGCAAGTTAAAATTTAATACTTACATGGTCTACTACAATCAGTTTCTCCTCCACCAATTCATGAATAAAGTGATGTCGAATATCAATATGCTTAGTACGTGAATGTTGAACATGATTTTTTGCTATGTTAATTGCACTTTCATTATCACAATAAACTAAAAGAGAGTCAGAAGTCATACCATAGTCAGCAGCCATCTGTTTCATTCATATGAGTTATGTGCAGTAACTTCCAAGTGCAATGTATTCAGCCTCCGCAGTTGACAGAGATATACTGTTCTGTTTCTTACTATGCCACGAGATCAGGTTATTACCCATGAAGAAACATCCACCACTTGTGATTCGACGATCATCCAAAGAACCAGTCCAGTCAGCATCACAAAACCCCCATCAATTTTTTTTTTGTACGCTTGGTGTAGTAGATACCCAGATTTATGGTTGCCTTAAGATATTTGATGATTCTCTTCACAGCTAGAAGATGTGACATCTTTGGCTTTGCCTGATATCTTGCACAAACTCCTACAGCCAAACAAATATCTGGTCTACTTGTTGTTAGGTACAACAAACTTTCAATCATACCTCTGTAGAGTTTCTCATCAACACTTTCACTAGACTCATCCTTTGATAGTTTCTCAGTTACACCCATTGGAATTTTGGCATCTCTACTCTTATCCATATCAAACCTTGTAACTAGATTCTTTGCATAAGTGTTCTATGTTACAAATACTCCATCATCCGTCTGCTTGATCTGTAACCCCAGAAAATATGTGAGCTCAACACACATACTCATCTCAAATTTCCTGAGTCATTGTCTGCAAAAACTGATCAACCAGCTTCTGACATGTAGACCCGAACACTATGTCATCCATATAGATATGTACAATGATCATCCCACTGTTGTTTACCAGCATAAATAAGGTCTTGTCCACACTTCCACGTTCATACCCATGCTTGATCAGAAATGTAGTCAATCCCTCAGATCAAGCTCTTGGTGCTTGCTTCAAACCGTACAAAGCCTTTTTCAGTTTATACACTTGACTTGCTTTACTTGACCCTTCAAATCATTTTGGTTGTTCTACATATACTTCCTTATGTAGAATCCCATTGATAAACGAACTCTTAACATCCATCTGATGTAACATGAATTTCAAAGCATACGCCATTCCAAACAGAAATCTGATGGACTCAAGTCTTGCAACAGGAGCAAAAGTCTCATCAAAATCAACACCTTTAACCTGAAAAAAACCCTGAGCAACCAGCCGAGCCTTGTTCCTGGTTACAACTTAACTACCATCAATCTTGTTCTTGAATATCTACTTTGTGCCCACTACATTAGCATATCGTGGTCTAGGTACCAGATTCCACACATCACTGCACTTAAACTGCTTCAATTCTTCTTGCATAACAGCTATTCAATACTCATCAACCAAGGCTTCTTTATGATTATTGGGCTCAATACTTGACACAAAGCATGCAAATCGTACCACCTCAGCAAGCTGATCATCTACCTCATGAGCTTCATTTGTATTGTCAACCTTTTTCTGCCTTTTACCAACCATCTGCTTGAAGTCAATATGCTTTCCTCTTGTAATTCTACCCCCTGAATTGCTCCTATAGCATCCTGTTTAGAGTTATTCCTATGCACCTGAGTAAGTGGAACCTCAACAGCTTCTAAAGCATCCTTTGTGTCATCCTCAGTGGACTGTTCCGCTTGCACCGTTGCATCTGTTTCCAGATCATTTTGACTTACTGCCAATGGAACAACATGTATGTAGTAGGACACATCATCACACACCACATTTTATGTTTCCTGTACCATACGAGACCGTTGATTAAATACTCTAAACGATGTGCTCGTGCCTGAGTATCCCAGAAACATCTCTTCATTGCTTTTGACGCCAAACTTCCCAAGCTGATCTTTATCATTTAGGATATAACACGTACACCCGAAAATATGAAAGTAGCTCATCGATGGAGTCTTGCCTTTCCACAGTTCATATGATGTCATGTTTGTATCGTTTCTCACATATACTCTGTTAATAATGTAACATACAGTATTAACTGCCTCAGCCCAGAAATGTTTAGCAACATTATTCCCATGCATCATTGCTCTAGCCAATTCTTGCAACGTTTTGTTCTTACGTTCAACCACACCATTTTGCTCTGGTGTTCGTGGTGCAGAGTACTGATGTGCAATACCATGACTGTTGCAGAACAAATCAAATAGTTCATTTCACCACCATGATCACTACAAATACTCTTGATTCCCCACTTTTGATTCTCCAGTTCAAGGGCCATAATTCTGAAACTTTCCAGAGTCTCTGATTTCTCCCTCATAAACCTGACCCAAGTGTATCAAGTGAAATCATCAACTAGAACAAGAATGCATTTTTTACCTGTTAAGCTTTCCACTTGAATTGGTCCCATTAGGGCCATATGTACCAATTCCAATGCCTTCTTTGACTTAACATCAGGATCAACTTGATTTTTCACCTTTACTTGTTTTCCTTTTGTACACGGACCATAGACAAAGTTATGTTCTGGTCGTAACTTTGGAAATCCTCGAACCACTTCTTGTTTTGACAATTTCACCATAGTACGGACATTTAGATGTCCCAATTTCTTATGCCAAATCTTTTCTTAAGTCTCAGCCATCATGCTAAAACAGATATTGTTTGGTTTCCACATGTAGCAATTATTCTCATATCGCTGACCTTCCAACCTTATCTTTCCATGATTATCAACAGCCTTGCATTCAGACTTGGTGAATGTCACATTCACCTCAATGTCACACAGTTGACTGATTCGGATCAGATTCGCCTTCAACCCTTCTACCAAATACATATTCTTCAGATCTGGTTGAGTTCTTCCTACAGTTATACCTTTCCTCTGATTTTTCGTCTAGCACCATCTCTGAATGTCACACGACCCGCTGAGACACGTTCAAAATGAGCTAGATTTCCTTGAGTTCCCATCATGTGTCTGGAGCATCCACTATCAAAATACCACTCTTCATTCTCATAGATTTCACCTGGTTCTTCTTCTGTGCATGCGACATGGTAGTACATATCATGTTTTCTTACCCATGCATGATTTCTCCTCTTGCTGTCCAGATATGACTGTTTATGTGTCACAACTTGAGTAGTACATGACAAGAATCTATAGCAATAGGCCTTGTAATGACCAAGTTTACCACAGTACCAGCATCCATTCACTTTATCTTGAAAAGTATTGTGACCCTTGCTGATCCATTTTTCTTGTCTCCTCAGCATCCTGGGCATGATTCTGCTCTAAGTAATCATATAGACTTTCATTGGTAACACTGATTCTTTAACAAACTTAATGTGACCACTTGATTCGTTTTCCTAATATCCTAAACCCCACTTTGTGGTACTGGTCCTCCCAGTTGACAGAATGTTGTCCAGGTCCTTGGTTCCTCTGCTCATCATCTTGATATTCTTCAGTTGTGCCTCAAGTCTTCGTTCCAATTCATGTGAATTAGCCTTTTCACTCATTAGATCTTTCTCCAAACTACTGATCTGACTAACAAAGTGTTGTTTCTCAGCAACCAAAGAGATATTTTCTTCTTTTGTAGAAGCCAACTCATCGATCAGCGTCGTGATTACTATAAACTCAGATTGTTCTTCATCTGATTCAGAGTCTTGATTTTCTTTGACATAATCTATATGTTGCTCATCTTCTCCTTCTTCAATGATACCCATATATGCAACAAAGTTATTGAGAATTTCTCCCTTCTCCTGGTTATCATTATCAGAATCACTTTCACTCAATGTGAAAAAAGATTTTTCTTTCTTACCAATAGAGGCAAGACGGTCAATTTTGGTATGACCATATCCATTACACTTGAAACACCTCAGACCATTTCTTCTTTTGATTGTCGGGCAATCAGATTTGTAATGGCTATTTCCTTCATATTCAGCACACTGCTTATCTGACTTATGAATCCCTTTCTCAGCACCAGACCTAGATTGAAAAAAGCTTCCACCACGTTGCCTCTTTTCAAAATTCATGAAGTACTTCTTAACCATCAGGCTGACTTTATCTTCAATCGCATCATTCTGATCATCTATCAAGGCGAGCCCCTTACCAGCAGTCTATTCATTCTTCTTAATTTGCAATTCATATGCTTACATCATCCCAACAACATGATCAAACTTGAGATCATCAAAATTTAAGGCTACCTCGATTGCAGACTTGTGAGATTGGAATTTTTACTGCAAGCTTGATAACACCACTTTTATAAATGTTTTTACCACCTTTTTATCATGCCTTAGAGTAGATTTTATCCATTGTTTATACCATTTCGTGCATTTATCCTTCATATAGGATGTTTCATATTTCTATATAGGTATTGCATGCATTTTGCATATTTGGGGTCTTATCAGGTATATATAGAGCATATGGAGCACACTTGGATTTTGGCTCATGAAGTGAAGACGTGTGGCAAGCCTTATGGAGTCGAGTGAAGATTGCAGAGAAGGCGGATGGCTCACTCGACCAGACCACTCGAGTGAAGCACTCTCAGACAGGGTCACTCGACCAAACCACTCGAGTGAAGCACTCTCAGACAGGCTCACTCGACCAGACAACTCGAGTGAAGCACTCTCAGACAGGCTCACTCGACCAGACCACTCGAATGAAGCACTCTCAGACAAGCACACTCGACCTCAGCATCACCGGCTCACTGGACTTCATCACCGCCTGCCCACTCGACCAGTCCACTCGAGTGAAGCACTCTCAGACAAGCCCACTCAACCACTCCACTCGACTGCTGGGTCGAGGGGGCACTCTCCGACTTTTTCTCCTTAAAACTCGTAAAATATAATAAGCACTTGAGACTATATATGAAAGCGCCTCATTAAACTTAATTAGAAAAAAGAAAGGATAGAATTGCATAGCGCCACTTTAGCTTAGGAATTCTTTAGGTTTTGCTCAAAGTTTTTCTCTCTCTTGTTCTTGCTGTTCTTGACAGTTTTTTCATTTTCCAGCAACCTTGTAGCTTTGATAACTTTTTAATAAATCAGTATTTTCTTTTGATTTCTTCTCCATCCTTTCTCACTAGATCAAAGGCTATAACATATGAAAAGCTCAAGCTTTTTTGGGTTTCGGACCCCAGCCATGATCACTTTGTGTGAGTAGTAGATTTGGGATTTTTGGGGATGGATTAGGGTAGCTTCTCTCTGTTTTATTATTGCTTAGATAGTTTGATCATCACTCAGTTTCGACTCCCTCTTGGGTGAGTGATTTTAATGCTTGTTTTCCCCTGATCAAGGAAAACATGATCTTAGATGGTCTCATGAGCACGAACCATGCCTTGAGCCATTGGAAAGACTTTTTCCGGGGTTTAGAGTACAATAGCGTGAGGGTGGATGCATCAGACATTGATTTATGTCACGACTCCACCTACTCACTTGTTATGAACTCTTCTCAACTTGAATAGGCTGATTCTTCATGCCTGATCCGACTCCCCACACTATGCTGACTGGGTTGGATCTTGGGGCTCTCTACCATGAACCATGGATTGAGCTGGTTATGAAGTCTGTTGTCTAGGGTAGTCCTGTGATGAAATTGCTAGTTGATAGCTGCAATGGACATAGTGTTTTGCGATCTAGTGATTTTCATCCCTAGAGTCCCAGTTCTTCCCATAGTTTCACAGCTTGCTTAGTATTAGTTCAATGTAGCTTTTCTCAACTTTTACTGTAGCACTCGACCTCACCACTCGATCAGTGTGGTCGAGTAGTCTTAGTACTATGATTTTTCCTGCTTAGTTCCATGATGTGCTAAAGTGTGACAGACTTTGGTACCTCTAGTATCAATTAGGGTTTTAGTAGATTTCGCATTTAGACTGCTAGTACCACACCCTTTTGATAATTACTTGAATAGCTTGCCTTAATAATCAATTAACTGCTGTATACCACTCTTGATTGGTTCGACATAGACATTGTTACATCAAAACTCTTACCACTATACTACAATTGATAAACTATGCATTTGGTCTCTCTAGGCTTAGGTTGATTGCTTTGCTGTCTGTCTTTGTTTAGAGTAGGCAAAATCCTAGTTTCAATTTGGCGTCGTTGCCAGTTTTGAGTGTTTTTGTCTACACAGCTATTTGTTTAAGGCTTACTAGATCAAGTCTGTTACTTTCGAGATCTGGATACTGATTTAGTTTTGAAAATTTGTCTGTTTTGCATCAGGTACTGTAGCACTCGACCCCTACTCGACCTTACCACTCGAGTGCTCTATCGAGTCACTACTCTCTGAATGCAAACACGTTCTCAAGGCAGCCAAAATCTAATCCAGTATTTGGATCACATTTACAGTATCAACATACATACTCGTCAAGCTACACCTGCACCTGCTACCCCTATTCCTGCACAACCAGTTCTAGAGATACCTGCAGTCATGGCAGCAAAAGTTCCTCAGCCTAGGGTGATTGGAGTAGGACACGCTCCAAACACTCACTCTCAGAGGCAAGGAATTGTAGCCCCTCCAGTCAACAACAATAACTTTGAAATCAAGACAGGTTTGATCTCCATGGTCCAGAACCATAAATTCCATGGACTTTCTATGGAAAACCCGCTTGCTCATTTGGACCAGTTTGATAGACTGTGCAAGCTCACCAAGATCAATGAAATCTTAGAGGACAGCTTCAAGTTACGCCTCTTTCCATCTTCTCTCGGTGATAAGGCTTCCCACTGAGAAAGAGCACTGCCTCAGGGTTCTATAACAACCTGGGATGACTGCAAGAAGGCTTTTCTGCTGAAATTCTTCTCTATGTCAAGGACTGCAAAGTTCAAGAATGAAATCTCCAGCTTCACTCACCGGACCAATGAGAGTTTCTCTGAAGCATGAGAGAGGTTTAAGGAGTACACAACATAGTGTCCTCACCATGGTTTCACCAAGGAGTCTTTGCTCAGTACGCTCTACAGAGGGGCAAGCCCGAAGATCAGAATGCTACTGGATACAGCCAGTAATGAAAATTTCCTCAATATAGACGTTGTCACTGGTTGGGAGCTAGTAGAGAACCTTGCAATCTCTGATGGAAACTTAAGTGAGGATTTTGACAGATCAGTTAGAGGACCATCTTTGTCTTCTTATAAGACCAAGTAGGAAATCCAGTCTCTTAGTGAGATGCTTGACAAGTTAATCCTGGCTCAGCAGAAATCTGTGAACTTTGTTGGTGAAGTTTCTGCTACTCAAGCTCAGGAAGGTGAAGATGATCAGGTTGAAGAGATCATGTATATACAGAATCAAGCTGGCTTCAACAGATGGTACAACAACTATAGGAACAATCCTAATCTCTCCTATAGGAATCCGAACATAGCCAGCCCTCAGGATCAAGTATACCCTACTCATAACCCAGGCCAAAACAAGCCTTTTCTGCCACAAGCTCCAGCCAATCCACCTGGATTTGCTCCGAGACCACCTCCACAAGCTGAAGGTGATCTTAAGCCTCTTCTACTCCAACTTCTTCAAGGCCAAAATACTGCAATTCAAGAGACGTCCAAGAGGTTCACTAAACTCAGAACCCACATCGATTGCTCGTATGATGATTTGAACCATAAGATTGAGGTTCTCAACAGCAGACTGAAGTTTGTTGAGTCTAGTGCTGCATCAGCCTCTACTAAGACCACATGCCAACTTCCTGGCAAAGCTGTGCAGAACCCTAAGGAACCTGCAATTCTCTATGCAGTGAGCACAGCACCAGCTCTCCATCTTCTTCCTTTCAAGAAGAGATTCTCCAACATCACTGGGGACAGTGATACTCAAGTTGGGGGGGCAACCTTTCAATATGCTGCTGAAATTTGCTTGAGCACTGTAGCACTCGACCACACCACTCGAGTGAGTGGTCGAGTAGGCACTCCCGAGACTGCAAAAGAGAAGCGCATACTGGATCTGCATGCGATGATGACAAGTTCTTTCCCAACACGGTTCAAGGCTAAGATTGAGAAGGAGTATGCTATTATTCTTGAAGAAGAGCTATCAGAGCTTGAAGCTAAAATGACTTGGGATAAAGCTGTGAAGTCACTTGGAACTTTTGACAGTGGTTTGAGAAAAAGAGCCTTGAAGAAAATTCAAGATGAGAGAGCAGCAGCTGCTAAGACCTATGAGTATAAGATGATCCTGGATCTTTCACAATACCCTGCACCATCAGAAACCAGACTTTCCATAATTCTCTCTGTGATCTGAGTGCTTCAGTCAGCATAATGCCATTGTCTGTGGCAGGAAAGCTGGGCTATCACAAATTTCTGCCAACACACAAGGTCTCTAGTCCTAGCTGATAGAACCATCAGATTTCCTTATGGCTTGCTAGAGAATGTCCTAGTGAGAGTAGGAAACATGGAGATACCTACTGACTTCATAGTGATGAAGATGGAAAAGGAGCCAATGAATCCCCTCATACTAGGCAGACCATTCTTGGCATCCTCTGGGGCTGTCATTGACACCAAAAGTGGTGAAATAGTTCTTCGAACCGGTAATGACTTAGTGATGTGTTTTGACACCTCTTCTGGCTTGAAGAACCCTGATTTTGAGAGACAGCTCTTCTACATGGAAGAAGCTGAGCGCTATGAAAAGAGAAAATTTGGAAAGTTTGAACAGTACTCTCAGACAGGCTCACTCGACCAGACCACTCGAGTGGAGCACTCTTAGACACCATCCAGACCTCCAGGGTTCACAATTACCATGGGTAGTCACTCTGATGGAGCAGTGCAGAAGTTTGATGCGTTTGTAGCAGATGGTGACTCTAATGAAGACAGCACAGAGCACACTCGAGCAGTCCACTCGAGTGCTAGGTCGAGTGACCACTCGAGTCATCACCAGAGAGCACAGCCGACCCCTACGAAACCACCTGGTTTGATTTGGTACTCGAACCAGGAATATTTTTGTACAGGGAAGAGCAACTCAACATACTCACTCACAGCACCAGCATCAGACCTGAGCACAATCCTTGCTCTACAAGGTGTTGTTGTTGAGTTGGCAGAAAAGATGGACAGGCTTGAGAAGGAAGTTCTAAAGCTCAAGGAAGCTCAACCAACCCCACCAGAGATGGGAAGAAGGAGGCCTAAGCCACCAGGAATGAGTGATAGCTTCTATCACGCTATCATGGCATCAACCTTCATAGTAGAAAAGCCGAGTCCAGAGGGGTCAACACAGTCTCTCAAAGATCAGAAAAGTTTCGAGAGTCCAGAGGGGTCAACATGGTCTCTCAAAGACCTTCCACCTGCCTAAAAAGAGTGAGAGTCAAGCTAAGTGACTTTAAACAAGTTCACTTGGAAGGAATTTTCATGTTTATCAATGTATATATTAGCTTTGATTTTCTTATGTCTTTTCAATTTTGTTATTTTTAATGTGTTTCCTTAGTGTTTTGAGTTTCAGGAGAGGATAGGAGCTGAGTATAAGTCAAAATGGAGTTTCAAAAGGGTCAGCCAAAAATCCCAAAAGTCACTTGACCACACCACTCGACCCTCAAGTCGAGTGGCTAGGTGTTGTCTGAAATCTCAACTTTTAATCTAGGCCGTTCATTTGAAATCACTCCACCATTTAATTCCCCACGACCCACCATCTTCTTCCCCATTTTCCTGATTTTTTTTATCTCTCTAAGCGCATAACTCTCCAACTTCTCTCTAAAAATTTTCACTCAAATCTTTAAATTTTCAACCGAATTTCAATCATGTCACACTACTCTAGCAATCCCGAAACCAACTTGTAAGTTTTTAAACCCTTTGAACCCGTTTTTGCGAAAATCCGGGTTCGAAAATTTTTGAAATTTTTTGAAATTTTTGGCTTGCATGTAGTTAAAATCGGCTGATTAGAGTAGTGTAAGGAATCAGAATGAGAATGCAATGAATTTCTATGAGTGAAATTGCTTGAAATCAAAATTTTGTTCTTAGTAGTGCACTTGAAATTTTTGAAATTTTTTTGTAACCTTAGGACAAATTTTGGTTTATCTATTGATTGTTTGATAATTGGAGAACCCACATTGATCATCATTGTTGAAATTGAACAAGTTTTAGAAACTTTTGAAATCATGCATATATAAAATTCGCTTTAAAACTTGATGATTTTGGAAAAAATTTAAGCCTAAGTGGTTTAGATCCTTGCTAGGCCTGAAATTGGATGCATATTATTGTTAATTTAGTTACTCGATCAAAGCACTCGAGTGGGTCAAGTCGGGCAAAATTTTATTTGGAAAAATTTGCCCACTCGAGTGCTTGGGTCGAGTGCTCCAAATTTTTGCTAAATTTTCGATTTTTTTATTTTGTTTCAGGAGCACTGGCACAACAAGGACAAGGGCAACAAGAAGCCACCCCGCAGCACGAGCCACTCGACCATCTGGGTCACGGCAAGACAAGGTCAAGGGAAAGGGAGTTCAAGAAGAGGAATCAGTGAGAAGGAACAGTGAGGAAGATGGTTTTGAAGTTCAGAGGAAATCCAGGCTGAAACCTCTGAGGAAGCTAAGCTCATCTCCATCCTGGAGAGGGTGAATTTTCTTGGGACTAGGTACCCAGATCGCCCTACCATGTAAGCTCTGGGAATTTGCAAAGAGGTAGGGAAGCTCTATGACTCTCCTGATAGTGGGACTCACCCACAGCCCTCGTGATGGTTTCAAGACTAAGACCTGTCATTTCTTGGCAACAGTGGATCTCCACCTCTATGAGACGAGAGGCATGGCTGGTACAGCAGAGATGGGGCATGTGAGCTTCAGAGTCAGAGGGATAGACTATCAGCTGCCCCTGAGTGTAGTAGACATCTTGTTTGATTTCCGCAGAGGAACAGGGCAAACTCAAGACTTTGACAAGAAAGAGCTGTGGTTAGCGCTTGGAGGAAGGGAGCACTATCAGTCTGCTAGAGCTAAGAGCAGTGAGATCAAGCACTCTGCAGTGAGATACCTCCACATGACTCTTGCAAACATGATGTTTGTGAAGAAGGCCACAGGGCCAGTGAATGAGAGTGAGTTGAAGATGCTGGACAAGGCTCTTTGCGACTACCTCATCTACTCATCAGAGGAGAACCAGGCCAATAGGATTGAGATGTGAGGAGATAGAGCCTACACAGGCAACTCCATCGTTTTGGTGAGACACCTCATGAGCTACAGAGCTGCTGCTGTCAAGAATGACAAGATGCTGAACAAGGCGGAGGTCACAGTGGGAGGGATTGTTACCCCATTTCTAGAGGCTGCTGGAGTTGAGCTCATATCAGAGCCCACACCATACACTCTGATGGACTTGGATCACATGAAAGACACTCAGACTATTAGGGCAAAGGTTGGGGAGAAGTACATCTACAACTTCTCACATCCCAGAAGCAGCAAGGCAAAGATTTTGCTACCTTATGGAGATCTAGCCAAGCTCTAAGCAGAGGATGGTGACCGTAGTGTCCTCTTTGTACCACCAGTCAGAGATCTCTACTTCTCTGATGAAGGAGTTAGACTCCAGGAAGATGAGACACTTCAAGACTTCATGGGGAGTGTGCAAGCTCCAGAGAGGTTTTATTTTGACCAGCCCACTCGAGTACACCAGTCGAGTGAGCCTTTCGAGTCGACACAGGGGAGGGTAAACACTAGGGTGCCAGACAAAGAGGAAGAAGAACCTGAGGAAAGACGCCTTATCCGACGTAGGAGCACAAGGAAACTCACTCTATCTGGGCACTCGAGAGAAGCAGTCGAGCAAGCAGAACCACTCGAGAGAGCACCACTCGAGACAACACCACTCCACCCAGCGTATCCAGTCGATCCCGCCTACACAGCCGTACCTGCTTACACGGCTGAGTCGGTGGACGACTACCTCAGTGCTTACTTCTCATGAGGTACCACCCCAAATTCACCATCATTTTTTATATCATTGTTTATATCATTGCATTTTTTTTTCTCTTTTGTTTTAGTCTCTCAAACCATCTCTTGAATTCATTTTACACAAGGGACTGTGTAATTTAAGTTTGGGGGAGGGTTTGAGAGACGTATTTGACATATTTTCTTATTTTCTTATTCAAATTTCATCATCTATGTGCATTGAAAAACTTAAAATTTTGAAATTTTTTAGAAAACTATTTTACAAAAACAGAGTGTCATGTAGTTGCATTATCATTTTAGGACTGAGTTTTAGAAATTTCGCCTAGGATTGTACATATGCATAAGGCATAATGATGAGTCGAACCGTAAAAAGCTTAAGAACCAAACATATAATTTCAATGCCATAGTTATAAGTTGTCTAATGCATTCGCCTAAGCTTGAAAATTAAGGTTGCACCTTGCTTGGAATTTAGATTTAGCACTCTCACTTTTTTGAAGCTTACTGTGATTTGTCAAACTATCCTTATCAATTAGAACCTAATTTGAAAAATTTAATTATCATGATATGCTCTAAAACTTTAACTCATGGATACCTCAAAATACTTGGATTCTCTTTCACCTTTTACCACTCTTGCTAATCCAAGTAGATGTCTCCACCATTGAGACAGTTTCACAAAAACCAAACCCAAAACTTCATTTCAGACCATACATTATTCTTGAGTGAAGTGAGGCCTATTTCCGGATTGAATTAAAGAGAAAGTGTTAGGTGTTGCCGACAGGAGTAGCCTCTCATGTAGTCTCTGGTTCACAATTTTTGAACCAGATTTAGGCTAGGAGTTTGAATAAGTTGAGGTTTGAGTCTGGGAAAAGAAAAGAGAAAAAGAGTTTGCTAAAAAAAACATAAGCCTTTAGAGAGGATAGGTTCAAAGAAAAAAAAAATGAGTCTAGTAAAGGATTTGGAAGAAAAAGATAAAAGTTGGCTCAGTAAAAGAAACAGAAACAAAATCGTATAGTAGCCACTCGACCAGGCCACTCGAGTGAGTGGTCGAGTCATAACTTAGTGAAAAATAAAAAAAATTCCCGAATCCGCTAGAAGTAAAAAGTAAAGTATCCTCTCCTTAGAAGAAAACAGAAAATCAGTCCTTGAGTCAGAAAAAAAAAATGAAAAAGAAAAGCTTTTAAGCACAAGAGTAGAACTAGGATGAAGTTTCTGGGATTTTTGAGTTAGGGGAGTCATTTGGTTCTTCATGGGTGGATGATAGTCTGCTCATGTATGCACCAGTTGGCTCTACCTTTAGCATTATCTTATAATTCAATCCATTTCATTAAGAGATCCTGATACATGCGCTTAAAACCAGAGGAAGAAGAGATCATTTTTATCTCTTAAAACTTGTCCCTCAACCAAATGAGTTACAGTTATTGCATATCATGATTCACCAGTTCTTGCTTAATCAATGTTAAAAGGATAGTTTTCTTTGAATGTTTGCTTGTGGCTGAGTCTTAGTGTTGAACTTGATGTGATGAGTATGGCTAAAGCTTTTAAGTAGAACTTCTGTGAATTGCATTCTATAACTAATAACTGTGACATTGACATTAGAGGTTTGTTTAGTTTGCTTAGGTTCTGAGTCCCCACTTTTCACACTACTCCTTTCATCTTATCCTTTCTATTTGCTTGAGGGCAAGCAAAGGGTAAGTTTGGGGGAGTTACTAACACCACTTTTATACATGTTTTTACCACCTTTTTATCATGTCTTAGAGTAGATTTTATCCATTGTTTATACCATTTCGTGCATTTATCCTTCATATAGGATGTTTCATATTTCTGTATAGGCATTGCATGCATTTTGCATATTTGGGGACTTATCAGGTACATATGGAGCATATGGAGCACACTTGGATTTTGGCTCATGAAGTGAAGACGTGTGGCAAGCCTTATGGAGTCTAGTGAAGATTGCAGAGAAGGCGGATGGCTCACTCGACCAGACCACTTGAGTGAAGCACTCTCAGACAGGCTCACTCGACCAGACCACTCGAGTGAAGCACTCTCAAACAGGCTTACTCGACCAGACCACTCGAGTGAAGCACTCTCAGACAAGCACTCTCAGACAAGCACACTCGACCTCAGCATCACAGGCTCATTGGACTTCATCACCGCCTGCCCACTCGACCAGTCCACTCGAGTGAAGCACTCTCAGACAAGCCTACTCGACCACTCCACTCGACTGCTGGGTCGAGGGGGCACTCTCTGACTTTTTATACTTAAAACTCACAAAATGTAATAAGCGCTTGAGACTATGTATAAAAGCGCCTCATTAAACCTAATTAGAAAAAAAAAAAAAAAAAAAAAGGATAGAATTGCATAGCGCCGCTTTGGCTTAGGAATTCTTTAGGTTTTGCTCTAAGTTTTTCTCTATCTTGTTCTTGCTGTTCTTGACAGTTTTTCATTTTCCAGCAACCTTGTAGCTTTGATAACTTTTTAATAAATCAGTATTTGCTTTTGATTTCTTCTCCACCCTTGCTCACTATATCAAAGGCTATAACATATGAAAAGCTCAAGCTTTTCTGGGTTTCGGACCCCAGCCATGATCACTTTGTGTGAGTAGTAGATTTGGGATTTTTGGGGATGGATTAGGGTAGCTTCTCTCTGTTTTATTATTGCTTAGATAGTTTGATCATCACTCAGTTTCGACTCCCTCTTGGGTGAGTGATTTTAATGCTTGTTTTCCCCTGATCAAGGAAAAAATGATCTTAGATGGTCTCATGAGCACGAACCATGCCTTGAGCCATTGGAAAGATTTTTTCCGGGGTTTAGAGTACAATAGCGTGAGGGTGGATGCATCAGACATTGATTTATGTCACGATTCCACCTACTCACATGTTATGAACTCTTCTCGTCTTGAATAGGCTGATTCTTCATGCCTGATCCGACTCCTCACACTATGCTGATTGGGTTGGATCTTGGGGCTCTCTACCACGAACCATGGATTGAGCTGGTTATGAAGTATGTTGTCTAGGGTAGTCCTGTGATGAAATTGCTAGTTGATAGCTGCAATGGAACAGAGTGTTTGCAATCTAGTGATTTCCATCCCTAGAGTCCCAGTTTTTCTCATAGTTTCACAGCTTACTTAGTATTAGTCCACTATAGTTTTTCTCAACTTTTACTGTAGCACTCGACCTCACCACTCGATCAGTGTGGTCGAGTAGTCTTAGTACTGTGATTTTTCCTGCTTAGTTCCATGATGTGCTAAAGTGTGACAGACTTTGGTACCTCTAGTATCAATTAGGGTTTTAGTAGATTTCTCATTTAGACTGCTAGTACCACACCCTTTTGATAATTACTTGAATAGCTTGCCTTAATAATCAATTAACTTCTGTAGACCACTCTTGATTGGTTCGACATAGACACTGTTACATCAAAACTCTTACATACTACAATTGATAAACTATGCATTTGGTCTCTCTAGGCTTAGGTTTATTGCTTTGTTGTCTGTCTTTATTTAGAGTAGGCAAAATCCTAGTTTCAAAGCTCCTGAGGAATTTCTTGATAAGTTTTTTGTCCTTGTATGTCTTCCCTAGCACAATAGCTTCATGACTGATAGAGCTCAGTTTTCTGCTGAAATCATCGATAGACTTTCTAGCACCCATTGTCAAACTTTCAAACTCAGACTCAAGCATATCAATCCATGTTCTCTTTACATTGCTGGTTCCTTCAAACGAATGTCCCAAGCCTCCTTTGCTGATTTATATCCTTGCACCCTGATATACTGATTCTTAGGCAGTAAGATGAAAATGGCCGACAAAATGCTTTGGCGTTGAATTTAGCTTCAAGCTTCTCTTCAAAGCTCCAAGTATTTTTTCGTTTTAGAATGTTCTTTCCATCCTCATCTTTTGTCACTGGATGAGTCCAACCTTCCTCAACCACTATCCAAGCTTCCAAATCAATACCTTGAATCACTTGTTGCATGTTCACCTTCCAGTGACCATAGTTCTCAACATCCAGCTTTGGTGGCTTGTTAATTCAACAAACTGTTGTGTATTCTCCATTCCTTTGTCTCAAGATCTCAGCTGTTTAAAAGATAACACTCTTTTGGTCAGACGTCTGCTCTGATACCAATTGTAAAGGTATAGAGACTAGAAACACAATAATATTTGCTTGGAATGCGCCAAGCCAATGGTTAAACTTGTTTTATTAACATTATAATCTTTACACAAAGATCTATATATCTTGGATTTACACAATATATTCTTCTAATAGACTTGTCCCCAACTAAAACAAATTCGAAGCTAAACTCTCTTTTGTATCAATCCTCTCAAAAATATCAAAGTCAAGTTAGCACAATCCTAGTTATGTATCTACCCACACGAAGAGCACACAACAAAGACAACCCACTCACCCTCTTAGCTTTATTCTTTTATCTTCAAAGTTTACAATCCCACGATAAATAGCTCCAGAGTAATGATTGACTCCTATGATCTACCTAGACTATTTATATGAAAATCCTAATACCTTAGGGAGGAGAATCTCGCCGAATCTCCAAAAGAATAAACTTGGTACTCAATTTTATCCTTTCCTTAAATGGCTCCAATGAATATATTCGAGTAAGTCTTCGAGTATCCCTTGTATCCATCCAAGTCATTTAGCTCCAAGTAAGTCCACGTCTTCATTGAGCTTGCCACATCATCCACTTCAAGTATGCCACATCAGCTCCCATTTCCATGTCAGATTTAAGTCGTCCTGATGTGATCTTATGCATCCTCCTGATCCAGACAGCCATCTGATCCGGAATCTGCATCTTCAGTTTATGTAGGTTCACTATTTTTAGTTGCTTATAAGACTGCCAAACTTTGCACCTATTCAAGATTCTCATTTTTTTTAAAGAAACACTTTCGAACGAAGTTGCTAATATGTAGGACCCATTATTTGCATCGGTAAGGAACCAGCCAGGATTGGGTATAGGGAAAAAAGCAAGAAATCAATCATATTCTTAGCCAGTGAAGTCAACAATCTCTTTTAAATTTCTTACATATTCTCTTTTGTAGATTCTTTCCCCATATAGCTGTCTTTAGGCTTTAGAGCATTGTGAATTTAATCCTCTCTTCAATCATTCTTACTAATGGCTTCTGCTGCAATAGGCTTCTTCTTCTTCTTCTTCTTCTTCTTCTTCTTCTTCTTCACCACCTCAAACTTCATTATCTCTTTCACCTCCTCCATCTTTTTTTTTTCTTATTTGGACACCATGTTCTTCCCACCTTCCGTGGAGAAGATGTCCGTAGAGAGTTTCTCAGTCACATTCAGATTGAGTTTAAAGGAAAGGGAATCACTCCATTTATTGATAACGAGATCAAGAGAGGAGAATCCATTGGTCCTGAACTCATCTGAGTGATTAGAGGATCCAAGATTGCTATTATCTTGCTATCTAAGAACTATGCTTCTTCAATTTGGTACGAGTTGGCGGAAATTATGAAGTGTATGGAATAATTGGGTCAAACAGTTATGGCTGTTTTTTTATAAAATGGATCCATCTGATGTAAAGAAGCTGACCGGAGATTTTGGAAAAGTTTTCAAAAAACTTGTGCAAATAAAGCAAAGGAAGACACTGAGAGATGGAAACAAGCTTTGGCAAAAGTGGCCACAATCGCCAGTTACCATTCAAGCATTTGGTTCGTAATTCTTTTGTTTTTTTTCACTTAATTACTCTTCTTAATCTTTTCAACTATATACATTTCTAGCATTTTAAAAAATATCCATAGAAATTTATAGTTTTTGTTGGTGTGTGTTACTTCTCCATAATTACTTAATGAATGTAATGATATTTTCTGTTGTTAGGGATAATGACACAGCCATGATAATAAAAATTGCCCAGATATTTCGAACCAGTTGAATAATTCGGCATCATCAACTGATTTCGATTGGTTAGTTGGGATGAGACGTCATTCGGAGAAGATGGAACCATTGTTAAGCCTAGGCTCATATGAAGTGAGGATGATAGGGATTTGGGGTCCTTCTGGGAATGGGAAGACCACCATCGCGAGAGTTGCATTTAACCAACTCTCCAATAATTTTCAACTAAGTGTGTTTGTGGAATCTGTCGAAGCAAAATATACAAGACCTTGTTCCGGTGACTATAGTGCAAAGTTGCACTTACAACAATAGTTTATGTCTCAAATAACCAACCAGAATGATATCAAGATTTCTCATTTAGGAGTTGTCCAAGATAGGCTAAAAGACAAGAAAGTTCTTGCTGTTCTTGATGGTGTGGACCATTCAATGCAACTAGATTACATGGCTAAAGAAATTTGGTGGTTTGGTCCTGGTAGTCGGATTATCATCACAACACGAGATCAAAGGCTTTTTAGGGTTCATGGGATCCACCATATTTACAAGGTGGATTTTCCACCAACTGATGAGGCTCTTCAAATCTTGTGCATGAATGCTTTTGGTCAGAAGTCTCCTAAAGATGGTTTTAAAGAACTTGCTCGGGAAGTTACAAAACTTGTTGGTGAACTCACTTTGGATCTAAGAATTATGGGCTATTACTTTTGCATGGAGAATGTCTAAGAAGGAGTGGGAAAAAGCACTACCAAGGCTAAGGAGTAGCCTTGATGCCGATATTCAAAGCATTTTGAAGTTCAGCTATGCTAACTTAGATGATGAAGATAAAGATTTATTTCTTCATATAGCCTGCTTTTTTAGCCATGGTGAGATTAAAAATGTGGAACAGCATCTTGCAGAGAGGTTCTTGGATGTGAGGCAGAGGCTTAATGTCTTAGCTAAGAAATATCTCATAACTAAGAATCATCGATCGATAAGTATGCATAATCTTCTAGTCCAATTAGGTAGAGATGTCGTATGTAAGCAGTGTATTCGTGAGCTTGGACAATGCCTATTTTTGGTTAATGCAAGAGAAGTTTGTGAAGTACTCAATGATGCAACAGTAAGTTTTTAATATTTCTCAATACAAATCGATTTTGGCTTCGAATGGATGCAGCGGACAAAATAACTTATGGATTTGACCGTTGTTTACCATTTATAAGTTATAGTCCATAGTATTGCTGACATAAAAAGTAAAAGAAATCTGTTGAGGACCAATTGTTGTCCGCTTTTACAAAGAAATAAACTAAAACCACAACGAATTGTGATCTGCCCAAAAATTAGATGGTTAAGTCCACCAACACTTTAGTCTACTCTGTCTACAGCAACCATTCATAGTCTTTACTTGATTACTAATCATGTCTTATTTTCTTTGTTTCTCTTTCTAGGGTAGTAGAAGCGTCATAGGCATAAATTTTGAAATTAATAGTGTCAAAGAAAATTTGCATGTAAGTGAGAGAGCCTTTGAAGGAATGTCTTATCTCCAATTCTTAAAATTCTATGGGGATCATGATATAGTGCATCTACCGCATTGTCTAGACTATCTATCACAAAAACTTTGATTACTACACTGGCCTTTTTTTCCGATGACATGTTTGCCTTCTATTGTCAACTCGGATTTCTTGGTTGAAATAAACATGCATGACAGCAAGTTTGAGAAGTTATGGTATGGAGGTAAAGTATGTAATGTTGATATATTTCTCTTTTACTTTAGTTATTTACCTTTTATAAGAATTAATTACAAATTGCATATAAGTTTTTTTCATGGTTTTTCTTATGTGTTATTATTGCTTTTATGTACAGTCACTTCAAAATCTCAAGTGGATGGATTTGACTTCGTCTCAAAACTTGAAGGAGCTTCTTGATCTCTCAACTGCCACCAACCTTGAGGAATTGGAGCTCAGTTATTGCGATAAACTGGTGAATCTTAGTTATTGCCAAAATCTGGTGAATCTCCCCTATGATATAGGAAATGCCACTAATCTTCAGAGATTATGTCTCGAGGGATGCTCAAATCTAGTGGAGCTCCCTACCTCAATTGGAAATGCCATTAATCTAAAAAATACTGGATCTTAAGTGGAGCTTCCCTTTTCTTTTGGAAACCTTAGGAAATTAAAAAGGTTTGATTTGCGTGGATGCTCTAAGCTAGAGGTTCTTCCGAGTAACATCAACTTGGAATCTCTTGATATACTTCCTCTCAGTCATTGATGTCTGACCAATCTCTCTTCCTCCATTCTGAGTATTCTGGTGAGTTTGGACTTTAGTCATTGCTCAAGTCTTCTTAATCTCCCTTCTTGGATTGTAAATGCCACTAATCTAGAGAAATTGGATCTTTGGGATAGCTCAAGTCTAGTGGAGCTTCCCTTTTCTATTGAAAACCTTCAGAAACTGAAGAGATTTGGTTTAAAAGGATGCTCTAAGCTAGAGGTTCTTCCGACCAACATCAACTTAGAATCTCCCACAAGACTTGATCTCAGTGATTGTTTGTTGTTGAAAAGTTTCCTGAAATCTAACAAACATTGAATTTCTAGACCTTAGAGGAACTGCAATAGCACACTACAAGAATGTGAAGTATTCATAGCACTAGAAGATAGCGTTTAGTGTAGTTTTGCTATATTTGACTTAACTCTATATTTTCTATAGCGTTTGTTAAAATACAAATGCTATTATTTATATTAAGCTAAAAAAATGAACACGACTCAAATTTTTTTTCTGAAATTTTTTAGAACACTAATTATAATTGCACAGACCATATATAAAATGCTATATATTCTAAAATATTCTTAACCGCCAATAATATTTTTCTATGCCCACCCAAAATAAATAAAAATCCCAAATATTAGGGTTAAGAACCATTCTTGGATTCATCTCCGAGGGTGAATCCTTTCATTCACCTCCTTATGTTTTAACCAATCAAATTACCACCTAATATCTCATTAATGCTATGTAATATTATCATTAATCACTCTTTCTAAATCTAATTAATAAATTATTAATCATTCATTCATAATAAAATAATTATATTAAATTATTAATGACTCTTTTTAAATCTGATCAATAAAAATATGACAACTAATATTATATTTAAACATGACTAATAAATTAAAATTACAATTAAAAAAATAAAACAAATTTAGAAAAATAAAATAAATTAAGAAAATTAAATCTACTAATATCTCTAGATCATGAAATAGCCTAAAAGAGTTTAGATTATGTTTAGGCCACTCGTTTCGATGTTTTATTTGGGTTCGCTGAATTGTATCATTAGGGTATATTTTTATGAAAATATATATGAAAAACATATAAAAATATACCTTAAATGATACAATTCGGTGAACCTAAGAGAAACAACAAAACGAGTGGCTAAAACATAACATACAATGTTTTAGGTTGTTTTGTGATCTCAAGATAAAAAATTTAATTTTCTTAATTTATTTTATTTATTTCATTTTTTAATTATATTTTAATTTATTATTTCTGTTTAACACAATCTTAGTTGACATGAAAAAATGATTAGTAATTTATTTTAATTAACTAAATTTAAAAAGAATGATTAATGATAATATTATATGACAATAAATAGATATTATGTGACAATTTGATTGGTTAAAATATAAGGAAGTAAATGAAAGATTAAACCGAGATGAACCCAAGAATGGTTATAATGGTTATAGGGTTAATAACTTAATATCATGAAAATTCCCTCTCTCATTTTTTCTGAGTCTAGTTTCATCGCTCTCTAACAACTACTCAGTGTCTTGATCTTTCAATCTCATTCTGGTTGTGTCGCTCTTTCTCTCTGTCTAAGTCCTCCATCTCTGTCTCGATCCCTCAATCTTTGTCTCGTTCTTCTTCGATTTCTATCAGTCTCTGGTTTTTTCCCTCTCAATCTCAGTCTTGGTCTTCGATTTCAGTCTCGTTCCCTCTTCTTAACCATCATCATCTTCATTGGCGTAAATCGAATTTGTATGGTCGGATTTGACATTTAAGGTGAAATTGTGTTTGGGTTTTCGTTATTTGCACAGATTTAAGGTTTACATCTTGGGTATTAATCCATCGATTATTTTTCTCTTTTGCACACTGGAATAGCTCGATTAAACTCCAGCTAAAGATATTCAATTTTAAATTTTGGATTTCGGTTTTAATGTTTTAGTAAATACTCGATTTCTAATTGATATGTACTTTTCTTGCTGATTCATTGTTTGTGTTCAGTTTAATCCTACACAAACTTTAGTGTCTTTTTGCAGTTCCATGTGCTTACAATGCTTTTAGTAGAATTACTTGTAGTTGTAGGATTGTAGCTTCTTTTTTGTAATAGCTGAACAAGACGCATAGTGTGAAATTAAAGATTAACAATCATGGAAGCTTCTCTATCACTTCTGTTGTCCACCGTAATGAGTGATCACAATGTATCTTGAATGTTAAATCTTAGTAGATGGGATGATGAGTAAGGTTATTGATTTGTTGAGTTGAGTTCTTGTAGGTGAAGAACCTCCAGAATCTTTATTTATGAAAGAGTTGAATAGACGAGGCATGACTCCTACTTCGTTGCTTCAAGACTAAGAAGTTGATCTAATAGAGGTCAAATCCGGTAAACAAACTGGAAACAACACAAAAATGATTGCAACTACTCCGCTTGTTAAACCAGCAATCTTTGGCTTTAAACAGTGAAGGGCTTGAGGTCAGATTAACACTAACTCATTTTTGTATACATATACTTTTTGGAGCTTTAAGTGATTAGTTTTGATAAAGGTTGATTTGGGTTTTGGTAAATACAGTTAAACCTCTATAAATTAATATTCGATAAATTAATACCTCGCTAAATTAATAATTTTTTCCGGTCCCAAAATGATAATTTGGACCAAATACTACCTCTATAAATTAATAAATTAATAAAATATTTTAAAATACATTGGTCCTAATATTATTAATTTATAGAGGTTTTACTGTATAGAAATGTTTTTGTTGTTGTCTCACGGATTGATTCCGCGTGCT
This sequence comes from Cardamine flexuosa, assembly GCA_963555745.1. Taxonomy (NCBI): domain Eukaryota; kingdom Viridiplantae; phylum Streptophyta; class Magnoliopsida; order Brassicales; family Brassicaceae; genus Cardamine; species Cardamine flexuosa. The sequence goes on along the minus strand of OY743216.1, from coordinate 20,525,360 downwards.
AAGATCTTTCTGACAATTGGAGAGACTTTCTTCTTGGGTTTTTGGCCGTTGATTGTCTTCACTCTTGGCACCTTCTCTGGCCTTTACCTTGTAAGTATTCAATAAGATCAAATCATAAGAAAGAGCTATGTCTATGTTGGAGATTTGTTCAAGAAGGTCTCGCTGAATAGTTTAAGCTGGTATGTCCTTGCAATTTTACATACCTTGTTCTAATGTTTGTCACTTTCAGCTCTACTTGGATTTTTGTTACATCTCACTTTGACTTTATTTCTTTGCATGGTAACAGCATTTGTGTAACTAGTTGATGTTTGTTTCTTCTAATTCACAGGTTGTTGATCAATTACACTCTGGTTGCAGCTCTAACAAAAAGAAGCGTGCTGAAGAATTGCCACTAGAAGGTTTAGGAGTTGAAGTTTTAGAGAAAATGGAGAATGAAAAGAGTAATGATGCCATTTGGCAAGGAAAATGCTCTGGCACTGTGTATGTTTGCGGTAGTTGATGCTTTTTTAAAATTCTTTTTAAGTTTTCTGTGGAGATTAGTTTAACTTCTACTACCTTTTCTAACAGTTACATAGGTGGAAGCGAGTCTGAAGGACATTTTTCATTGATAAATCAAGCATGTTCAATGTAAGTCCTAGGAAGCTCTTAGCTCTTATCTTCGTGGAATATGACTTCTTATTTTGTGCTAATCTTGGATACAAAAGTGGCATTTCTTTGCTTTATGTATTGAATTTATGGATGATGATTTCCAGGTTTGCGCATACGAATCCGTTGCATATAGATGTATTCCAGAGCGTCAAGATTGCTTACTTTGTTGTCTTATAGAACCACAAAGTTGCTTAAAAACATAATTGTGCGGTTCCGTTACAATTTTGATGCTTTACTAAAATGCTGGAATGATTTGTACTTTTTGTGTGTGTTTATTTGACAGATTAAAAAGTGAATGAAGTGGTGGATCATTGTAGGAATCTCCCAAGTTACAAGTAGTACTAGTATTTATATATAACTAGTATATTTCCCGTGCTAACGCACGGTCATAATGTTTTTATAAAATTTTAAGGAAATTTTATTTAAACTAAAATATATTCTAAATACAATATATTTTTATTATATTAAAAATGTTATTTGAGATAATATAAAGCAAATTGAAAAAAATTATTTTGCTTTGTAAAGTCCAATATAAACTCATAATATAAATATTGGTCTTTAAATTAATAAAACCTAATAAATATAAAAATTGAAATCGAAAATGAAAACAAATATCTTGTATAAGAGAAATATTTAAATACTAATAAATTATGTCTAGTGTTTTGCATAACTTTCTAATTATAATAATATTTTAGAAAGAAAAGTAATTTAATATTCTTGGCATAAAATAAAGTCAATAATATTAAAATCAATTGTCTCATTTAAGATTAAACAATATAATATTTACTATTAAAAATATTATTAACCAAAAAAAACAAAACAAAAATATGTTGAGTTAATAAGAATAAAATAAAAAACAGAAAAAAAATCAAATTGATTGTGCAAAATATTTTTTTATCCATCACAATAATTTACATGCGTAGAATTGATTCAATTTTATCTTTAAGATGAAAATTCAAAATCTGAGATATTAGAGTTCTAATCTTCCATTCATTGGTTGAAAAATTTAGTGTAGAAATTAAACTAAAATCCAAAGACATCTTAAATTTGATGATAATATAAGATTAATATGAAACAGAGATGAGAGAGAAAAAAGAGATAAATTTTGAGGATGGACAAAAGAAATAGAAAAACTGCAAAAAACATTGTTGGCTAAATCTTTTATGGAGAAAAAAAAACTGAATTTGAAGTTAATGGAGATATAGTGTAGTGGAGATAATTTAGGGTTTAGTGAAAAGTGAGATGTTTTTTTCTGTTTTTTTGCTCAATTTTTTAGTTTTTACATTTTTAGATCAGATTTAAATTTATAATAAATATATGTGGCAAAAAAAATTAAAAAAATTATATGTAGTATGTTTCTATTGGCCATGTGACATGTGTTTTATTATATAAAGGATATGACTCTGGATTTGAAGACCGTAAATTGTTTGATATTTTGAAGTTTTGTATATATTCAAAATAGCAGATAAACTCATATTTTTATGAAATTAATGTTGTTATTTTTGTGGTTATGTTGTGTTTTAAGTTAGAAACTAATGTTGTAAAACTTTAACTTGGTTCATGTATTAATATATTAATGTAATTTTCTTTTTCCTTTTAATTCATTATACTGAACTTTTAGATATTAACAGAACGAAATAAGAATTATGTACATTAAAGAAAACAAAAATATATTGCATAATATAAATGATATGTTAATTGAAGAAATCTCATTATTGTAAATGCTATTTTAATATTCCTTTATAACAAATTATATTCGCTATTAGATATTATAACATTGTATAAGAAAATACGCTATAATACCTTTCAATTAAATAGCACTCCAAAGAATCACTATGTTTAATCCCTCGACTTATTATCATGATCTCTACGATAACGCACTAAAATTGATATCGTATTTTACATAGCGTTGTACGAACGTTAAGGATATTCAATATTCTTGTAGTGGCAGAAGTCCATGCATTAATCAAGTATTGATCTCGTCTCACTGAGTTGCAAATGTCATACTGTGAAAACCTCAAGGAGTCTCCTCATGCTTTTGACATCATCACAGATCTATACTTTAGCGAAACAGAAATACAAAAAGGTTCCTCCATGGGTCAAGACAATCTCTCGTTTCCGTTTCCTCATTCTCAAGGGATGCAGAAAGCTGGTATCACTCGCACAGATTCCAGCTTCCCTCAGTTTTATAGATGTAGAAAATTGTGAGTCCTTGGAGAGACTTCAAGTGAACTTGTCTTTGAGTTCGAGGTTGACCGTAAAGATTGGAAGATAGAAGGATGTGGACTCCAACTCTTGGAGGTCTCTCGATAAATTATCAAAAAGCGATTTCAGAGACACCATGCATGAAACTGCAATTCAAGACTGGGGCACAATGAGAGAAGCAAGAAGGTAACAATATAATCTATGTTGATAGATTTTGTACAATGTTAGAGGAATTTGGAAGCTCTATTGTTGTCTTCTTGAGGATTCAAATATTACTTTAATTCAGTTGGGGCCATCTAAGGTTTGTGTATCTGCAACCTCAGTTTTTTACCAGATTTCATATAAGGATCTATCTTGAGTAATGGCTCCAGCTTTTCTCTTTGTTATCTGATCTGATTCTCTTTGACGTATAATTACTTTAGTCATTAGTATTGTGTTTGTGATTAAACAGCTTTCTGAAAGATATGATTCTTGTCTGACTTTGTTCATGTATTTTGATCATTACATCTTCTATTACTCTTTCTTATGTGACTTTTCTCTGTAATGATTTCATCTAATCTTGTTCTTTGTGTGTCTTTGATTGACCATGGAACATTTTTTTAATGAATAGTTTTTTCATCTAATTATCATAGAAACGAGTCCTAGCTAAAATGTATTTATATTCTTGAATTGCTAAAATGTATTCATATATCTTTCACAGATCTGGATTATGTCTAAAGGAAATCGTGTGGCTGTCAACTATTACTCCGATTATTGGGAAACTAATGCTTCTTCAAGGCAATTATGAATTATGACCACTGTTCACACAGAAGGTAAGGCCACAGTATAGACTTAGTCAATGAAGTCAACGTTCTTTGTTCAATGTATATGAAGCTTATTTTGTACTTCTTGACTCCATTTAAAGCTCTGTAATTTTAATCCTTTCTTCAATCATATTAACTAATGGATTCTTCTTTTTTCCTTACCAGTGTTGGTGCTGCAATAGGCTTCTTCAAACTATTTAGAAAACTCAGATTTCATAAAGAAGATAACAAATAACATAAATCGTCTCTGACTCCTTCATCACCTCCATCTTCTTGGTGTCGCTATTAACTCCCAAACACAGTGTTTTGTAAAATTAAAAAAACAACAGTTTTTAGTAATAAACCCCTTCGACTAAAGATGAATCGTACAAAATCTCTCAACTTTAAACTGTCGTTTTTTTGTTTTAACAAAATACAGCGATTTATTAGAAATATAAACAGAGGATTTTTCATTAACGGATATAAAGTTGAGGGCAGTTTTATGATTTATCTTTAGTTGAAGGGTTTTATTACCAAAATGTGGATATATGATCCAACACCCAAAATATATTGAACTAGATTCAAACCCGTGGTACACCGCGAGTCAATTATTTACAAATAAAATTATAGTATTTTATTAATTTATTTATTATTTATAAATATTGGTATTTTAAACTTATTATAACTTTCTATGTATAATTTAACTTATTAATTTATTTTCTTTATTGTTTATGAATATTTTTATTTTGTTTGTTTAATATACTTTTTGTTTATTTAATATAGGTTCATCATCGAACTGTAGTATCTTCATGTAGTTTAAATATTTATAATATTTATAAGTTTAATTTTAAAATTTATATAGTATTTTAAAATTTTAAAAATGTTAAATTTGTTCAACTAAAAAACCAAACTAAACTGAGTAAAATAAAATATTTAAAATTGAATGCATTATAAGTCAAGTTTCATGTTCATTTGTATTTGGAATCATTTTGGTCATTTATTAATATATATATATATATATATATATATGTGTGTGTAATTTTAGTTTTATTAAAATTTGGTAATTTACACCGATCCAACAATTAGCAGACAAAGTTTGATATATCCGCGGTCCACTGTGGGCTTGTTCATGATGCCCACTTTTCATGTGCATAAAATTTTATGTCTATATCCATTCTATGTCGGATTTACTTGTATATATTCCGTATGTCATTGATCCGGTTGACTTCTCTACCAATGTGAGATATTAAACATACAATTTTTCCTTATTGATTGAGTTAATAAATATCTATTTATAAAAACTGAAATCACAATATATGCAAAAAAATCTAAAATTTTATTAATCATATGTATTATATAATAATTTTAAATAATATGAAAATAATATCAAACAAAGATGATAGGGAAATCATAATTCATACTATTAAAATCACAATATTAGATAAGTAGAAAATTGTAGAGAAATATTATATAAGAAAATGATTGTAGATAATTTATTAGTTAATAGGTGTTTGGATGTAAGATTAAGATAATGGGTGTTTGGCAACAGAATTTCTCAAATTTGTACTTCACTTTTAATAGTATAAGATAAATTTTAAAGTAACAATAGAAATTACTTAACAAATGATGTAAAATAAAAATAGATTGCTATAAGAAAAGTATAACCTTGTGTATTATTCTTCGAGTAAGAAAAAATTTGATCGCCTTACAAAGTTATGGGGATATATATTTATACATGATTCAAGGAATAAATAGTACAAATAAATCCTAATTAACTCCATGACTCTCTTTTAATTCTTTAGTTTTTCTTTGATCTTTAGTGTCTCAACGTTTTGAGCTTTGAATGATTTCCTTCTTTAATAGGAAAGTTTTCTTTCCATTTAAAGTGTCCACATCACCAAATTAAACTTAATGATACAACTAATTATATGCATATTTGAAACAAAAGTATGTAAAATAGATGATAAAAATATATGTAAAATATTTATAACTTACTATTTCTGGAATCTATCTTTAGTGTCTCAACGTCTTGAGCTTTGAGTGATTTCCTCCTTTAATAGGAAAGTTTTCTCTCCATTTAAAGTGTCCACATCACCAAATTAAACTTAATGATACAATTAATTAATGCATATTTGAAACAAAAGTATGTAAAATAGATGATAAAAATATATGTAAATTATTTATAACTTACTATTTCTGGAATCTAAAGCTTCTTTAAACTTTTTGAATGAAAATAAAAAGAATGTATTGGATTAGAAAGTATTCTCACTGAAGCTACGAGTCTTATGTTGGATTTGTTTCCTGGAAAATAGTCTACCTAAACGAAAAATACAAAGCTCATACATTTATCCTCCCCATTTAAGTTCCGGAGTAACTTTTTCTAGTTCGCGGAAATTAAAAAAACTCAAGCAAGGACGTTAGCCATAAATTTATCAAGATCAAAGCTAACTATACTAAGCTGAAGGAACTTTACCGGAAATACACAGATCAAGTTGTCTCTTTGATTTCCTTCTTCATCAGGTGATTTTTGGGTTTTAATTGCTACAATTGTCGGTTTTAATTGCTATGGTTTCGCGCATTTGCCTTGATTCGCGAACTTCATTCACTTAGCTTGCTCTTCCTCTCCGCAAACCTTTATAATTAATCGGACTCCCAATTCGTTCTATCGAGCTTCCTATCGGTTCGTCCTTCCTGATTGCTCTAAATTGAACCTTCGTCGTCCTTCCCAGAATCTATAGTTATAGTTGGAGAGAGTGGATCTCGATTCGGGATCTGGTATCAACATAGTGGTAGCTTGTGTGACTCTAAATCAGAACGGAATAATTCTTGAGTTTACCCCTTTGTTTACTTATTCTTTCTCTAACCAAATCTATTGAATTAATCATTAATCACTCTTTCTAAATATAATCAATATAAATATGTCAATTAAAAATATATTTTAAAAAAAATTACAACTAAACAAATGAAATTAATAAAATAAACTAAGAAAATTCATCCAATAAGATTATTTACGTAATGCTATATTTAGCAAAAATAATAAACTAAAACTAATTAAATAAAACATATGAAACTATATCTTAAGGGGTACAACTCAGCGAATCCAAAGATTAAAAAAAAAATTAAATTTTTTTTTTTATATTATTGAAATAAAAATAAATAAATTAAAACTAAATAAATAAAACATACAAAACTATACCCTAAGTGATATAACTCAGCGAACCTAAGGGCTAAAAATTTTAAAATATTTATTTTGTTTTATTTTTTATATGTTATATGGTAAGTTTTATATATTTTATTTATTTAGTTATAATTATTATTTTAGTGATTAATGATTAATTGATTATATTTATAAAAAGTAATTAATGATAATATTACATGTCATATTTTGATTGGTTAGAGATACAAGGAGGTGAACAAAAGGGTTCACCACTAGAAGTGAATCTAAATATTTTCCATCAGAATGGTGTTCAAAAGTTGTGTTAGGAGATCTTAGGATGACGAGATCGTCTAGAATATACTATGAATATTATTAGAGATTAATATAGATATTTGTGTATATTTTTCTTTTTAAATAAGTAGTTTTACTATTATCATAAATGCAAATACTTTGTTACATACAATTTTGTATAAATAAGTCTTTTGGTTAATGAATAAATTGAGAAAAATTATTATATTTCTAAGGTTTTGTACATCATTCCCTTCTGAATTTTTTTGGAGATCAATTACGTGAAAGAAATCTTATTGAAATTTGTAATTTTATTTTGCAAGACTGTAATAAGAATTACAAATTCTCTGATCATAAATTCAATTTGAGTCAGATTCGGGTCCAGAACAGAATACATATAAAATTTTGGTTACATTTGGTTAAACTTTCATAAATTTAACTAAGAACTTTCAGTTATTTTGATATAAAAATAATTTATATTCGGGTTTATAATTATTAGATAAATATATTATATTTATTCAAACTATCATTAATATTTTTGAATATATAATTGTATTTCAAATATTTAAAATATATCACTAATATTATATATTAGTTTTAGCTATTCTAAATTTATATTTTACAAATCCGTTCATCGAATAAATTCTAATCTAGTTAGTTATAAAAAAAACCCTACATCAGTAGAAAACAAAAAAGAAGAAAAAATACATCATACTAAAATCTATACTAATAAAAGAGACTATTTGAGGCTCAACCATCAGCCAAAAAATATATTCTTAGAAACTCACACGTGGCACACTCCAAAGGAAGGAAAATTTGATGTCATCACAGCGTTTTCTCTTCTCGCCTCTTCAATTTCCTCCTCCGATCATAACACCTCTTAAAGAGAGGTAGGTTAATTTCGTGATGAAGAGTCTTTCTTCCGATCATACCTTCACCCACTTCTTCAAAAGAGTTGGCCGACCTGCCGAGTTTGAGCGGATGAATCCGAGGGAAGATCGATATGATTAGCAAATCACAGATACAATTAGGTACAGAGGCTTGCAAATTACAGCTTCTTGAAAGTATAGATTCTTCATTCTCTGCTCTTATTTCATCTATAGAAGTTTAATGTTTTGGATCACTCTCTGCTCTTATTTCTTCGATAGAAGTTTAATGTTTCTGATCACTTTGATATATTGATTACTTTTCACGGACTCCACATAAACAATCGGATTGTTAAATGGAGATTAATTGGCTACTATGCAGGTCTGTTTGAGAGAAATTGTCTGAATCATGATGCCAACAGTGCAGAAATTGCTACATTTACCCTTCTTTCGTTATGTGATGCGCACAGTGAGTATCCTTAGGTTTCTTAGACTTATATCATTTGGGTTATCGAATCGATATGATTTTGCAAGTCCTGTCCATTTTTTCCAATGCCATTGGTAATTAGATAGTGATCTTGTGATATGGCCTTATATATATATATATATATATATATATTTAATCAACAATACAATTTCTTTATTATTGAAATAAACTTATTTGTTTCTAATATGACACAATACTCCATCTGTTTTTTTTTTTTTTAGTTTTAGGGTTTTTGTTTTGTTACAAAATAAATGTTGTTTTGTGTTTGGTAAAATTTCTAATTTTGTCCCTAATATTTGGTAAAATTTTCAATTGTTCTAATATTTTAGTATTTTGACCAATGAAATAAAATCAAATAAACATTAGTTAAGGATAAAACATAAAAATTAATTATTTTTTAAAAAGTGTGAAATAACCTAAAACTACAAATAATAAGAAACGGAAAGAGTATTAATTCCAATGCAACTCCAACTATATATACTACTACCTCAAAATGAACATCCAAAGTAACTAAATACGTCAACTACAAATAAATCAAATCATTATAATTCATATTTTAAAAATACAAGAAAAAAACACAATTTTAAAAAAAGAAAAAACTCACATACAATAACGGTATCCAACAACAATACCGAATAAGAAAGAAAAAAAATAAAATTTTATATCTAAAATTAGTTTAAAATATAATTATATAACGTACTTGTGCGTAACGCGGATCATTTCCTAATCTCTTAAAAACTGGTAAAGTAGATTCTGGATTCTGTTTTAAAATGAGGAAAACCCATCAAAATCCAGATTTTTTCTAATTTTTATAAATCCATTTATTTCAAAATCATGAATAACCATAAATACATTTTTGGAAAAATTAAAGCCAAAACTATTCTAAAACTCAGTGTCATTCAATGCTTAAGTGTTGGTTTAAAAGTGATGCTAGATTTACCAATTTCGGTGATTTTAAAAGTGATGCTAGATTTATCATTAGTATCATTTATAGAATTGATACTACAGTTAAATTGTAGCATCATTTATCAAAATGATATAAAAAAACTTTTAGCTTCATTCAATTTAGTATCATATTTAGAAATGATTCTATAATTCTAGCATCGCTTAAAAATGATGATATATTTATAAATAAATGATACTAAATATAGCTTTTCTTGTAGTGGATGTCCATAGAGACTTTCTTAGTCACATTTATATGGAGTTTCAGAGAAACGCAAGGATACAAGGAATGCAAATGATTTTGACGAAGAGGAGGTGCAAACGATAGGTATGATACTATTAAGTGAAATTAACCGAGATTTGGGGGTTAAATTAACGGGTCAGTGAAGAGATGTGAACTGATCGATAACTTTTTGAAATAAGTTTGGTTATTGGTCGATTAACCAGACAATTAACCATTTATTATAAAAAAAGTTCTAACTGAAATAATTTTATCGTCATATTTATTAGTCATTACCTAAAAATATTTTCCAGAAATTAAGGAATTGTAGATGTAATACTAAAAATTTAACATTGGATTTTAGTGAGAAATTGTGGGATACATGTATTTTCTGCAAAATTGTGAAACTAGTTTAAGATAAAAATAACGAAATCATGGGGTTTTCAGTTAGGGAAATAATAATGGGTCAATTAAATTAATAACTACAAAAGACTCAAAAATTAAGAATACATATATAATTTGTGTATTATTAGTTAGCTTTCATCAATTTATATAAGTTGGGCGAAAATGCCCTTCTATAATTTTATTGGAATAAATATTTTATTATCGAACAAAAAATTTAGAAGAAATAAATGACAAAAATTAATAGATAATTATTTTATTAACACGATAAAAACTTTTATATCATGTAACATGTATAGATTCAGCTTTAAATAATTATTTAACAAGATATGAAATATGTTATTAATATAATAATGTATTTATCTTGCGAATGATGGATAAAGTTGTTAGCGATAACTTATTTGTTAACATTATAAAAATGTTTATCAGTATAACTCAATGTTTATCATGATAATAAATAAATTATAGTAAAAACTTATTCATCCTTTGTCGGATTCATATATTACTATGTATATATTATACTTTGATTCTGTGTTAAATAATAATTGAATTGTGATATTATATTTTTTATCGTGCTAACAAAATAATTATCTGTCAAATTAAAGTTAATTTCTTCCAAATATTTGAATCGTTAACAAAATATTTATTCGTTAAAATGGTAGTAAGGATACATATGTAACTTTCTTAGTTTACTGTAGATGAATAATAGAGAAATTTAATTATAGGTGAGAGAACTAGTTTTCCAATCTTCTACGGTTGTTCTTTATAATTTCTCAATAATATAATGGTAACTACTTTTTTTTTTAAATAAAAATTACATATTTTGTTAAAGTAATTTTTAACTAAATATAAAAAATAACCTGGCCAATGGATATGTACTAATCTAATAAATCAATAAATTTTGTTGGTCCCGAATTGGGCCAATTTAATAATTAACATAATTCGATAAATTAGTAAGGTAGTAAATTTTTGAAAATTCAATGTAAATATATGGTCCCACTAGTATTATAAACAAATATTCATTAAATTTCATAACATATAAATAAGACATTTTGTAAAGTATTATTTTAGTGTTGTTTGTTTATATGTAAATTAGCATTTTTGTTCAAATTTATCTCTAATGTTTTATTATTGTATCAAAAACAGTTGGTATTCTATTCTCAAACTACATACAAATTTAAGAAGAATTTGATATGTGATAATTAAAAAATGTTCATGTATTGTCTTCAACTTCTTAGTTTAAATAGATATTTTTTAAAAAAATTAGAAAAATCTTTCTGTATCAAATAATTATGAATTCATGGATAAATTAATATTATCTGTAAATTAATAAAATACTACGGTCTCAATAATATTACTTTATAAATTTTTACTGTATATATATATATATTGGTAATTGTTAGTAAATTTAAATTTTTCAAAATAACTTTTAAAATTGAAATACTCAAATAGGTAATTAGTATATTTGAAAAATTCTACATGTATTCTTATTTTTAGTATATCGAGTTTTTAAAAAAAGTTAAGTAAATGAAAATAGGATGATATATTCTATATATGTGTAAAATTATATTTTTAATTTAAAAAGTATGTTATAAAGATAAAAAGGAAAAAAAATAAACATCTAAGTAAAGGCAGTTAGGATAAGCTTTTTGTTGATTTTGTTAATTTCATTACATGATGTGATGCAACTATTATAAACAAACTCTAAAATGCCGAAAAAGGAACAGTGTAATCTATTATGAAAATCTGAGAATGAGTTGCCCATTGGATAAACATGATACGAAAGAAAAATGATCAAAGGTACCCAAAAAAACAGCAATTAAATAAAATAAATAAAGGAATAAACAAGAAAAGACGGTGGGAAGATATTTTGAAGAAGAGAAAAATATCTTTGATATTTGTTTTTGAAATATCTAAAAGAAAGTTTCATTCCGCCAAATTGACCGGTGATGACGTGGCAACATTACCACGTGTAAAAGCGTCTACAACTGTATCGTTCTTTCTTTCTTCACCTTCTGATATTTTTTCTTCATTCTCTTCTCTTCTCTCTTTCTCTTTCCTCAAGATAGCCAATGGTTGGTGATTACAGAGATAACTTTATCCGTCACAGCTCCGACGATTCTGATGATTCCGATGATGCTTCTTCCGTCGAGGAAGAAACAACTTCGTCTATGGTATATATATATATATATATTCATTGTTTCTTATTACTTTTTTTTTATATTGCATGTTTGTTTCTTCGCCGGAATCGCCGTAGTTTTCAGATTTTAGATCTGAATTTTGTGATAGTTTTAAGTTGATTGTGGTAGGTTTCCCTTATGATAACAAAAATTATTAAATTTATTTTGTAGTTTTTTTTTTTTGAAAATGAGATTGTTGTGTTTTTTATTGTAGTGTTGTTGATGAATTTGATTCATAACTAAAAATGATGTAGTTTCTAGTTTTTTTATTTTATTTTATGGTTACCTTTCATTAAAGAAGATATTTTTAAAAAGATATTTAGATGAACTTTTAACAAACTGATAATAATAATAATGATACTTTTGAGTTGTGCGTTGAAAAAATATTATAAAATCACTAACAAATGTGCATTTTTATTCGATTTTATGGGGTACTTTTTGTTTTTAAAATGAGATTGTAGTATTGTTTATAAATTTGATTCACAAGAAGGAAAAAAAACGACGTAGTTTATGGGGTTTTAATGGTTATGCTTTCATTAGAGAAGATATTACACGTTTGTACTTTAGTTTTATACGAATAATATTGAGTTGTGTGTTAAAAAAATCATTAGCAAATATTCATTTATTTAGATTTTAGATATTTTGTAGTTACTGAGTCGTTTAAACATATTTTTGGCAGTATTCTGGAGGAAAAGAGTATGTGATGAATACAGAATGGACTGATGAGAAGCATAGTTTATATCTTAAATCCATGGAAGCTTCATTCGTAGATCAGCTTTATAATTCCCTCGGAAGACTCGGTAACAAAGAGAATGTACCATCTACAAGGTTTGGTAGCATTAGAAGCTCTTCTCAAGAGCAGGTATGATACATTTTTGTATAGATGATTATGTTTTAATATCTTTGCTTTTAGGATCCTTGAATTTTCGTCTTGTGTATATTTTTGCTATTAGTTCAAGGTTCTTCATGATGGTTTCTGGCAGAAGATTAATGTAAAACAACCTGAATATCGCGGTAATGGAAGATTCGGTGGTGGTTCTCGCGAGTTTCTTAAGAGTCCATGGATTAAACATTATAAAGGCTTACCAAAAACTCAAATTCTGGTAACGGATGAAGGTAGTTGCGAGCCCGAAAATCGAAAGAAGAAGGGAGATATTATATGCAGCTCTAGTTCAGCTTCAAGTATTAAGCAGATATGTTCTCATTCACGTGACCGGGATCAAATTAGTATAGGAGAAGGTATTTATCTATATTGCTTTTTTATGCTTCTCTTTAAATATGTTTTTTTTATATTCTAAATTTATTTTTGTAATTGTGTTATGTTTCAAAGCAGAGGCATCTGACCAAAACTTTGTCAATGAAGTAACAAAAGGCGAAAACGGAAGCTCAAAGAAGATGAAGACAGTAAAGAACGAATCGTCGAGTACTGATCAGGTAACTTTTCCTTTCAATTAGTTTTTGATCATATCACTGAGTGTAATGAATTATTGAATCAAATTATATATTCATTTGCATAGGTGGTTCCACTCAGAAAAACTCCTACAACATGACATAAATTGAAGTTTGGTTCTGGAGTGGTCGTGAGTTGAAGCTGGTATGAGGAGAATTTTGTAATGTAAATAAATTTGAATAACTTTAAATCAACTTATTATTGTTAGTTACATGAGTTTTCAATCATATATCCCCTAACTATAATATATATATATATATATATATGCTCATGTCAGTGGATTCATTTGTATTGTAAACCTTAAATTGGTGTCAACTTAGTTTTTGATTGTTTAATATTATTAGTAGGGAAATTACAAGGACTAGTTATAGAAAACTAATAAATTAGGTGATAAATTTAAATTAAATTTTGTGCACAAAACTTATACAGTAATAATCAATTTACACGTTTACACCTAAGCAACTTCAACAAGTATATGTATAGGTTTGCGTCTATAAGTTGTAGGTCATATTTATTTGTCAGATACAAAATCAATATTGGATACAATAAAGGTAGAATCAAAAGTTACCGGAGACAAAAAGTTGCTGTAACTATTTTATTACCATCAATTTTAAAATTTTGAAACTTAAATGGAATAGAGGTGTTTAACGACGCGACTATTTGCATTGTTATATCGTTCCAAAATTTTTCATTCAAACACAAAAAAAACTTTCTCTTCATATCACATTCTCGGCTGAAAATTGATAAGTTCGTCGGAGAAAACGAATTTAGTTTGCTTGATGGCAAATTCATCTCGATCGCGCCCATCTGGTGCAGAGCTTACGATTTGAGCCAAGGTAACTATTTTTCCGATCATCGATTTATTCTGTTCAAGCGTACAACATATAAGCAGTTACTAGTGCAGACGATTCCTCATGGAACAGAAATAGTAGGTTACCAACCAAACACCCACCAGAATCACAAAATAAATGGCAAGCACTGTCGCAGTGTTTGTCCAAATAGGCTGAGTAACCCTCTTGTCACACACTAACTCTGATATAGATATTTGTGGGTTAGGGTTAGAAATTTATATGTGGTTTCATGCCAGTGCAATGTGGTACCCACTAATTAGAAGTTACAATGGTAACAACTTCGTTAGAGGAGATAGTGGTAAATTATCGATTACTTGCTAATTGTTTTTTATCGGCTCATAAATACGAGGTAAATAATTTATTAACGAGCTCATAAATAATTACGGAGCATGAATAATCTCCCGTCTACATATATCTTAAATAATAGCTTGGGGTGAAGCACAAAAGCTTAATACTATACACAATAAGCTCACATGAGCTGATAACCTCGACCCCCCTCCCCCAAGGTCAATGATGCAGTTTCATTTTGTTGTACATGCCAATGTGGCATCTATCATCCTTGCCGATCTTGGTTTCCTCACTGACGCCCAAAACCTATCATGGAGCGAAGATGAAGAAGATGATGTGGTTGCCAATATGGTCAAGCTTATTAACGAATGCTTCAATTTTACCAATGCCATGTTCAAGGGTTGGTGTATACCCTCTGAAATGACGGATAGGTGGAGGCGCTGGCGCCGGGAAAACTGCTGCCCCAACCTCTAAAATGATAACATTATATTGTTGCTTTTTTGCTGATCATTTTTGGACCCACAATTAACAAGGTCCCCTTATCTTTAAACTAATAGATTCGCTAGATATATTTACCCGTTAAATATTTTTTTTTCTTATCACTAAATACTCGTTTTTACACTTATTCGATATCTACTAATTCCATTCTTACCCGTTACTTCCTATAGGGATTTAGTTGGTATTATTAATTTTCAACTTATGCATGACATAAATTAATATATTCTGGTCGCCTATAGTTATTAATTTAATTGACCCATTAATATAGTTACTATAGCATATAACTTTGAGATTCCATTATTTCTTTTATGTTTCACATAAATAAAAAAGTTGACTGAGTGAGTAAAGCCAGATAATATAGAGAATCTATAGAAACTACCCATAGAAAAATGAATATTAGACTGACAACTTTTTCACTGTACATATGTGTACTGTTTATTAATATTTTACGTTTTTGATCCTACACTTAGAAAAACATTTAGGTTATTGATGAGTCTCTATTTTCACTAGTTTTTACTATCGTTTTTACATGTTTTATTGAGTTTAAAGTTAAGTTTTGTGTCTTTCGGCCGATTTTAGTGTTTTTCAGGTTTTCACTTCATTGGAGCTAAAATGGGCAAAATGGAGCAATTTTGGACGTTTTTACACATCATTGGATTTTGGAGACACTCTGGATCGATCGATCCTGAGGAGGATCGACCAAGCATGAAGAGGATCGACCAATCCCAAAGCAGATCGGTCAGTCAAAGGAATCTATGAGGTGACACAGATCAAAGGAAGGAGATCGATCGATCCAACATGATCGATCGATCCGGATCACGAATATTTTCCAAATCGCACATTAACTCCGAATTTTTACGTAGAAGACTCCCTATAAATAGGAATCATTTCCTAAACGGTCAGATAGACATAGACACGATTTTTTACTATTACTAAAACATTTTCATTTTCATTTCAGATCTGTAAATTTTTACATTGGTTTTTCTCAGATCTATAGTATTTCTCATTGCATTTTTAGATCTACACTCTGTTTTCATCTCTTTCTTTTCATTTTACATCATACAACATTATGATCTATCAACCCATTGCCATGGTTGAGTGGATCTGCATGTTGGAAGATGAGATTTATTCAAAGGAATATAATGTTTAATTAGGTTATTATTATAGATCAGGGTTATGATTATTAGATCTCTACTTCTATGAAACAAATATTTTTGTTAGGTTGACGAATCTATCAAATGATTCATAGGGTTTTATAATACATCTAGCATTGGTATTCTACCTGGAGTCTATAGTTTGTAGGCTTGATTTTCAGATTTTCAAGAGTTGAAGCTGGATCTACAAGTGAACTCTATCAAACTTGCTAAATATATGCTAGCATAGGGTCCTAGCGGATTTATGTTAGAATAATATTTCCTCTTTGAAAGAGATTTATTTTGATACAATGTTTATGTTCTAGATCTAGATCATTAAATTGCTAATCTGGTTTGATATCATTTTCATTTATTTAAATCGTGTGATTTCCCAGATCCCAATCCTTATTTAAATATTTTATTCGGATTTTATTCAGATTTCCTTTTGATAACTTTTTATATTTTTCATTCTAACTCTGTTTAGATCTACATATTTATAGTGCTCTTTATTCTCTGTGGATTTGATTCCACCATTATACTACCGCACACATCCGTGCACTTGCGGGAACTATTGGTTTGAGTAGAACCTGATACATAAACCACGCATCAGCTATCTTTTTTTTTTTTCTAGGTTGATAGTTGCAGGGATTTTTCTCTTTCTTGGTGGTTCGTTGGATGTGAGACCGGTTGGTGGCCCGAAAGTAAATATATAGTGGATAAAATAGATGTATAGGATACCAATTATCCGCTAACACATTACTTTTTATAAAAAACTGTGTGTGACATTGAGGAAATGAACGACACGACACCGACACCGCAATGGTGGGGATGGGGGACGACGCGTTGGGTGAGGTGTCTGGTGATTCTAAAATAATTTTGTTAAATTTGTTGGAGGTAGTTACCCCCCTCCTTGTGTTTGATACATGAAGTAGCCGATAAATATGCTACCATACATCTAGCTATATTCACAAATTTATTCTTTACTTGCTTTTAATCGTAGGCTGTTTGTGATAACGACCACCCCACTTCTGAAGCCACGATGGTGGAGAACCAGGGGGATTCTGGCTCGTTGACCATCACTGTCGTTGCTGCCAAAACAGTAAGTTGTTGGACTTGTTTACTCGTTTTTGTTATTCGCTATATTTTTAGTTAGGTAATACATATATTACTTGGTACATATTAGTTATTGGTAACATAATTAGTGGCTACATAAAACATCATCATACATGCAATGTTTCATCCAGATATTTATTTTCATCTTATGTTGTTGGTGATGCCAATCACCCCACTCCCTGAGCTCTGATGGTGGAGAACCAGGGGATGTTGGCTCGTTGACCATCACTGACGTTGCTTCCAAAACTGTAAGTTGTAGGACTCGTTTTCTCGATTTTTGTTATCCGTTATATGTTTATATAAGTATTTCACATCTGGACGATGATGTTTTCTGTAGCCGCTAAATCTGTTTCAAATAATTAATACGTAGCCGCTATATGTTCAGTTAGGTAATACATATATTACTTGGTACATATTTTTTATTGGTAACATAATTAGTGGCTACACAAAACATCATCATACAAGCAATGTTTCACCTGGATATTTCTTTCATCTTAGCCCCACTCCCCGAGCTCTGATGGTGGAGAACCAGGGGGATGTTGGCTCGTTGCCCGTTATTAACGTTGCTTCCGAAATTGTAAGTTTTAGGACTCGTTTCTTGCTTTTTGTTGTCCGCTATATGTTTATATAAGCATTTCACATCTGAACGATGATGTTATCAGCTATATTTTCCATATCTTACAAGTGGCTATAAACCGTATCTCATGCATTAAATCCTCCATATCTTTTGTTAATATTGTATTGTTTACTGAATATTTTTATAGGAGTATAATTGTCTTAATTTCTTGTCACCAAGTGATGCACTTAAACAAAAAAACATCTTTTCTACTTTTTAAAATTTTTTGTTATCTATGTATATACACCCACATCACCCAATAATATACAACTTTTCATTATTAAAAGTTTTTATCTACAACCATCACTTCGAACATTATAGCAAAGTTCCAAAACTTTGGTCTACTGTATGAGGAATTGACGACTGAGCAAGTATATGAGGATAAGAGAATTTTAACCATATAATCTGATATACTTAGTTGCACTCGCATCCTTCCACGTACATTCATGTACAACACAATGATTCAAAAAGATAGTAGTAACTCTTTAGTATTTCTGTTGAGAAAAAGAAAAGAAACCAAAAAAGACTTTTCTATGGCTTTCTGTTGGTTAGGGACGGTAAATTTAGATATTTATATGGCATCTGCCTTTTATGAAAATGTCAAAGTTTTGTGTTGATTTCTTAATTAAATGGATAACTTATGTTAACTTTTGACATAACATTAAATCGAGAGACTAAACATTTTAACGGGGTTAAGGCTTCTATTAGCAACTTTTATTTAATCTAAACGATATTGTTTCGCTTTTTACTAAAAACATTTCAATTTTCAAAATAAAAAAGTTTAAAAATCTAAATTTTTGTTGACTTCATAATTAAATAGTTAACTTATCTTGACTATATCATTTGAAAGACAATATTAAATTGAGAGAAATAACATATTTACGGGGCTATTGTATAGTATCAACTTTCGTTTAATCAAAACAATCAACATTGCGATTGATTTCAAGAGCTATATTTCAGCAAATTTTGGACAGACTTTTTCGATGGAATTCTAAAGAGATTTTTTGTTATTTACTTTCATTCGTCTCTTTTGATGATTTCTAACAGCATTCTTGCAACTAATTTCTAAATGATAGTTTTTGATGGATTTTTGACAATATTGTTATACAATTATTTTAATTATATTCAATTATTCATTAAAATTTTAAATAAAAATTAAGTATTTTTAATTATTTTTATTGAAATGGAGCTGAAGCACTAAGAAGTAGTTATAGGCATGAAGTGGTTGACACATCATAAGCCATTATTGCATTTCCCTATAGAACATGTTTATTTTGTTTGAGCTAAATGGAACTCGGTGTTGTTGTTAATCAAAAACATTAAAAAGAAAAAAGAAAAAAAAAGCTAAATGGAACTCGGTTGTTCCAAGGAGTTAGAACTGAGCACGGGGTTCCAATTATTTCGATGATCAAACATAAGAGTTACTGTGGAGAGGACCTAAAGCTTACTAGGCTACAATCTCTGTTGAGAGAGGACTAGACTTGCAAAGCATTCCACATTCATATTGCAGCAGAACAGAACACAAAAAGAGAAGATGCATTCACTAATGAGTTGGACCCTGCAGGGAAAACTATTAATAATAAAATTCTTTTAACATAAACTAATATGATCAAACCATTATCGGATTACAAAATGACAATACTATTTTAAAAATTACAATTGTCAGATTACAAAAGATCCCGGAAACGCATATGCATGTACTCCATGATCTTCTTGTTTTGTGTCTTCTGCAGGTTCAATCGGAAATCCTAACATTAGGATACATTTCCTAACCCCAGAAAACGACCCTTATTAGACGTACGCAGTTGCCTCCGGTTTGCAAAGTTGCAAACGATTATTAGTTAATAAAATAATAACTATTAGAAAATTAAATACTTATCAAACAAATGTAACCTTAAGAATTTGATGAAAAGAGCATCACCGTGATGATATAATTAGGAGAATCTGATTAAATTTTTGATGTTATTTCTAAATAAAATTAGATTCAAGTGATACATAAATAAAATTTGCGTCAGTCACATTAATCTTGTGATACAAATTAGGGGTGACCATTTTAACCAAACTGAACCAAACTCTACATCCAAACTATTTGCTTAGGTTTTTTCTCAACTCTAATGGTTTGGTTTTGTTTGATTTAAACTAAACCGAACCGATAAACTAATGTATTTTAATTAATTAAATAAAAAATATTAATAATATTTATGTGATATTTTTTCCTTAATATAAAATAATTTCCATTTGATTTCTCTCTTTTATATTATTATATTTAATTAATACAAAGTAAACTTTAATTAATAACTAGTTTAATTCTTCCTAAATTTTAGATTTTTAAAAAATTTAATTTATTGATTGAATTATCTCCTAGATGTTTTATATGAATTGTGAACTTTATATATATTGTTTTTTTTAATTAACTATAGTTTCCATAAATTAGTGACAATACCTTTAATTTTATAATTGATTTGTTATTTTAACCAAACTAAAACCAAACCGAATTAGAACCAACCCAAACCAAACCAAATTGGATATCAACCGAACATAAACTAAACCAAACTATCTTTGATTGAGATTTGGTTAGAGTTTTATTTAAAACTAATAAACCGAACTGAACCAACCCCAAACCGAACTCGAACTTAAACCGAAATGCCCACCTCTAAATCACAAATGTCTTCAATATGACACAATAATAATCAATCGACGGGTCTTTTTCGTTTTCTAATAAATTGAGTGGATATGAATCATACATACGAATATTAATACATCAAAGTTATTGAAGCGCTGCTAGAGTATCTAATAAAATTTCATGTTCCCCACAAACCATAATGTTTAAAGAAACAACTAAGCACGTCCTCTAAATACATTTGGAGGTGCCACACACGAAACCAAGTTGGGAAGATACCATAATATTTTAACACACAAAAACCAGATTATTTAAAGGGCTTTCATGTACAAGAATTAATATCACAACCAAACAAAGAAAAGAAAAACAACAAGAGCAGCGGCGGGGACAATGAGAACCACAAGAATGATGGGGTTAGGGCATTGCATAGTTTATGTCGTGGTATTGAGTGCCATTGCAGCTACAGTTACAGCATACCCTTACTCATCCCCTCAAACACCACAATACAATTCTCCGGTCCATCCACACAAATCACCATATCCACCAAAACAGAATTCTCCATACTACTCGGCATCATCACCACCTCCACCAGAATATAAAAGACCAGTCCTTAAGTACACACCACATACAAAACCATACGTCTACAACTCTTCACCACCTCCACCTTATTACTCCCCTTCTTCTAAGGTAGAGTACAAGTCTCCACCACAACCGTATGTCTATAGATCACCACCTCCACCTTATTATTCTCTTTCTCCTGAGGTAGATTATAAGTCTCCACCACCACCATATGTCTACAGCTCCCCACCTCCACCGTATTATTCTCCTTCTCCTAAGGTCTACTACAAATCTCCACCACCACCATATGTCTATAGCTCTCCATCACCTCCACTTTACTACTCTCCTTCTCCTAAGGTTGATTACAAATCTCCACCTCCACCATACGTCTACAGCTCTCCACCACCTCCACCTTACTACTCTCCTTCTCCTAAGGTAGACTACAAGTCTCCACCACCACCATACGTCTACAGCTCACCACCTCCACCATACTTTTCTCCTTCCCCTAAGGTAGATTACAAATCTCCACCACCACCATATGTCCATAGCTCACCACCTCCACCGTACTATTCTCCTTCTCCTAAGGTATACTATAAGTCTCCACCACCACCATATGTCTACAACTCACCACCTCCACCGTATTATTCTCCTTCTCCTAAGGTATACTACAAGTCTCCACCACCACCATATGTCTACAGCTCCCCACCTCCACCGTATTATTCTCCTTCTCCTAAGGTCTACTACAAATCTCCACCACCACCATATGTCTATAGCTCACCACCTCCACCGTACTATTATCCTTCTCCTAAGGTATACTACAAGTCTCCACCACCACCATATGTCTACGAGTCACCACCACCTCCAACGTACTATTCTCCTTCTCCTAAGATAGACTACAAGTCTCCACCACCACCATATGTCTACAACTCACCACCTCCACCGTACTATTCTCCTTCTCCTAAGGTAGACTACAAGTCTCCACCACCACCATATGTATATAGCTCACCACCTTCACCGTATTATTCTCCTTCTCCAAAGGTATACTACAAGTCTCCACCACCACCATACGTCTATAATTCACCACCTCCACCTTATTTGTCTCCTTCTCCTAAGGTTGATTACAAATCCCCTCCTCCACCATACGTCTACAGCTCTCCACCACCTCCACCTTACTACTCTCCTTCTCCTAAGGTAGACTACAAGTCTCCACCACCACCATACGTCTACAGCTCACCACCTCCACCTTACTATTCTCCTTCTCCTAAGGCAGACTACAAGTCTCCACCACCACCATATGTTTACAGCTCACCACCTCCACCATACTATTCTCCTTCTCCTAAGGTATACTACAAGTCTCCACCACCACCATATGTCTACAACTCACCACCACCTCCACCGTACTATTTTCCTTCTCCTAAGGTAGACTACAAGTCTCCACCACCACCATATGTCTACAGCTCACCACCTCCACCGTACTATTTTCCTTCTCCTAAGGTATACTACAAGTCTCCACCACCATCATACGTCTACAACTCACCACCACCTCCACCTTACCTCTACTCTTCCCCTAAGGTTGATTACAAGTCTCCACCTCCCCTATACGTTTATAGCTCTCCACCACCTCCACTGTACTACTCTCCTTCTCCAAAAGTCACTTACAAGTCTCCACCACCACCATATGTCTACAAGACTCCTTACCATTGATTTTTGATTTTTGTTTTCCATTAACAATAAATATGATTTTAATATGTGTTTTTATGATTTTGTTTTCTTGATTATTCCATATTTATTTCCTTGTTATACAATATGGTTGAGCTTTTAATTATTAAAATTTGTTTGCTATATTTTAAATGCAAAATGACCATTTAGTTCTTCAACTTTTGCAATCTTACAAAATTATTCCCCAACTTTCACGATTACAAATTAATTCTCCAAGTTTGTGTTGACTATGCAAAATTGGGCTTCTTAAAAGTCATCATTAAACACTAAACATGACACGTTAATGAAAAGTTAAGATTATTGATTTCTTTTTGCTTCTTCCCAAAAATCACCAATTTGGGTTCATTGATGATTATGTTATCATGATTCAATGAAGATTCAATCATATTTTGCTGCATATTTAGGTTTTGAAGAATTCAGGTTTGTCAGGTTCATGTTAGTGTAGGTTAAGTAATTTTAGATTTTGTTGTAGGTTCATGTAATTGAGTTTATTGTGTAATATTAGGAGGTGTGTGATAGAAGTGAACATGAGTTGTTCATGTCTTGTTGTGTAATGTTAACAGAGTTACACAACTCAGACCTGCAAGTATTTTTATTTTTAAACATGATAAAAAAGAGCTTTTATTTATGGAGAATATACCTTGATAATTTTATAAGCTACACCAAGAAGAAATGAGAAGACAATAGGTTGCAAGAAGAAATGAAAGAGAGTGATAGGCCTTGGAGGGTTTACACAAGACATCAGAAGAAGCATAATCCTGGAGTGTAAACAGAGGAGCTGATGTGGATTTAAGAAGCTGAGTGAAAGTCAACAAGTCAACATATATAGATATACTATTGTTGTATCAGAGTCTGTATCGTCGTATTGATATATAAGAGAGTCTCATGAGTCTGTTAAGGGCAGTTAGAAATTGGTAAAGGTGGTGTAGAGAGAGAGTCTGGCTCTTGTCAAACCATTATACAGTTGTATCTCCATTGTTGAATATCAATAAGAACTAGGGTTTCCTACTCAGTTCTTAACAAATTGGTACGTTAGTGAGCAAGTCTTCACGATGCCGACAAATCCACCGACGAACAACCAGAAGATATCAGAGTTGGAGGATTCCGTTTCTTCTTATGCCGAGAAAATCGATCTAATCGCCACAGAGTTGCGCGAATCGAAGAAAGACACCGAGAAGCGATTTGCTGTAATCGATTCTCAATTCGCATCGATTGAGATGAAGATGGATACTCGCCTGAGTTCGATTGAAGATTTATTAAGACAGATGGCGAATACGAGAGGGACAACGCCGAACGTTCTTCGCGAAGGAGATGCTGAGGCTCCGCAACAAAACGTGCGGGTAAATAACTCTGATTCTGTGGCTAATTGTGTTGATTTGCATGAGGAATCACCAGATCGGGATAGTACTAAGGAAGATAGAGATAGCTTGTTGCGTAAAGTTGAGATGCCTATCTTTGAAGGTGCGAATGTGTTTGCTTGGATTGCCAAAGTGGAAAGGGTTTTTAGTATTGGGAAGTATAGTGAAGCAGAGAAGCTTCGAATTGTGTCTTTGAGCTTAGATGGACATGTTCTTAGCTGGTATAACTGGCAAACAAATAGACGTGCGTTTCTGAATTGGATGGATTTTAAGATGAAAATGTTGAGCAGATTTGGAGAAACGAAGATGGGATGTCCCAATCAGAAATTGTTTGCGCTAAAACAATCAGGTTCTGTGGCTGATTATGTTCATGAGTTCGAAGATTTAGCTTCTCAGGTGGAAAATTTGGATGATCTTAATTTGGAATGCATATTTTTGAATGGACTAAAACCAGAAATTCAAGACTTGGTATTGATGCTTAATCCAGTGGGGTTAGAGGCAGTAATAGAAGCATCAGTGAGAATGGAATCGAGAATATTGTGCAAAATAGTGGAACAAGCCATTCAACAAGGCCCTCGGAGTTTGAAGTACCACAATCAGTATCAGTCTCGTTCCTCTATTGTGTCTAATCCACAGTCAACTTGGAGAGTGAGAGCCATCACCAGTGAAAATATTCAAGCTCCAATCTCCAGTAATAATGGAAGCAATGGTTCTCGAAGTTCCACAGGAAGCAGTTATATTGGACAGAGAGGTCGCAGGAAGTTATCAGCTGCAGAATTTGACGAAAAGAGAAAGAAAGGCCTATGTTTTAGGTGTGATGAAAGATACTATGTCGGACATGAGTGCAAGAACAAGGAGTTACAGGTTTTGACAGTGCTGAATGGTACAGAAATTGAGATTATAGAAGAAGAATCCCTGGCTATTAATGAGTATGGAGAGATTATGATGGGGGAATTTCGGATGCTATCTCTCAGTTCATTTTTGGGACTGGATTCACCTACAACTACGAAGCTGAGAGGTAAAGTGGAAAAAGCTGAGATAGTAGTAATGTTGGATAGTGGAGCTACACATAATTTTGTGTCTCCAGCAGCGGTAGAGCGGGCAAAACTCAAGGTTCAGAAACAGTCAGAATGTGATATCATGTTGGGAACTGGTGCGACAGTGCGAAGTGAAGGAATTTGTAGCAAAGTCTGCTTCACAGTGTCAAATCTCGAGTTCGTTAATGAGTTTATATCACTGGATTTGGGTGGTGGAGTAGATGTAATCTTGGGAGTTCAATGGTTAAGGACGCTGGGCCAGTGTCAAATGAATTGGCAAACTCATGAGCTCACATTTATGCACAATGGACAACTAGTGACCCTGTATGGAGATCCGACTTTACACCAGTCTTGTGCATCTTTGAAATCTTTAACAACAGACAGAGCATTTAACACTAAAGGATGTGAGGTACAGTTGTGCAACATGGATACATCGAAGAAGAAAGCAGAGGAGATTCCAAGAGAAATACAGACAGTTTTGCAGAAATTTCCTCAGATTTTTGTAGAACCGACAGGCTTACCTCCAATTAGAGGACGGGAACATTCGATTCACCTGCAGAGTGGGTCCGGACCAATAAGTGTCAGACCTTATAGGTATCCACATGCACATAAAGAAGAGATGGAGAGGCTGGTTAAAACAATGTTGGACACGGGAATTATCAGACTGAGCCATAGTCCTTTCTCTAGTCCAGTATTGTTGGTTAAGAAGAAAGACAACTCTTGGAGGTTTTGTGTCGATTACCGAGCAGTAAACAGAGCTACAATCCTAGATAAATTCCCTATCCCTATGATTAATCAATTATTAGATGAATTGCACGGTGCAGTAGTGTTTACTAAGCTGGATTTGCGTTCGGGTTATCATCAAATTTGTATGGCAGAAGAAGATATTGCCAAGACAGCATTCAGAACGCATGATGGTCATTATGAGTTTTTAGTAATGCCGTTTGGCTTAACTAATGCTCCTGCCACATTTCAGGCTTTGATGAACGAGTTGTTTCGACCGTTCCTTCGAAAATTTGTGCTGGTCTTTTTCGATGATATACTCATCTATAGTGCAAATTTGGAAGATCATCTTAGGCATTTATCAACTGTGTTAGAGATTTTTGTGAAGCAGCAGTTGTTTGCAAATCAGAAGAAATGCTTATTTGGACAGAATCAGGTCAAATATCTTGGACATATCACTTCATCTGAGGGTGTAGCAACTGATCCAAGTAAGACGGAGGCTATGAAGAAATGGCCGATTCCAAAAATGGTTAAGGAGTTGCGTGGGTTCTTGGGACTCACTGGATATTATAGAAGGTTTGTAAAGGGCTATGGATCAAAAGCAAAGTCTCTTACAGAACTGCTCAAGAAGGATCAGTTTGAAAGGACAGTGAAGGCTCAAGAAGCATTTGATGAATTGAAGTTGGCAATGTCTACTGCACCAGTACTAGCTCTTCCGGATTTCAAAGAAATTTTTGTTATTGAATCTAACGCTTCAGGTTTTGGTTTAGGTGCAGTACTGATGCAACGCCACAGCCCCATTGCGTATTTTAGTCACGGCCTCACTCCTAGAGAGCAATTGAAACCCATCTATGAACGAGAACTAATGGCGATAGTGCTAGCAATTTAGAAGTGGAAACACTATCTGTTGGGAAAGAAATTTTTGGTGAGGACGGATCAAAAGATCTTGAAGTTTTTGTTGGAGCAGCGAGAAGTGACTATGGAGTATCAAAAATGGCTAACAAAATTGTTGGGATATGATTTTGATATTGTATACAAGCCTGGTATTGAGAACAAGGCTGCTGATGGCTTGTCTAGAATTAGTTGTGCAGCACTGGAAGTGTCAACTCAACACTGGTTACTTTCTATGACTATACCTTCCAGTTTACAGTTGCAGGATCTATACACAGAGATTGAAGAAGATGCAGAGATTCAAAAATTGATGGCAGATATTAATGAAGGGAAGGAGGTTAAAGCAGCATATGATGTGGTGCAAGGGCGTCTGTTTTACAATAACAAGCTGGTGATTCCCAGGAAATCAAAAATGATTGATTTGTTATTACAAGAGGGTCATGATGGAAAGACTGGGGGACACTCAGGTGTTTTGAAGACATATAAAAGGATACAAGCGTCATGTTATTGGAAGGGAATGCGGAAGGATATTGAGAAGTACATATCGCAATGTCAGATTTGCCAGACACATAAGTATTCAACACAATCTCCTGCGGGGCTTTTACAACCATTACTAATTCCAGATAGTGTGTGGAGCGATGTGTCAATGGACTTCATAGAAGGGCTCCCTAACTCGAAAGGTTTCAATGTGATCCTGGTGGTGGTTGACAGACTCAGTAAATATGCTCATTTCATCGGATTGAAACATCCTTTTACAGCTGTGGACGTGGCTCAAAAATTCACACAGGAGGTTGTGCGTTTATATGGATTTCCGAATACAATCGTGTCTGACAGAGACAAAATTTTTCTGAGTCATTTTTGGACTGATTGTTTTCGCATGGCGGGTACAAAGCTGAAGTATAGTACTGCCTTTCATCCTCAAACAGATGGCCAAACGGAGGTTTTGAACAGATGCTTGGAGTCTTATTTGCGTTGCTTTGCATCTGCTTCACCGAGAAAATGGTATGAGTTTTTAGCCTGGGCAGAGTATTGGTATAATACTTGCTTCCATACAGCTCTGCAGACAACTCCATTTCATGTGGTTTATGGTCGACATCCACCAGCGTTACTGAAGTTTGAAACTGGGTCTACTGTTAATTTTGAGTTGGAAGTTGCTTTGAAAGAAAGAGATGAAATGTTACGGCAACTCAAGTTTCAGTTACAAAAGGCACAAGATCAAATGAAAAAGTCAGCAGATAAATCACGAAGAGATGTGGAATTCGAAGTGGGGACAATGGTGTTCCTTAAACTAAGGCCTTATAGGCAACAATCAGTGGTACGAAGGTATTGTCAAAAACTTGCTGCAAAATTCTTTGGGCCTTATGAAGTGGTGGAACGAATAGGTGCTGCAGCTTACAGGTTGAAACTTCCGGTGGGATCCAAGATACACCCGGTGTTCCATGTGTCCCAGTTGAAACAGGTGGTGGGTACATAATTCGAAGTTATACCACTTCCAGAGACGATTGCTAACACTGGATATTTCGTCTTGGAACCAGAAGATATTTTTGATTCTCGTTATACTGAAGCAGGTCGCTTAGAAGTTTTGGTGAAGTGGCGAGAACTTCCTGAGCATGAGAACACTTGGGTCTTGGTACAAAAATTAGCTCAACAGTTTCCTTCTTTCAAGCTTGAGGGCAAGCTTGGTCTCGCCGATGGGGGTATTGATAGGCCTTGGAGGGTTTACACAAGACGTCAGAAGAAACATAATCCTGGAGTGTAAACACAGGAGCTGACGTGCATTTAAGAAGCTGAGTGAAAGTCAACAAGTCAACATATATAGATATACTATTGTTGTATCAGAGTCTGTATCGTCGTATTGATATATAAGAGAGTCTCATGAGTCTGTTAACGGCAGTTAGAAATTGGTAAAGGTTGTATAGAGAGAGAGTCTGGCTCTTGTCAAACCATTATATAATTGTTTCTCCATTGTTGAATATCAATAAGAACTAGGGTTTCCTACTCAGTTCTTAACAGAGAGTTGTTGAGATTAAGAAGACAGCTTTCCAAAATACTATCAGGTTTTGATTTTGCAACATAAACCAACTAATAAAGCGAAAACTCCCAAATCTAAAACATGCTTTGAGTCTGCAATATAGAAATTAACAAGAGAAGCCGAATCCTTGTGATGCTCCCTGAGATCGTCTCTGTAATGATCCAGCTTGAGGTTTATGTAAATTCGTGGGCTTTGCAGAGGGTTTTAGTTCTCGGCAAAGGTGTATGTTCTTCATGGTGTCGTCGTTGTAAATGATTTTATCACCTTTTTTTTGTACTTCTCCAAACTTGTCATTTCTGTTTCTTTGGCTTGCTCGATCTCAAAAACCTCAATTTCTTTCTAAGCTGCTTGCCATTGTATTTTCTCTAACCTTTGGTTGTAATAGAGAACTAAACGGAAGGAAAATGGAGGTAGAGGATGTGGGTATGGTGGAAGATCAGGGAAGGAGAAAAGAAAGCAATTATTGTCTTGTGACTTACGGATGATATCAGTATCATGACTCGTGGTGCTCTAGCACTTGCTTGGAAGGTATGAGTGCATCCAAAAAGCATCTAGCCAGAGAACTGAAGTTGAGATATTTTGAAGATATTGGGCTTGTTATCCTAAAATCGATTTGGGGGTTTTGAGGTTTAAGAAAACATGATTTAATTCTAGAACGGAGAGTTAACTATTTTATTTTTCTTTTAACTTTGACTAATTGTAAATCTAATTTTGCATAGTCAACTTAAACTTTGAGAATTAATTTGTACATGTGAAAGTATGATATCATGTGTAGACGACACCATCAATATCAATAACTTGGTGCGAACTTCGAAAGAGTTCCCAAAGTACAGACTCATAGACACCAAAAGAAGAACAATCCTCATACTGAGGTAAGGGATACCAAGTATCAGTTAGCTTCCAGCCAAGAGTAGATGGAACAAGGGCTACTGTCACAGTGGACTCGGTAACTATTCTGCATTCTGCAGTAGTGATCCGCAATCTGGCGGTAAGATGGTCACAAAAATACATACACGCCAAACTAACCAAATGGGACAACCTAGCTAATCTCACATTCTACAAGACCAGAACTACATACTCTGCCTTAAGCCAATAATCATCCAAGGAAAAAGAATCGAAGGCGAGGTATGTGAATGCTGAATATCTTAACTTTATTAGAATGAAGAGATTACATATTTATACAGAGGAGATTAGGGTAAAACCTAATTACAATTATATACTTTACTTATATACACTAATATCCTTAATATGCCCCCTCAAGATGGAGACAATTTCTTGACGCCAATCTTGGAACAAGCTGCTTGAAAAGGACCACGTGAGAGAGGTTTTGTGAGAGCATCTGCTAGTTGATCATGAGTTGAAACATGGGAGACTCGCAAGATTCCGGCTTGAATCTGATTGCGTATAAAATGATAATCAAGTGCAACATGTTTCATACGCGAATGAAATACCGGGTTGGCACAAAGATATGTTGCACCCACATTGTCACAGTAAATAACAGGAGCTGAGGAGAGGGAGAGACCAAGTTCCGTGAGGAGAGAGCATAGCCACTGCACCTCAGAGGCTGTGTTTGCTACAGCTTTATATTCTGCTTCGGTGGAAGATCGCGCTACACTTCGTTGCTTTTTGGAGAACCAGGAGATGGGATTCCTGCCAATGTAGATAACATATGCATTTGTTGAAATATAATCATCATTGTCACCACCCCAATCTGCATCGGAGAATTCATGTAATGATAGTGGTGAGTTTGCATGAAGATAAATACAATGCGTGGTTGTGCCAGCCAAGTAACGTAAGACCCTTTTAGCCGCTTGCAAGTGATCTGTTGTGGGTAAATGCATAAACTGAGATAGTCGATTTACCGCATATGCTATGTCTGGTCTTGTAAAAGATAGATATTGGAGGCTTCCAACAAGTGAACGAAACGCTGCGGGATCATCTAGTTTGGTGCCACTGTTAAGGGTAAGTTCTGGTGATGATTGAAGAGGTGTAGATACAGGTTTTGCATCGATCATATTTGTCTTGGTGAGGAGGTCAAAAATATATTTCCGTTGCATGAGGTGAAGACCATTTGATGTAAGTGTAGCCTTAATTCCCAAGAAATAGTGAAGATCAGTCGGATCTTTGATGGAGAACCTGTCAGCTAGGGAGGCCAGAACCTTGGTAACAACACAAGTGTCATTCCCCGTAACTAGAATATCGTAAACATAAACAAGAACATATGTGAATGTAGCACCCTGGCGTTGCACAAAAAGTGATGTATAAGCAAGAGAATTAGTGAAACCCGTGGAAACCAGATGATGTTTGAGTGCCATATACCATGCCCTAGGAGCTTGTTTGAGACCATATATCGCCTTCCTTAGTCGACACACATGACCTGGGTGATCTTGATCTATAAAACCTGGAGGTTGAGACATGTACACCTCCTCTGTGAGTTCTCCTTGGAGAAAAGCATTATTCACATCTAGTTGTTTAATAGGCCAAGATTTAGTAACAGCCACTTCAAGAACAAGGCGTATTGTTGTAGATTTGATCACATGGCTGAAGGTCTCAGCATAGTCCACTCCATATTGTTGATGAAATCCTTTAGCAACAAGTCTTGCCTTGTAGCGTTCTAGAACCCCATCAGCAAGATACTTAACAGTAAATACCCACTTGCAGCCAATAATGTTTTGCATGGAGTTTGGTGGAACTAGATCCCATGTGCGATTTACCATGAGCGCATCAAATTTCATAGAACATGCACGTCTCCATTTCTCATCTTTCAA
The DNA here is from genome assembly GCA_963555745.1 of Cardamine flexuosa. Taxonomy (NCBI): domain Eukaryota; kingdom Viridiplantae; phylum Streptophyta; class Magnoliopsida; order Brassicales; family Brassicaceae; genus Cardamine; species Cardamine flexuosa. Next base: position 20,493,528 of record OY743216.1, on the reverse strand, counting down.
CGCTTGGGCAATGGTTGTGGGTTCTGTTGGTGTTGTTTTTGAGCGTGACACTGTTAGGGTTAGCTTTTTGGTGGGTTTAATGATGTTGTTTTTGGATCTTGTTTGCATGTTATGGACATTTTGTGGTGGTTCATTTGGTTGGTGTTGGATAATAGGTTCTGGAGGTGGTGGTGAAGGAGGTGGTGGAGAAGGAGGTGGTGTTGGTGACTGAGGAGTAGGTGGAGTGGTTGGTTGATTTTGTGGTGAGCTTGGTATTATCGGTATAGGTGGTTGTTGCTGAACTGTAGGTCGCAGTTCATGTTGTTGTGGAGCAGTAGGCTCATTGGAAGTGTGGTTTGGCTGAGTCAAGGTGTGTGACTCATTTTGTATTGGAGCAGTGGGCTCAGTAGGGGTGAGAGAAGAAGATGATGCAAGATGAGAGGGCAATACCTGAGAGTGATGAGATGGTGCTGGTGGATGTGGCAAGGATGGAGGCTGTTCCGGTTGGTGAAGATCAGAGCACGGGGGCACGTGCAGAGGCAGGTTTGACGTAGGAAGTCTCAACTCAATGATCTGTGGCGTAGACGGGAGTCGTTCTTGTGTTGAAACAGGGCTAGAACTGTTTCCAAACGGAAATGAATTTTCATCAAATTGCACATGTCGTGAAACATAGATTCGACCAGTTGGAACATGTAGACATAAATACACACTTTGAGTCAAAGAGTATCCAACAAACACACATGAAAGTGACCTAGGATCAAGTTTGTGGCGAGTGTAAGGTCGCAGCCAAGGATAGCATGTACACCCAAATACCCTTAGCCTCTCATAGTTAGGGTTAATACCAAACAGTTTCTGAAACGGTGATTCTCTTGTTAGAACAGGAGTGGGAAGTCTGTTTATCAAGTAAACCGCCGTAGAAAAAGCATACGGCCATAGTTCTTTGGGCATTGAAGCGTGAGAGAGCAGCGTTAGACTTGTTTCCACTATGTGTCGATGTTTCCTCTCCGCTATCCCATTGTGTTCAGGAGTGTGTGGTGGTGATGTGAGATGACTTATACCTTGTGACGCAAGAAACGGTCGTAGAGCAACAAATTCACCACCATTGTCCGTGAACAAGGTACAAACTCGAGTTTGAAAACGGTTTTCCACAAGAGATTTGAAGGCTATGATTATTTCTTTGACTTCCGATTTCCGTTTGAGAGGATACATCCACGTGTATCTGGTGTAGTGATCCACCAAGACAAGGTAATATTTGTAGTTTTGAGTGGAAAGAATAGGAGAGGTCCAAACATCACTAAAAATATATTCAAGAGGACAAGTGGAGGCAATCGATGTTTGGGAAAAAGGTAATTTGTGACTTTTATTAATGAAGCAATATGAACAAGACAAATGTGTTTGAGTTGAATGAGAAAGCGAAAGAGAAAAGTGGGAAACAACAATGTTTAAAATAGAAGAAGATGGGTGCCCTAATCGGGAATGCCAAGAATGCAAAGACGCTTTTGGACTTGGTGACGCAAGTAATGCCGTTGCATGTGATGAAGATACCGGCCATTCATATAACTCATTCTTAGTTCTGCCTTGGAGTAACGGGGCTCCCGTGCTAAGATCCTTCACCTGGAAACATGCCGGAAAAAATTCAACAGAGACTTGATTAGCATTACATAACCGATATACTGAGATGAGGTTCTTATAAATATCAGGAACACATAGGACATTCTTTAATGCTAAGTCACGAGTAAGAGAAGGTAGAGAAAGGGAACCCGGATGAGTGACTGGAAGACTGGAACCATCAGCAATTATGATATCTTCACCACCATTGTAAGGTTGGTGTAAAGCAAGATTGTTGAGGTCTGAAGTTATGTGGTGAGTAGCGCCACTGTCAAGAATCCAGTTGTTGGCATTGTATGGTGAGTTGAGCACCATGTTGGCACGTGGTTGCCATGGTGTAAAAGGACTGCTGTTGGTTGGTTGCGACACTCGGTTCAGCAATTGTATTTGTGGACACTTTCTTGCACTGTGTCCTTGAACATTACAGAACTGACATTTGCCTAGATAGGGACGAGGGCCGCGATTGTCTGGTTGTGGAGTAAATGTGGACTGTTGCCAAGTCATGGTGTTGTTGTTATTGTTGTTGCCGTTGTATCTTGGACGAGGGAAGTTGTTGTTGTATCGTGGACCATTGTTATTGTGGCGTTGTTAAGCCATATTAGCGGTAACAGGAATCGATGATGAGGAGCCAGTAGAGGCAGCCAAAAGCTTTGCTTCGTGGTTAAGGAGACGTTCATGTACCTCAGTGATTGAGGGTGGATTATCTTTGCCTTCGATCTGATCAACAACTGTCTTATATTCGTCTGGTAGACCTTCAAGAATCATCTCAACTTGATCTTCATGGTCAAGAGGTTTTCCAAGGAGGGCAAGTTCATCCATTCGCGTGACAAGTCCATGAAGGTAATCATCAATAGATCTGTTACCTTTTGTCCAGTTTTTTAGTTGATGTTTCAATTGTTTGATATGCCCCCTACTCGGTTTCGCATACGTTGAAGCGAGCTTGGTCCAGATCTGTGAAGTTGTGGTAGTACGGGAGACAAGGGGCTGAAGGGAAGTGGAGATCGCACCAATCAATCCACTATAGATTAACTTGTTTTGGCGTTTCCAGATGAGGAACGCCGGATTTTCTGTTGGAACAGTCGCAATGAGGATGGTGGAAGGCGGCGTAGGTGTGGATCCATCAAGGTGGCCGGCAAGGCCATGTCCATCAAGCAAAGCATGGACTTAGAGACTCCACATGAGGTAGTTTGTCGAGGTAAGTTTTGACACATTCGTCATATTGATATTGAGGATAGTATTTGTGTTTGTTGGAATAGCATCTGTGGTAGCCATAGCAGCAAAGAGAAAAATGAAGAAGAAAAAGAGTGGCGGCGCCAGAAAAAAAAGAAAAAAAAAATTAGATTGAGGTTTTAGAATCGTAATGCTCTGATACCATGTGAATGCTGAATATCTTAACTTTATTAGAATAAAGAGATTACATATTTATACAGAGGAGATTAGGGTAAAACTTAATTATAATTATATACTTTACTTATATACACTAATATCCTTAATAAGGTAAAGTGTACCTGGGGGAATGGAAGGGTTGAAGCCGTTAGAAGCATGGTGTGGTTGGACGGAGGCGAGCATCCGGACACTCCGGAGTGACTATCTGACTCGGTGAGACGCATCCCAACGACAAAGAAAGAGAGACAGCTCCATTGTAAGATGAGAAGCAAGAGAGGTACAAGCCAATAAATCCCAGAGTAAGCCAGGTAAGACTTCTCGTAAACAACATGACAACCTTTGTTATGACTGGGCTGGGGACATCCTCTGGAGAATAATGGGTTCCTCAGGCCCATTAAGAAAAACAGAGAAAAAAGGCCCAAATCCAGTAACAAGGTGATGCTGAAAAGGGTTGGTCAGAGAAACCTAAGGGTGGATGAGGAACAGGGGCGGTTGGGAAAAGGTATGTGAAAATTTGGACCATGTGCAAAGTTGTAAGGAAAATAAAATAGGTTTTGTAAAAAAAAAAAATTAAAATAATTGGGCCTTTTTACATAGAAAAAACTAAAAAAAAAGTTCGGGCTCTGGCATTTGCACATGTGGCTCATGTTGAGAACCGCCCCTAATGAGGAATAGAGGCAGCTGGTCAGAAGGATGATGAAGCTGTCGCCGGAAAACTCTCCTTTACCGGCAAGGCAAATCACGACTATGGAACACGGGAGATGAACAAAACTCTGACAACTCTGACAACAAATTGGCTGAAGATTTATAATTAGAAATATGTAGATGATCATGCAATTTAGATATCAATGATATTTTGTAACCAATTGTAAATGACATGAATTTTAATTGTTTTTAAAATGTAAATTATATAATAAAAACTGATTTTAATTTGATATTTGAATTAGTCATATTCACTTTTCATAGACTAAAGTTTATTGTTTTTGAAAGTAATAATAATCAATGTATTTTTTTTTAGTTTTGAAACTCTTCCAATAAGAGATGAAACTCTTTCGAAGACTTAGGAGCGATAACAAACACCAGAAAAACAGCCCTACACTGGAGAAATTAAAAGAGGAAAAAATCGTAAAAATATAACTACAAAGGTCAAGATGAATCCAAAAATAAATTAGATTAAATAAAACCCTAACACAATGCCAACTGGAACCGAGGGAACTTTTTCCAAAGAAAAGAAACAAACAAACGCCAGCTGATTGGCTAACTCGAAGAAAAATTATGAAGAGAGAACTAGAAATTAGGTATTTAGTTATGTTTTCAAGCAAAGAAAAAACTTAGTTATGTTTTCAAGAAAAGAAAAAGTAAAATGACAATTTTTTTAATAGTTTCTTAAAACCTATACTTTTAGTTGAAAGTGTATCTATTAATTTGGAAAAGAAAGAGTACCTTTTTGAATTCTTTTAATAGTATTATTTCCTATCTTAATATAACAATTTGTGACTAATGTCAATTAATTTATGAATTAAATAATATATTATGTTATGACTTGACCATCTTATTTTATTTTGTACCTAACATTTGGCTATTTGATCCATTCACAGTTTCACACACCAAATAATACATGCGAATTTTCTTGACCCCTAAAATGATGAGCTTCCAATTAAATAAACTGTCACCAACAAGAAGAACATCATAAAAATCAAGCATATACTTTAAAACCAAAGGATCATGAAAATCACAATAGATTTGATATGATTTTGGTGAGGAATCACGATCCAATCATGCCACCAAGAGGTTAAGATGAAGATGAGATGGTTTTAAACCTGATTAACGAGCACCTAGAGATTTATTAGACTGAAATACGCCATAAGTTGTCACGAAAATACCACTTGATAAGTATAACAGTTTCAAAATCGAATCACACGAAGTCGAGAACAAATGATCTATTTTTACAAAAGTTTGAGAATAAAAAGACAGATAAGAAAACACAAATGAGGTTCAGAGAAATATAAAGAGAAGAAGTGACGAAGGAGAAGAAGAGACACAAAGATCGGATGTTTATGAGACATGTTTTGGTAAATATCACGATAATCATGCAAAATAAAGTCTCTAGTGTTCACATTCGAAAAGAGACTTTCTATTTTCAGAACTTTCTATATCATCTTAGATTTATTCATTATAAAAATAGACTTTTTGGTTTGAATAAATTTTAAATTGAATTAAAAAAAATAACAATAAGAAAAAAATTCTTAAAGTTAACCTGAGAAAGACTCTAGTAGAGAAAGAAAGAATCAATCCTAAAAATCCAAATCTGCAGAAAAAAAAAAAACGATTACTATGCTTAAAATCTCCCAAAATAGGAAACAAAATGGAAAAAAATAAGCAGATTGAGAAATAAAGCGAATTGGGAAGCGTGCCAGTTTCACAAAATCTCAATCTTTCCATACTTATCGATCACGTCACCTCCTTTGTCATCACTTACCTAACAACTCATCCTTATAATCCCCATTTCACTTCTCTCTTCCGATTTCACTCCCACCGCAAAAAAATGGCGACAACCCAACTAAAATCTGACGCAATCATGGATATGATGAAGGAACATCTCGCCTCCGGTGCTGGTAAAGAGCTTACGGAGAAGATCGGTCTTGTTTATCAGATCAACGTCGCTCCAAAGGTTGATCCTTTTTTCTTTAGAGACTCATTTCATCATTTTTTTTTCCTATCTGTTTATTAATTTTGAATTCGTTTTTTGGGATTCAGAAATTAGGGTTTGAAGAGGTTAGTTTCATCGTTGATCTGAAGAAGGGCGAAGTCTTCAAAGGTTAGTATTTTTTTTTTTTTCTGATTATGAAATTTGAGAATTCAAATGAGAAAATCTGATGTTTTGAGTTTTCACAGAAGTGACAAAATGAAATGGGAAGACTCTTAAAATTTTGATTTTTACACCAATGGTTAGCTCCTTCTTGTTGATTATGGCATTTGGGAATTTTGATTTGATACAAAATTGAAAAGAAGTTGGGAATTATGGCAATTGGGATTTCAGAAAAGAGAATCTTAAAATTTTGATTTTTACACCAAAGTTTAGTTCTTTTTTTGTTGATTATGGCATTTGGGAATTCAAATAAGAGAATCTGAAACTTTTGATTTTACACAAAAGTGATAATATGTGATTGGGAATTCAGAAAAGAGAATCTTAAAAATTTGATTTTTACAACAAAGGTTAGATCTTTCTTGTTGATTTTGCAAATTGGGAATTCAAAAACAGAGAATCGGAAATGTATTTTGATTTTTGTTTATACTGAAAATTAGGGAAATATGAAGGAGGTAAAGTGGATGCTACATTCTCCTTCAAAGATGATGACTTTGTTAAAGTTGCTACTGGGAAGATGAATCCTCAGATTGCTTTTATCAGGTTTGCTCATCATTTCTCTTGATTCTTTCAATATCTCATTTTGCTCTGCATTACATAAGTATGTTTTAGTAGTTTCTTATCTTGTGTCTTGAACCACAAAATCCATCATTATCGGCAACAAACATGAGCTTTCTCTTGTGTTTGAATCACAATCCACCATTACTAGCTTTTGTGTGACTTGGATTTAGTCCAAGAAGCTGATCTCTGAGTCCTGAAATATATCATTACAAGTTTCTTCAGCAAATGTTATCTTGTGTTTGAACCACAATCCAGCGTTACTAGCTTTTGTGTGACTTGGATTTGGTCTTAAGAAGTTAATCTCTGAATCCTGCAATATATCATTACAAGTATCTTCAACAGTTTTTATCTTGTGTCTCATGCTTCCTGCAAATTTTTCATTGATCCAAACTGCAAACTTCAGTGTTGTGCCTCTTGAATTTGGCTTAAGAAATTGATATCTAAATCCTGTGAATATGTTGTTGAACAATGATGCAGGGGTGCAATGAAGATCAAGGGAAGTCTCAGTGCTGCTCAAAAATTCACACCCGACATTTTCCCAAAGCCATCAAAGTTGTGAACACCAAAAAGGAAATGGTATTGCAAACCCTAAACTCAGGCTCACTCAATTCATGTCTTAGGGTTGGCTTTTTAGTGGATGTTTAAGAACTAGTCAGAAATAAAAGTTCTCTTCAAGTATCTTTGTATTCTCCTTTATTTTTTCATCTTTGGAACATAAATTTTATTTGGGTTTTAATAATATGAAGATCTTCTTCCTATAGTGTTGGCAAATTTGTATCAGTACTTAACAACAAAATCATACATAGAAATGTAATTGTCTAGACTCATCTCAAGGAGTCTGTATTTGTTTGTTGGTGTAAGAGATAGAAAAAAAAAAAAAACAAATATTTTGCAAGGTATACAACAATTTGTTCACTTGTGACTGTGAGACTTTTTCCTTGACAAGAACATGAAAACTTTTGGAAACAAAGAAAGTTTCTTCTTCTTCTTCTTTGTTTCAGGCGTCGTATTATTGTTATTGTTATTGTTATTATTATTATTAGTACCTCCTCCATTGTTGTTGTCACTGCTGCTTCCTTGATCACCGAACGCAAATGATTTCGACATCCCAAATCCATTCTCCTTATTTCTCCCCTCGGTGCTTGACCTCGTCGGGCTTTTCTCAGGCTCTTCTTCTGTTCTCCTCTTCCCATTTTCCGATCTCCATTTTCTCAACTCTTGCTCCATACCCAACTTCCCATCTCTAGCCTTTTCAGCTTTTCCCATTGCTTCTTTTAGCTCTTCTTTTCTTACACTCATCTCTCTGTTCACTTCCTCTAACTTCTCCAAGATTCTTGACTCTTCCTCTTTAGCTACCTCTATTTGTGAGACAATCTCTGATAGCTTTTTGTTTGTCTGTTCCTCGGACTCGTGCGCCTGCTTGCTTAGCTCGTAGTATTCCTCGACAGATATAATTATGCTTGGTGAATTATGCATCTCTTCATATCTCTGTGAAGATTCAGTTTCTTGAAGAGCTTTTATAGCAGCCAAGGCTAACTTCTCTGATGCTCTAGCAGCTTCCATTTCCTTTTTCGCCTCGATTAATCGACTCTCTATTGTAGACATTCCTCTTTTCGCTTGTTCGGACAATTCCTTTGCCATTCGTAGCTCGTCTTTAGCAGCTGTAGCTAATGACTTTGCATCCTCTGCCTCTTTCGTCGCCCCCTCCAACTTCTTGGATGTTTCCACAAACTCATTCGTACCGACCAAAACCGTGTTTTCTCTCTTCTTAGTTTCCTCTAAATCCTGCCTCTCTCGTCCAAGCTCGGACTGTAACGAACCAGCGATTATCTTCAATGTTTTCACCTCTGAAGCGGCTTTCTCAATGTTGGATTTGACTTCTTCAAGCTCTCTCTTCGCGGAATCAACCGCGGCTTGTATGTCATTCTTACTTCTCTTTTCCATCAAAACACTACCATTTGAATCCTCAGTGAGAGCTGCTAATTCATCTCTCAAATCATACTGAAGTACAGTAGCAGTCTCTAGCTTGATTTTCATATCATCAGCCGCACGAATCTCTTGGTTTAGCCTCTCGATATCATCTTCCACCATCTTTAACTCCTTCTCCCAATTATAAGTGTCTTGATCCTTACCCATTGCCGCACAAAATCTTTTCTCTTCCGCTTCAAGATGAGCCGTATGCGACGATTCCAACAACTCCTTGGTAGCAATCAACTCTATACTTAAACCATCCATTGTTCTCTCAATCTCTTTAGCTTCCATAACAGCAATATCAGCTCTCTCTTTAGCTAAATCTTTTTCCCTCAACATATTTTCATACTCATCACTAACCATTTCAATCTCTTCTCTTACGGACCGTAACTCGCAAGTCGCCGAGACTTGTCGCGCTTTAGCTACTTCGAGCTGTGCTTTAACTGCAACACTCTCCTCATTTTCAACTCCTTGCTCCATCTCCACGACACGCATCTGCGCTAACTCCGAGTCTTGTTTCGCTTGTTGCTCTTCCTTTTCCGCTTTCTCTAACTCCAGTTTTAGCTCTTCGATTAGTCCTTTCGTGCTCTCTAACTTCATCAACACATCGTGTTTCGCTTTTTCAGCTAACTCTGCTTCTCTTTTATACTCAGGTATTGCTTCTTGTATCTTCTCTAGCTCTTCATCCACCATCTTCCTTCTCTATAACACACACATTTTTATAAGAACATCAAAATTAAAATCAAATCGTATAAATAATAACAAAGATTTAAATTTAAAAACCTCTATGGTTTGGATTTTATGAGCTTTCCAATCTGTAATCCCACCAAACTTTGAAACTGCTTCTTTAACAGATTCGAAAGGCGAAGCTGTATCAATCACACCAATGGGAGATCCAAACCGAGGCGATTCGACAGATCTCGGATACACAAAAGCTCGAGGAGAAGCAGGAACTCGTAAACGAGGCGAAGCAGGTAAGATTCTTGCATCTTCGATTCCATCGATGATTCTTGAATCTAAAGAAAACGAATCTTGATGACTTATCATTACCCTTGGTGCAACATAAACCTTAGGAGGAGATTCGTTGATAAGACTTGAATCACAATCTTGAAATGGATTAGGCAAATCTTCTTCATCGTCTACGTCGTCGTCGAATGTCAAGAAATCAATGTCATTGAAACACGTGGATTGTCTCACCGGAGCTTGATCATCGGAAATTTCGCCAATGGCGTTCAGAAATATATTAAGATCTTCTGAATCTTTATCATCGCCCAGCATTGTAAAAGATTCTGCTGAATCAGAAACTCGACATGGTCAAAGAGTATTATTAATTCGTGTTTTGAGATTTGACTTCTTGTTCTTGAGATTATGTTTTTAGATAAAGAATAATTAGAGAATGAGTTTTTTCGGACATGGGAGTTTAAATGTGTCATACCTTAAATCAGACAAATGCGAGATGAAGCTTCGGAGGAGATATAAAGTGATTTGTAATCATTTAGAATCGAAAGATTTCTGAAAGAAACAACAGAGAAAAAAATCAGAGACGATGTGACCGGAGCGTTGGAAAATAGGAAAGAGAGATGAACGGCGAATAATGTAGAGCGTGAAACAAACGCGTCTGTTTCTCTCCCGTTTTCTTTTGTTTCTTTGCTTTTTTTTTTTTTTTTTTTTTTAAGGTCTGATTGCATTAGAATTTTAAAGTGTATTTACATAGTCATGAAACAAACAACTCCGTAACATTTTAGGAAGATATATAGGTAACAGATATAACACGTTGAGTATGTGTTACTTTAGCCAATTTATCTGCTACTTGATTTAATTGTCTTGGCACCAAAGTAAAAGATAAGATGGTGAAACAATCTGCCCAACTACGGATATTAGTGAGGAGAGACTCGAGGCTAGCATTACGTATTTGGTAATGTAGGAGATCATGAAGAGCTTTACAATCTCTTTCGAATATAACATGCCGAAATCCTCTACACCAAATGGATTGCATAGCATGGAGGAGAGAAAGACCTTCTGCTTCTAAGGCGTTTGTTCCTTGTTGAAGTTTAGAAGAGCCTGCCAGCTTATAAGAACCATGTTCATTCCGGAGAATCCAACCTGCGCCCATGGTGACAGAGTTGTAATGAAAGCTCGCATTATGGTTACATTTGTATGTATTCTAGGGTGGTGGAACCCATGGTGGTTGTGATGGTGGGGATGATTGGTGGTGCTGTTGCAACGATGAGTGGTTTGCTTGTATCCATTCGGTGACGTTGTCCATAGCGCGAGCATAGACTGATGGTGGTTCTTGATGGTTGTTGTTGAATATCAAATCATTTCGAGCTTTCCAAATCTGCCATGGTATCCAGAAAACGCTTAGGCGGATATCCATGGTAGCTGCGGAGTTGTAAGCTGTGAGGAGAAGTTCAATATTCTGATCGAGTGTAGTGGACTGGGTAGGGAGAAGAGATGTTGGCAGGTTGGACACTTCCCAAACTGCAGAGGCATATTCACATTGAAACAGAATGTGGTTCGCCGTTTCATCATACTGACAACATCTTTTGCAAGTGGCATCTATCGGTATTCCCTGACGGTTTAGTTCCGTACCAGTACCTATTGCTGAGGAGAGGACCCGCCAGAAGAAATGTTTGACTTTTGGTGCTGCTTGCGACCTCCATATTCGTTGCTTGAGTTCCGTGTTGCTGCGGGGTTGGGGTTGTGAATCTGCATTTTCCGGAAGGTGTGTGGCCAGCCAATATCCTGATTTAACTGTATATTCTCCGTTTTTAGTATAGTGCTAGAGTAATTTGTCAGGAGTGTCATGTTGAGGGATATACAGTCGTCGGGCATGTTGGCCATCCTCAGTGCTTAAGGAGCTTGATATGTGATATGTGTCCCATTGTCGACTTGAGTGTTGCCATAAGTCCTTTAATTGACTATGTGGAGGTAGATTGGAGTTTAATGCTGGCCGAGGTGGGTGAGCAGAAATCCACGGATCAGAGATGGGGTTAATGGTTTGACCATTCCCGATTTGAAACCTTAAACCTTTGTAGAGTAAGTCTCGGTCACTAATGATTGATTGCCATCCATGTGATGTTTTCCTTGGGATTATTGCCTCACGGAGAGAAGTATTGGGAAAGTATCGACTTTTGAGTAGGCAGGCTAGCAGACAAGTTGGGTTTTGTAAGATCCTCCAAGCTTGTTTAGCAAGTAAGTCATTATTGAACTTTTCAATATCTCTGAATCCAAGTCCTACTTCGCGTTTAGGATCGGAACACTCATCTTCGTCCAGCTAACCCAAGCCATGTTCCTCTTTGATTCATCTAATCCCCACCAGAATTGGGATAATGCAGAATCAATTTCTTGACACGTAGATATTGGCAACTTGAAGCAGCTCATAGTATATGTAGGCATAGCTAAAGCCACAGATTTGAGAAAAACTTCTCTGCCACCCTCAGATAAGTACTTATGTTTCCAGTTTTTTGTGCAATCCTTCACCCCTTGTACAATGTAGTCAAACATCTCTCTTTTCTTCCTTGTGAACTCTTCAGGCAAACCAAGATATTTGCTACAACCACCCGTTCGGTGAATGTGAAGTATACTGCAGGCCACCCGTTTTTTGATTCATGGACTCTAGATCTAAAGATAATCGATGATTTGTCCACATTAACATGTTGACCGGAGTATTGACCATATATTTGAAGAACACGTGCGAGAGTTTCAACATTACGCTTATTGGCTTGACAAAAGAAGAAGAAGTCATCAGCAAAAAGAAGGTGACTAACCCGTGGACCATGATGGCTTATTGAGAGTCCTTTGATACGTCCTCTAGCTTCTTCTTGATTTTTTTTTGTGTTAACATTTCAGCACAAAGAAGGAAGAGGTATGGTGACAATGGGTCACCCTAGCGAAGTCCACATTGGGGTGTGATATCTCCATAGGGGCTCCCATTAATGAGAACCGAGTATGAAACGTTTTGACATATAGCATAATCCATTGAATCCACCGATCATTAAACCCAAGAGGGGTCATTGTCTCCTCAATGAAATTTCACTCCATTCGATCATAGGCCTTGGAAATATATGTTTTAATGGCCATGTATGTCTTTGATTGACGTTTCCTTGATTTGAGGGAATGTAGCAGCTTGTGGGCAATCAAAATGTTATATGTGATGTGTCTGCCAGGGAAAAATGATGTTTGTTGATCTGAGATGATGGATGAGAGTAACGGTTTGAGGTGCCAAACCAAAATTTTTGAGATGACCTTGTATGCCACGTTACAAAGGCTTATGGGTCGGTAGTCGCTCATGGTGGATGGTTGATCAGTTTTGGGAATGAGGCAAATCTGTGTCTGGTTGGGTGTAGGAGGAAGTATCCCAAGGTTAAAAAATTGTTTGACTTCTGAGATGATGCTTGCACTAATCGTTGATATAAATTAGTGGTAGAAGGATCCTGGTAGCCCATCTGGTCCTGGAGCACAATCTCCCCCAATTGATTTGATTGCTCTGGTGATTTCCTCTGTTGTAACATCGTAGTAAGCATGGTATTCATCTCCGGTGTGACTGGAGCATCAAAGCCATCAAAGAAGGTGCCAAACGTGTTACCTCCATCACTAGAGAAGGCAGACTGGAAGTAGTTCACCGTGATGTTCGAAATATGTTCTTCATTCGTATATTCGATTCCATCCTGGTTTCTTATAGATACATACGATTTTTCGCCTTACGAGCTTTGGCACATCCATGAAACAATTGCGTGTTTTGATCCCCTTCCTGGAGCCATTTGTTCTGGCTTTTGAGTTTCCAAAAGACTTCTTCTTGATAGTAAGCTTTACCGAGACGCCATTTGATGTTTTTGATAAGGTCCACATCTGGAGGATTTTGAAGAAATGCAGATTCGAGCTCATTTTTTAGAGCCTCGATCTCCTGTTCTGAGTTGGTTGTGTTAGAGCGCTTCCAGTGTGAAATTTTACGCCTGATAGATTGAAGTTTCGTAGGGAAGGGTGATGATTCGGGTAGTGATTCCCACTCTTTTTCAACAGTCTCCTTGAACCCTTCTCTCTTAAATAGACGTTTATCATAACGGAACATACCTCGTCGGACTCTTGTTGTGATTTGAATAATGACGATAAGGGGTCGATGATCAGATTATATGGGTTCCAGAAATGCTGCAGAAGATGCGAGATAATTTGCAAACCATTCAGTGTTAGCAAAAGCTTTATCTAAGCAACACTGTATCAACTCCTTCAATATAACCCCATTTCTAACGACACTCCGATTCCCACTCCAACTAAACCTATTACCGAGATACTTTAGATCACTCATATAACACACTTTGAGCGCTGTGTTAAACTTGCGGAATGTGTCTTCATCCCGGTAATGTCCCCCTAACTTCTCATTATTATTCTGTATCTGGTTAAAGTCACCTACCATGATCCAAGGATCATTCCTATTCAAAGCTGTTTGTTGTAGGCGTTCCCATAAAATTTCCCGATATTGTGGGTTTGGATCACCATAGATACTAGACAAGTAGAACGGGAATGATTTTGCTTTAATATAACAATCTACAAGTCTTACGTCATGATAAAGCACTTCAATATCTACAGAAGTTTTCCAAAAGAGGGCAAGACCGCCACTTAAACCAAAGGGAGAGACAACAAAGTAGTTTGAAAAACCAAGGGAAATAGATAAATCTACTACATAGCTAAATGGTTGCTTCGTCTCTATGAGGAATATTGCATCAAGGAGATGGCGACGACATAACTCTTTTAATCGATGAACTGCTGGGCGTAAGCCAATCCCCTGACAGTTCCAGCTCCATATTCTCATAGTGTGTTAGGCGGTTTCGGGCCCGCCTTGCTTCCGTTGGAGTTTGTTTTGGATGAAATGGCCTTAGACGCCTCATTTCTGCAACGTTCGTTTGAGTAACCAGAGGAGGAACCGATTGGTCGAGTGATTTCGTTGATGATATCACTTCCCGCATGTTCCAGAGTCAAGGGGATGCGGCGGCGTCGTGCCTCTACTTCCGTCGGATCAGCCACAGCAGTGTAGGTATGGTAGAGATTACGAATGTCAGAGACAAGCAGTTCCCGACCATCAACAAGGATAGCATCTGAGGCTACCTATTGGTTGTTTGGCGGGAGCAGTAGAGGTTGGTGGGGGCTATTCTCCAGTAGTTGAACGGCGTTCAAGGTGTGGTGGTCTGGAGATTGGATGAGATCATGGTGTGGAGGAGGGGGATTGTCGTCATCGTCAGGATCCGGATCTTGGTATCCCATAGCGGCGTCTTCTTCCTGGAGGAGGGATTCAGAAACCTCATGTTGGAGGGAATGACAGCAGAAACAATGGTTGCAAAGACGTTTGTAGTGAAAGGTGATATCAGCCGCCTCATTTCCAAAGTGAAAGCGTTGTTCAAAAACCAGAGTTCGGTCAATGGGCCAAGCAATACAAAGCCGAGGGTATGAAGAAATCCCTGCAAAAGCGGCCTCAATATCGGCCTCCACAATGTTACCGAGCGTGCCAGCGATGTAATTCACCATGCCAACAGAGAGGTATTGAATGGGAATGTTTCAGATTTTGATCCAAAAGTTAATGATGTTGGGCATCTCATCGGCAATATTTGGGACCCATGGTTCCATTGTCACCATCCATTGGTTGAAACTCCAGGGTCCTCGGCGTAAGACCAATTGGAGCGCTTCATTTGTCGGGAACAAGAATTGGGCCCTTCCATGGTCTACGATACGGCCAGATACGGTGTTGTCCATTCCCCATCGTTTGGGAAAGAAACATATGAGTGGTCGGAGATTTTGGTGGCGGGAGTTGGTCGGGCGGATGAAAAGGCTAAACTAAGAAGCCCGAGTTGCTTCATGACACAAATCGATGGGAACAGCGTATTCTACCGGGTGGTTCATTTTTTGGATTTGGAGATGTTTGTGTTTCTGAACAGAGTAACTTCATTAATTTGGGAGTGACAGATCGGTAGTTGTGAATAGGAAGTGGAGATTTTATAAGAGGATTGATAACTGAATGAAAGTTGAAATCGTCAGTTTTGGTTGCAGTTATCAACAAGAGATATGAACCGGTGTCAACTAATGACCAAGGTGGTTTCCAGATCCAAACACAAATCCATAAAGGATAGAGTAACGGGTAGACGAGCCAATAGGGACACCGGACAGAGGTTTTACATCGATTGGATTGAAGAGAGAAGGTTAATTCGGAAAGGAAGAAGATGAACAAAACGAAGAGAGAACAGATCGCTCTCATCGGAACGAAAAGAGAAGGTAACTATTGTTTTCTTATCTTTGACCAAACAAAACAAAAAATTTGTTTCTTTGTTTCTTTTTTTTTTAAATGTGAGATATGAAATATTTCATATTAATGATTTTTAACAATCAAGATTATTTTTTATCCAAAATGATTTTAAGTTTAAATATTTTAATTTACTACCAATGCTACTAATATTTACTTTTTCGATGTTATTTATTTTAGAAAGTTGATGATGATATTTTTTAAATGAATATTATTGGGATTTGTTTATTTGAATCTGCTTTATTTGAATAAATTTGTTATTGGAATTACTTCGAGTTTTAATTTCTATATTATTAATATATTTTCATGAGAAATTCCCTCAAATAGCACCAAATGATGTTTTTGTTCTACAAATAGCATTCCATTTTTATTTTGGATAAAAATATCATTTTTATAAAAGATAAAATTTTAAATTTTTTGTTTGGGTTAAGTATTGTACAATTTAGGGTATAGTTTGTTTGAGGTGGAAGGTATGATTTAAGGTTTAGGATTTAGGGCTTAGAGTTTAGGGTTTTTAAATTCTAAGCTCTAAATCGTAAACCTTATTAATATGAGGTTATGAGATTTTGTGCTATATAAGGAAGTTATTTTATAATAAAAATGCTATTTTGTTCTTAAAAGAAATAGAATGCTATTTATGAAATAAAAACTTGATATGGTGTTATTTTTGAGAATTGCTCATTAATTGTAGGATTTAACTAGATTTTGCTGTTTTTGACTAAGGTATTTTGTTAGTCATTTTAGTTTAAAACTCATTTAGTTTACTTTCTGCATGCTTGCGTGACAATGTTTATATTTTAAAGCTAATTTAGTATATTAATATATTTTATTTTAGTTGGTAAAAGTTGTTAATGTTGAACAACTTCAAATTTGCAAATAAGCCGAATCAAACAAACTATTTTTTTATTTTTTTGATTTTAATCTCAATTGACTATGATGTATTTTAACTAATATTTTCAATAGTTGTACTAATATCCACTTTAGATATGTTAGGATCATTGGCTTTAGAATTGTCAAATGCATGAAAAACTTGTAGAGATGGAATTAATTAGTATTTGTATCACTAAGTGGGAAAAAGTCAAAATTTATAGAGCTTACTAGATTAGAACCCGCCCGATGGACGGGTTTATAAAATATCAATTTAATTTAATTTAATTTAATATATAATGTTATTTATATATTTTAAATATTTGATATACAATTATATATCCAAAGGTATTAATGATAGTTTGATTTGATATAACACAACTATCCAACAACTATAAATACGAAAATATAAATTACTTTTATATCAAAATAACTCAAATATCTAAAAAATCAAAATTAGTTATATTTATGAAATTTTAATCAAATATAACCAAATTTTTATATATTTTTGTTATGATATTTTGTGTCCCTAACCTGATTTGAATCCAGATAGAAGCAAACTGAACAAACTAAAAATTATAGTATATGAATAGATCACATGCCTCTAAACCCTAAAAGTTAAATACGGTATTGTTTCTAACTCTAATCCAAATCAGTGGAAACTAAAGTTAAAATTTTAACCAAAAAAAATTGAAGTTAAAATTTGGATTCAGATTAGATAATAAGTTTTTAGAAGTAGGAAAACATATATATTAATTCAGCCACATAAAACTAACATTCTCATCAAGTAAAAGAAAATTAATTTCTATGAGCTCATTATTTTTTAAAAGATTTATTGCCTCCCACTTTCTGATTAGATGAACTATGATACACTGGTAGGGGCGTTTCTGTTTAACTGATCCAATGTGAAATACTCCTTGTTATTGTTTAGAATTTCAGTACCTCTTGATATTTCATATTTCTGAAAACAATCAACTAAAATTTAGATGAATAAAATTTACTGAAGCATATATTGATTGACACACGTAAATGTACTCTAAATTTTATTGATTGTTTTAAACCGTAGAGATGCTCTCCACCGAGACACGCTTAGAGATGCTCTAAATCAATAAGTTTGATGATTGTACTAAATAGAGATGCTCTAAACCTAAAATATTAATAGTAATTAATAAAACAGATATGAATATAGTAGATATCAACGTAAAATTACCTTACGTCTATGAATTTTATAGAGCTGTGATTTTTTTCTGATTTTGAATTTGAAGAGATGTCAAACAGGTTTTATATAGGTGGAGAAGTAGAACTCTTTTTCCTTTTTCCTTTTTAAATTGTAATTCTTTTTAAAACTGTTTATTTTTATTCTAAGATTTTGTTTATTTTACTTTTTTAAATAGGTATTTTTACTTATTCATATAATAAGATATGTTAAGTAAAAAAAACAGAATTCTTTTCCTTTAATAATTATATTTTTATTTTAAATTTCCTTTTATTCTGACAATCTATGGTTTTGTTTATTTATTTTTAATATGTATTTTAACTTTTACATTTTTTAAATAAATGAACATTTTTTTTTTATAAAATTACATTAGTAAATTTTCTTTCTACTTTTACTTCCTTTTCGTAGTTTTTATGTTAAGTTAAATAAAATATAACTTTTTCTTTTTATAACTGTATTCCTATTTTAAATTTCCTTTCATTTTTCAGATAATCTATATTTTTTTATTTTTTTAAATAGATATTTTAACTTTTTTGTTTTTTATATATAATTATATTAATAATTTTTGTTTCTATTTTTACTTCATTTTTGTAGTTTTTATGTTAAGTGAAATAAAATAGATTTTTTTTCCTTTTATAATTGCACTACATTTTTAAAATATGTTAATATCTGACCGTTTAAATTGATACGTGTCACGATCTGGCGAATTACTAACTTTCAATCATTTATCTTTATATAATAAGATTCAATATACAAGCAGTTTTTTTAATGATTTTAATCTTAGTAAAATTGAGTCTTACTCATCCATTTTTATACATCTATAATATTTGGGCAAGAAAAATATTTATTTTCTAAGTGTACCCAACTCGCACTAAAATCATCCATAGCGGAAGTTAACTTTTTTTTTACTGTTTTATGAAGTATAAACATACAACATTTCTCTATTTCTTACCGTATAGGATTAATGTATATTTTATTATGAACTCTTGTGTTTTAAAATATTATTATATACTATACATAGTGTTAGCTCTGGATAAAAAATCAAACCAAACTAACAATTTGAGTGCTCGGTTATGGCGTACTAACTGATCATAAGAAATTTTGATTTTGATTAATTATTGATCTGGTTCAATTCGGTTATATGAAAACTGATCAGAATCAAAAAATTTAACCTAAGTATATAAGCCTAAACTAAAACTAAACCTAACATCTTACCCTTTTACCTGAACTTGACTACGACCTCAACTTCTTTTGTCTTCTTTATTTCATTTCTCAGTTAAATCAGACAAATCTGGTTTTTTTCATCTAGATTTTACTCTTCTTCCCTTTATTGTTCAATCTAACTCAATGTTAGTTAAT
The DNA here is from genome assembly GCA_963555745.1 of Cardamine flexuosa. Lineage (NCBI taxonomy): Eukaryota > Viridiplantae > Streptophyta > Magnoliopsida > Brassicales > Brassicaceae > Cardamine > Cardamine flexuosa. The sequence continues at coordinate 20,474,427 of OY743216.1, read as the reverse complement.
ATTTGTCAATGTATGAGCCTATATTTGTCTTCTGGCGTACTAACCGATCAGAAGAGATTTTGATTTTGATTGATTATTGATTTGGTTCAGTTCGGTTGTATGAAAACTGATCAGAATCGAAATTTTTAACCTAAGTATATAAGCCTAAACTAAAACTAAACCTAACATCTTACTTTTTCACCTGAACTCGAGAGTGACCTCAACTTCTCTTATCTTCTTTGTTGCATTTCTCTCAACTTCTCTTATCTTCTTTGTTGCATTTCTCAGTTAAATCAGACAAATCTGGTCTTCTTCATCTAGATTTTACTTTTTTTCCCTTTATTGTTCAATCTAGCTCAATATTAGTTAATTTTTGTTAATATATGAGTTTATATTTATCGATTTGTCAATAAGAGTTAGGGTTTGAGTGGAAAGCCTACTTTTTTTTTTAACTTGGTATTACAAATTAATAGACATGCTGATAATGATCACATTTGTTTCAAAATGTAAGCTGTTTTAGATAATTTTTTATTTTATATGATGTTTTCAAGTTTATATGTAAAATATAAATTTGTTTCTTATGTTGTAACTCTTTATAGTTTATGTTCTGCAATCTCTTTTATGATTGGTTGAACTATATTTATTTAGTATTAGATAGTGGTTTTTAATTAACCTTTTAAAAAAAATATATAATTTTAATATGCCCACTTTTAACTAAAACACCATACATTTTGAAATATAGGGAGTATATCTAAAACTGCATGTTTAATAGAATCTGATAAAATTAACTGTCAAAAAAAAAAATAGAATCTGATAAAATTGCATGTTAGTCTATATCCAATGCATGTTAATTGATAATAAAGATTCTGATAATCTAAACTCGATTAAAACATTAAATAATAACTTATTGGCAAAAAAATATTTTCTTTAAATAAAATTGACTTAACTAAGAAAAATGGTGTGTCAAATTGGATCACTACGAAACGAACCCCACCGAAACAAAATAATGTCCGGCGGCAAGAATTAATGATCTTCTTCATCTCTGTCTCCTCTGAATCATTCCTCCAGAATATGCCTTTTTAACCAAATCTTCAAAATTTGGTTTCTTCTCTGTTCCTCAGTTTTTTTCTTCAAAGTTTGTATCTTTCAACAAAAAATGATTGATCGATCCGTGTCATAAAGTTTCCAAATTTGCGATCAAGATCGTAAAATTCGTTGACTTTCGATCTGGGTTTTCGAAAATGAACGCCGTGGGTAGGATCGGAAGCTATATCTACCGAGGCGTAGGTACGGTTTCAGGTCCGTTTCATCCATTTGGTGGTGCGATTGACATAATCGTCGTTGAACAACCTGATGGAACATTCAAATCATCACCTTGGTATGTTCGATTTGGGAAATTTCAAGGGGTTTTGAAGAACGGAAGAAATTTGATCAAGATCGATGTTAATGGTGTTGATTCAGGTTTCAATATGTATTTAGCTCATACAGGACAAGCTTATTTCCTTAGAGAAGTTGAAGATGTTGTTGGAGAAGCTGAGAATGGTGAAGTGTATACTTTATCTTCTGGTGATGAAGCTGAGACTAAGAGTAGTGATGATGTTGATAAGCTTAAGATTCCATTGAAGTCTAAGAGTTGTAACTATGATTCTGCTAGTCCTCGTAGTGGTAATGGTAAGATTGTTGGTAAGCCTGGGATTTTAGGGTATGTGTTTGGTGGGAGATCGGTTAGGGAGAGTCAAGATAGTGGTGTTACTTCTATGGAGAGAGCTGAAATTGCTGCTGATCTTTTGGAGGTTAAGTGGTCTACTAATATCGATACGCGTAAGCCTGTTAAAGGTAAATCTTCTGAGTCTTTGGATGGTAAAGATAATGGTGAGAGTAGAACTAGTGGGATAGTGGATGGAACAAATCAGGGTAGCTCGGAGATTTTAGTTGATAGCGATTCGATTTTGGAGAGTCCTCTTGTTGCGTCTCCTACGTTGAGATTTCTTGATGAGAAAGAGCAGGATTTTCGTGAGAGTAACAATGTGGAAGATTATTGTGAAGAGAATGTTTCAGGTGGAGTTGAGTCTATTGTTATTGAAAATGGTTCCTATGAAGCATCAAGTATGGTGTTCTCCATTACTAGTGAAGGGAGTGGAAGTGTAGACATCTGTGTCGAATCGAGAACCGAGCTGCTAGCACAGGTTAGTCATTTAATCAAAATCTTATTTTGTTGGCAATGGTAGATTATGAAGTAAACTAAGAAGTTTATCAAAATGTATGGGACTGATGTCTTGTATAAATTTTGTTGCCACTAGGATTCTGTTACGGGATTCCATGTGGATTCTAAGGAAGAACTGTTAAGTGCTCCTGAACCTGTGGAAAAAGTAACATTGGGTGCAGCTGACCAAACAGATTTGTGGAGCATTGGCACTTCTCTAGAAGGAAGCAGCAATGGCTCTCCAGTTCAAGATGAAAATAAAATCACTGAGGAAGGTGGAGTCAACAGCACTGGCTCTCCAGTTTCTTCGGAAGGAAATTTTGAAAAGTCTGAGTCAACAGCTGGAGCAAGTGTCCTGGAACCAGAGATACAAGAAGAACAATTTTCCTTTAGCGACGATCTTGACGAATATAAACCTGGTAGGAGTAGTTCTGAAGGGTTAAGTTTTCCTGATACGGTAAAAGCTGATGAGAAAGAGATTTATGATGGAAATGAGATCAGTCCTGAAAACGTTGTGGAGAACTCAAGTTTTCCTGACACCGGCAAAGCTGATGGGAAAGATAGCTATGATGAAAATGAAATTAGTCCTGAAAACGTTGTGGAGAACTCAAGTTTTCCTGACACCGAAAAAGTTGATGGGAAAGATAGCTATGATGAAAATGAAATTAGTCCTGTAAACGTTGTGGAGAACTCAAAGGGCTTGTCTGAGCCAATTGACATCGAGAGAGAAAAGGATATCCCTAGAGAAGATACGGAGAGGTTGGTAGAATCATTACCGATTATGCGGATACAAAACAACGATGATATGGATGCCAGTCCTCGTCAGCCTTTGAGCCAGTCGTTTGACTCATCTTCCAAAACTTCGAAATGGGATTTGAGAGAAGACGAGTCGAGCTCGAAGGGTTTAGATGCAGATAAACCTGCTGAAGGTAGCCCAAACTTAAAGGCATTCAAACATGTTATTGCTAATCCTGAAGTGGGTAAGGAAACTTTATATCTTCACTCTGTAGCTATGATGAGGGATCAGATTCTGCTGAATTTGTTTGACTGTTATGAATTATGATACTATAGTCTAACTATGCTATCTCCATTCTCAGTTGAGCTCTCTCTCTGCAAGCACTTATTATGTGAAGGAATGGGAGCAGAAGCAGCTTCTCAGGCCTTCAATTCCGAAAAACTCGATATGGAAAAGTTTGCTTCTTTGGGGCCATCAATCCTGGAGAATGATAAGCTTATCGTAAAGATTGGTGGATGCTATTTTCCATGGGATGCAGCAGCTCCTATCATCTTAGGAGTGGTTTCATTTGGGACTACCCAAGTATTTGAACCAAAGGGCATGATAGTTGTTGACCGGAGTGAGAAACCTGCTGATGTATTAGCTCAGGAAAGTGGAAGCTGGAAGCTTTGGCCTTTCTCTCTTAGAAAATCAAAGAACGATACCGAAGCTACTTCTTCTATGGACGCAGCTGAACCTGAAGAGAAACAAGAGAAGTCACCAAATCCGGTGAAAAAGACAGTCAGGGCACTAACTCCAACTTCTGAACAATTGGCTTCACTAGACCTGAAAGAAGGAATGAATTCCGTGACTTTTACGTTCTCCACCAATATTGTGGGTACTCAACAGGTCATTCTTTTCATTTACTAACGACATGTTTGTCATATAATTGTCAAGAGTTTCCACTTTGTGTTCACAAAAACTCGTTAAATTCAACAGGTAGACGCAAGGATTTACTTATGGAAATGGAATGCTCGTATAGTTGTTTCAGATGTAGATGGTACCATCACAAGGTAAAAAGCACAACCTTTGGTTTTTCTATTGTATATTGTATCTGTTACCGTTTCTTTCTTTATGTTTGGCTGTAGATCGGATGTCTTAGGCCAGTTTATGCCTTTGGTTGGTATAGATTGGTCACAAACAGGTGTTACACATTTATTTTCAGCTGTAAAGGTCTGTTCTTATCTTTGTAAAATTATAATAGCGAGACAAAAAGCAAAGATTCAATTTCTCTTCTTAACATTTTCTACAGGAAAATGGATATCAGTTGATATTTTTAAGTGCACGCGCGATTTCTCAGGCCTCGGTCACAAGACAATTTCTAGTTAATCTCAAGCAGGTAGTAAATTAGACGTAACGCATTCCTAATTTTGAGAAATTGAAAAATCTACCGTACTTTGTTAATCTTAGCGTTGCCAAATTCCAGGACGGAAAAGCTTTACCGGATGGACCTGTTGTTATCTCTCCTGATGGCCTCTTTCCTTCGCTGTTTCGGGAAGGTAACGTATGAAACTGATCTCTTTGATTTGTTGATCTTGAAATGATTTGCTTCTTATTTTAAAAAAATTGTTCTCTCTCCAGTAATTAGAAGAGCTCCTCATGAATTCAAGATTGCTTGCTTAGAGGTTAGTGTTATGCTGTTCTATATCTGTTGAACTCTCTCATTTCCTCTAAAATATGTTTACAGAGGTCTCGGAAAATTCTAGAACTCGCTTGTTTCAAATGTTTACAGGAAATACGAGCATTGTTTCCTCCCGAACACAACCCGTTCTATGCTGGTTTTGGAAACAGAGACACAGACGAGATAAGCTACCTTAAAGTCGGAATCCCACGGGGAAAGATCTTCATTATTAACCCAAAGGTACTCATTCTCTTAAACTGGGAAATGCATTAGCAACATTTGTGGAAAAAACAATATGCCTTAGGCTTCTAGGACTCAATGGTTTGTTTGCATTTGGTTTGTGTTTATATTAGGTCTTTGGCGTTTTCATTGAAAGCACTGAAAATGTTTTTTTTTTGTTTCAAAATGTAAACGACTATATAGACGCAAACGCCAAAAAATGGCATTTTATGAAATTGCAACCTTTCTTGTGAGAATTGCAGGGAGAAGTAGCTGTGAATCGTAGGATTGATACAAGATCATACACAAATCTTCATACTCTTGTCAATCGAATGTTCCCAGCTACAACTTCTTCTGAACCGGTAAATACATTTCGAAATTCAATTTGTTTATTTTCAATCAAAAGTTGAATTACTTTGAGGATTCTGATGAACAACTTTACAAAAACAGGAGGACTTTAACACATGGAATTTCTGGAAATTGCCTCCTCCGCCGTTCATGTGATGATGATGATGATGATGATTATCTTCAAGAAAATGCAGATTAGATGATAATAGATAACAAATTGGTGGTCTGGTGTAGTTTTTTTCTTTTTTTTTTGGACAGTAATTTTGGTTCTTTGCTTTTGTTTTTTTTTGGATCACACTGGTTTCACCACAGGTTATATGATGTATGCGCAGTTATACTTGTATATATATAAATATATATATTTAAAATGTTGGACACTGGTTATAACTTTATATGATGTAATAATATGGAGTTAATATTTCTAGTGCTCAAGAAACACAAGGCATGGTTTCAAAAGGATTGAAGAAGCCTCGATGACTTAGCCAAAAAAATGTTGATGAAGTTTGGAAGTATATAAGAGAGGAAGAATACACCAATGACTATGGAGAAGGAAACAGACAGTAGCTTCTTCTGTAGAATGTAAATGGAAAATCGTTTAAAAGATCAACATGACGACGCATTTGCTCTTTTCTTAGATTCTTCCTTGTGATAGCACCAATACGGAATCTGCAAAAAAATCAAGATCCAAATGTTAACAAAGAGTGTATTTAGCTGCGCCATAATAACTGCCTCAAATCATCACAATAACACCAATATTGATTTCTAAGGGGACTTTTCACTTTCATGGTTCATAACGATTGTTCCTATCTCAAATATAGACGAACCATTACAATGAACCACAAAGGAGAGAAGAAGATGTTGTCTGTTAATTGAGTTTAGTAATAACTAAATATGTATGTTAAGATTCATAACTATTAGATTAGGTTGTGGAAGAGACACAACTCTCCAACTCTCTTACTCTGTCTGACTGTCTCTTCGCTTTCTATTAGATTACTACTACATTGAGGAGAGTCTAAAAACATATTCAAACAGATATTCACGATGAGTAGAGCAAATGTTACATATGTTATGAATTTCAGTATGAATTACACTTAGACACTATTTTGTTTTGCTTCGCACCAGTCGAAACTTTAAGCGACTTATATAACAATTAACAGTCTCCACAGAATGTAATGCCATTATATTGCAATTTAACAAGCGTTTGGACTGTCATTTTGAGAGCAATGGCTTCCACCTCCAAGAGTATAGTAACAGGCTCAATGGATAATGTACCTGTAATCAAAATTCTCCTATCTTTGTGATGTAACTGCCAGGCAATACCTGCTGGCTGATCAGGTGATTTCCAAGAAACATCTACAAAACAAACATAAGATTTACTATCAGCAAATAGCTCTGCTTGCGTTATTAAGAACTTCCTTTGAATACTTTCATTTATTTTTCTTCCATTATTTTCAGTGACCTGTTTCCAAAGATTATATTCCATAATCGATTTAGAATAATATTCACAATATGCTTTCGCTTATTTTGAAACATCATCTTGGTCTCTTGTTTTCCATAGTTTCTATCTCAAGAATGGAATGAGAGAAAATTCCTTTTGCTTTTTCGGCAAATATTGAAACAAGGAAGTTAGATTCTGTTCTAAGTGACCATGGGCAAAAGGGTCACCTGAAGGCAGCACTTGAGGTGATAAGTCCCAAACTTCTCTAGCTACCAAGCATTGAAAAAAGACATGATTAACTGTTTCCGTTTCTTCACCGCAAAGAAAACAAGTAGGATCAACTGTAATACCCTGCCCTTGGAGCTGCTTTGCTACTGGGAGTCTAATATGCACAACTTTCCACCAAAACTGCTTGATTTTTTGAGGTGTATTCATCTTCCAAACTGTCTTGAAAAGAGATTTTTCTCAGATTCCAAGCTTAGCTCTGTAACAAACTCAAGCTAGAGATAGAGAGAGAGAGACGAAGCTCAGCTGGAAGAATAGGTTTTCTCATTAACCTTTACTCTGTACAGTGTCAGTCATTTATATACAAGTATATTATGCTAACATAAGCTTAACGGTGTGCTAACTTACACCTAACACTAACATACACTATACAGCTCATTTACACAATATGTAAACTCATGTTTCGCCCCCGCAAGCCTTTGAATCTGAAGCCGAGGAACTCGATGAAGGAGCATAAATTCTTGATACAGATAATCTTCCAAGCAAAGTGAAGAAAGGACCTGTGTGCAGAGGCTTTGTCAGGATATCTGCTATCTGATTATTAGTGGTAACATGAAACAGCTTCAAAGTTCTATCTTTGATCAAATCTCAAATAGCATGGTAGTCAATTTCTATATGTTTCGTCAGCTCATGGAACACAGGATTGGTAGCAATGTAGATTGCAGATTTGTTGTCACAAAATAACTTTGCAGTCGCAACCACTGGAATACGGAAGTCCAACAATAATTGCTGAATCCAAATTATCTCCTTTGTAACATCTGCCAGGCTTCGATATTCAGCCTCAGTACTACTCCTACTCACCACCTGTTGTTTCTTGGACTTCCAGCTAATAAGCGAAGAACCAAGAAATACACAATAACCAGAAACGGATCATCTTGTATCAAGACAAGATCCCCAATCAGCATCAGCAAAAGCATTAACACATAGATCAGTATCAGCTGAATAGAATAACCCCTGCCCTGGATTACACTTACCATATTTCAAGATCCTGTGCGCAGCATGGAGATGTTCATCAGTAGGAAACTGAAGAAACTGACTGAGTCGATGAACAGCAAACGTAATGTCTGGGCGTGTGATAGTCAAATAGAGTAAGTGACCAATAAGCTCACGATACGGTGTTCGATTCACCAAAGGTTGACCTGTATCTTTGCTTAGTCGAACATAAGGATCCATGGGAACTATACTTGGTTTACAGGCAAGAAGACTAGCATCTTCTAGTAAATCCAATGCATATTTTCGTTGACAGACATATATCCCCTTTGAAGTCCTTGCAATCTCCAAACCCAGAAAGAATCGTAAAGGACCAAGATCCTTGATCTTGAATGCCTTAGCAAAGATCGCCTTGAGATTTGCCAAATCAGTCGAGTTATTACTAGCAATAGCTATATCATCCACATACACCAATACAGCGATAAAGCTAGTTGGCGTAAACTTCAGAAACAGAGTAGTATCTGCTTTAGATTGAATAAAACCAGCATCCAATAACACTTTGGTAAACAGGCGATTCCACTGTCTAGATGCTTGTTTCAATCCATAGATGGACTTACGAAGTCGACACACAGGATTAGGAGGAAGAATTTCATCTGGACCTGGCGTATAACCTTGAGGAATGCTCATATAAATCTCCTCATCCAGATCACTATGCAAGAATGCATTTGAAACAACCATCTGTGTTAACTCCCATCCATGTTTAGCTGCTAAACATAACATCAACTTTACACTTGTTAGTTTAGCAACTGGTGAAAAAGTCTCATCATAGTCCACTCCTTCCTGTTGAGTATAGCCCTTTGCTACTAAGCGGGCCTTATATCTGTCAATAGTGCCATCAGAGTTATATTTGATGGTAAACACCCATTTGCATAGCATGAAGCTCCTCACCAAGAGCACCAGTCCATTTTTCAGATATTATGGCTTGTTTAAAAGTTTTAGGTTCTGTTTCAGTGGAATATGAAAGGATAGAAGCACAAAAAGGTGGAGCAAAATGATTATAAGAGAGGACAGAGGATAAAGGATATGGTGTGGTATGGGAGTCTGGTAAAGGAGGGGTAAGTTGAGCTAATGCACAATGGTAATCAGCTAATTAACTAGGAGCCTTAGTCTGTCGTTTTGATATTTCAATAGGAACAGATTTTACTGTAGTATCAGACACGACTGGAGGACCGACCCTAGGTAATAGATTAGATGAAGTATCAAGCAGATTAGAGCCGTCATGATTCACAGATGTTGTATTATGGGATGTAGCAGATGATGAAACAGTAGATGATGATGTATCAGGTACGACAGAGGAATGAGACAATGTAGGATGCATATCAACAGTAGGTAAGAATTAGGTATGGATGAGGTTAAGCTCTGATACCATCTCAGATTCCAAGCTTAGCTCTGTAACAAACTCAAGCTAGAGATAGAGAGAGAGACGGAGCTCAGCTGGAAGAATAGATTTTCTCATTAACCTTTACTCTGTACAGTGTCAGTCATTTATATACAAATATATTATGCTAACATAAGCTTAACGGTGTGCTAACTTACACCTAACACTAACATAGACTATATAGCTCATTTACACAATATGTAAATTCATGTTAATTTTTGAGCATACGTCAGCTCACTAGATACCAGGGTTTGAAGTGATTTCCATGGACTGATACTAAAAGCCGCTACCTGGATTTCCTCATGACTAACTGGTTTTAATAAATCATCATTAATACATAGAGTAATAGTAAGTGGTATACCTTGTAGGAGCTCCTCGGGGATAGTTGGAGAAGAGCTGGTGTAAAGTTTTTGAAAATGTCGCTCAGTAATTGACTTTATTTGGTTAAAATCAGCAAAAACTCCACCAGTCTCATCTTCCAACATAGTAATGCGGCTCAGAGCTCGTCGTTGCCTTTTTTTTTCATGAAAAATCTTATGTTTTTATCCCCTTACCTAAGCCAGTGCATACCACTCTTAATCTTCCAAAACTTTTCCTCGCTCTGATATAGCTTATGAAGCTTGGTCTTCAGTTCTCCAATAAGATTGTAATCTAAGGGGGAGGAGTTATAGGCTTGATGCAGTTGCTGTTGAAGCGCGGTAATCTCTTGCCTTCCATTTGTTACGCTGGTTCTTTTTCAATTGGCCCACTACAAAAAAACTGGAAATAGCCACGAATAAGCTACAAATATTTATGGCAATATAAATTTAGACACAAATAAGACACAAAATATTTTAATTTAAAATTGTGGCTAATCAGACAAAAAACCAGTCATGACTATTGGTGGTAAAATTTGTCGTAGCTAAGTAGCAACACAAAAAACACGTTATTTTTGTGGCAATAATAGCTACAACAATAATTTGTATAAAACTGTGGCTTTAGCTACGAAATCTGTCGGTGGCTAATTGTGGCTTTTATCACTGTCTCGTAAACATATATTTTAATCATAATATATACAATTTGAGTCGTAGCTATTTGTAGCTATATATAGGCAACAATGATTGTTATGGCTATTCGTGAAAAAGTTTGATTTTTCTGTCACCAAGTCTTCTCAGTCAAACCTAGTATTGCAGCCTTGTAGGCATGTATGGTTACTTGAACTATTGATATAAAAGTAGGTTTGGCTGTTAGTAACAAGCCACAACAACTATTGTGTCTATTTGTGGCTCTGAACGTAGCCACAGATTCAGACATAGCATTTTGTGGCTATGTAGATAGATTTTTCAAACATCTTCTCAATCACCTCTCTTGTTCGATCATGCAGGAGACAGAGAATATATTCCTTTTTGCCGTGACATATTTGTGGCTATCTGTGGCTCAAATTTATTATATATATATTTCTCAGGGTTTGTTCGAGATATACAGAAAAATCAAAAGCATTTCAAACAAATATGTCCAAATTTTTAGAATCGAGAAAGTGGATGTATAGACAACTTGACCGTGAGTGAAGATGTGTTTCAAATGAGTTTGTTGATGGAATAAATATTTTTTTTGTCTTTTGCTCGTAGTCAAGCATCTTATATAGAGCGGAGAGATTTATTTTGTCCGTGTATGCAATGCAAAAATAAAAAAAGTCGTGATGCAGATACTGTTGCAAATCACCTTTATATGAAGGGATTTACAACAAATTATTTTGTTTGGACAAGTCATGGAGAAAACTGTTCCTACGGTGGCGAAGCATCAACAAGTCATTACGTTGGCGAAGATGAAAGGTGGGATGATCATCCTAATATTCAAGTTCCAGTCGACCATTATCCTGTTCCAGATTGAGATATTAACATGGTACCTGAAGGTGTCCCCATTCCCGAAAATATACAACCAATTTACTAGGAGATAAACCATGATGGTGTTTTCCAGGATTTGAAGCGGCAAATCAACCCTTTTATGAGGGAACTGCTGATGGAATCACTCATATCTAGCGTCAAAAGTGATGGAAGACCAATCACAATATATCAGAGGAATGCCTTGATGATATATCTCATACTTTTAAAGTTGTTCTTACATCACCTAATAAAGCTCCCGAGTCGTATAATGTGTGACGAAGAAGTTGACGCAGTCTCTTGGGGTACCTTGTCATAAGATTGATGTATGTGAGAATAATTGTATGCTATTTTGGAAGGGAGAAGATCGACATTTATTGCAATGTTGATTTTGCAACACAGATTGGTACGAACTGATAGTTGGTTAGTCGGAGAAGAAGCTAGCAAAACAGAGGATCAGAAGGTATATCCTGCTTTCGCTTTAGAAAGTCATAATATTTATCTAGGCTTATCAACAGATGGTTTTAATCCAATTGGTATGCATGGAAATGCACATTAAGTTTGGCTCGTCATAGTGACTCCATACAATTTACCTCCTGAGATGTGCATGAAAAGATAATACTTCTTCCTATCTGTATTAGTTCCAGGGCCAAATCATCCGAAGAAAAGCCTAGATATTTATCTACAGCCACTGATTGAAGAATTACAAAACTTGTGGAGTGACGGTGTGGATGCATCTCTGCATTGAACAATGGCTTGACTAAAATCTTGAGGAGCTAAATGTTGGCATTTTTCTTGCCATTCTGCCCTAACCACTCGTTGAACTTCTTGATTATCTCGCCATCGATGATCATATCTGAAGAATTTTCGTCCTTTCCAGCAAGTTTTTTCAGTATATAAGATTAAAGGCCGGTGGTATGAGCCTAGCCATCTAAACAATTGCACATAAGCTCTCAGGAATTCGTCAAGCCAGTGGACATTCGCCATTACTCTATCAATTTTTGATTGAATAGTATGCGAATACCTGTTTCCAACCCATGTAAACCTGCCCCCAATTGTTCTGACCTCATGAAGACCATTAGCAGAAATCATGTTGCAAAAAAACTTCAAAAGAAGCCTCTGATCTAACATTTTCCCCTTGTTTTTCATCATTAGATCTGGTATCATTCATATCACCCATTACCAAGCGAGGAAATCTTTGATAAGCTCCCTCTTCAGCTTGATTCTGCATTCTTCGCCATAAGTTATTCTCTGGTAGCAAAACAGGTGGTCCATATATATACGTCAAACAAAAAGTAAGCCATCCTTCTCGAGTAAAAACATCCGTGTAGTTTAGCGAGGCTTGATGGACATGGAGCTGTACATGGCGATCCCAAAAAATTGCTAAACCTCCTTGATTCCCAACTGAGGGTAAACAAAAGGTATGCTGATAGCCTAAGTGAGTACTAATATGCTGTACATATGAAACATTATTGAGAACCATTACTTCAAGAGATTGTGTTCGACGTATCTCCTGCAAACGTTGACGGAAACATATAATCTAGAATGTTTTGAGTTTTTTTTTGGGTTTTTTTACTTCTTCATCGTCTATTACATCATTATAAAATATACTAGGCTAAAGACGCGCATAAATGTTTTGAACAGCAACGAATCATGAAAACCAACAATAAGATCATATTCCACCACCATTTCTGGTGACTTTATTGTAGTCTAACCAGACCCATTCCTCCTAACGATCTAGGATGAGTAAATAAGTAACCAAGCTCTTACGACTTCACAATTCTTCCAAGCTCTTATGACTTCACAATTCTCCCAATTAATTTTCCTAATTCCGACAAATTTGCCTAATTTTCCTAATGATATTGAATCAGAGAACATTCAACCACTAGCTCTGACGACTTCACCAACCATGATGTTGTCTCCAACTTTTGTGTCTTCGCCCATGACAAGGCTGATCACAAACATGGATTAAGGGTTCTTGCATCTTGTTCATTTTAAGATTGTGTTTTCGTTTAAATTTTTTGTAATTTTCTACTTGGTTTTTGTTTTTTTTTTGTCATCAATTTGGTTTCTGTTTATGTTTATGATTTTTTTTTTGATGTAGTAGTTTTTGTTAGGAGTGTTACTTTATGCTTTCGGTGTAAGTTTTTAGCTGTAAAGATTTTTGTTGTATAGTCTGATTTGATCAAAAAAGTTAAAAGAATTGAAAGAAGTAGCTGTATTATTTATTGTTAGGTTAATTTCCAAACGTAACTTAAAATAAAAATAAAATTTGGATGTATTATTAATTACTGATACAGAATTTCCAAACATAATTAATTATTTATTTTGAATTTAAATTTTCTTTTTGCTTAATTATTAAAACAATAAAATATTTGAAATTTGTTATGTAACTTTAATTTTTCTAAAACCTTAAAAGTGTCATTTTTAGACTTTTAAAAGTTAAACAAAAAACTTAAATTTTTTCTTAATAAAACAGTTAAACTTATATATATATATATATATATATATATATATATATGTATAAAAGTCTGATTGATAAAAAATAATTGGGAAAACTTTAAATTTATATAAAGTTTTCAAAGTTTGCTACCAATCACCCCGTTGTTAGTATGGTCGTATTTTGAACTTGTAGCAAGCCAAAACAAGCAAATGAGAAAATTGGAGGCCCCACAATATCTCTTATCAGTGCGACAATAATGAAACAGTTTTTATCTTGTACAATCATAACCAGTTAAGTAAAATAAACAAAATTATGTCTCTTTCAAACTATAAAAGAAAAAACATATGAAACACTATATATTCTCCACGAAATCGCTTGAAAAATGTTGAATTCTGTTTGCATTTGAGTTTTAATGTGGATTCACCAAGTCTCTTGTGTGTTTGCGACTGAATTGGCTTGTGGTTTAAGTTAGTTCAATTGTGTGTTGTTGTGGATTCAACAACAAAACTCCATCTCTATCTCTACTATCGTTCCATCGTATCATTCAAGCTGTAGGTCTTGAAACCAAGAAGCGTAAATCCTAGGTGGATTTCGAGGATTATATCACAAATCGATTTGGGGATTTTGAGAAATTAAGGTTTGGTTCGATTTGATTCAGGATTAGATGTTTTAATCTCACATCAAAACGATATCGTTTAACTTAACAATCATCGTTTAAGACATTAAATGTTAAGTCAAGGAAAATCGTTAACTCAACTAACGGTATGTCATTTTGGCAAGTCAATGAAAGTTCTGTTAATTTGTTTGAAAGTTAAAAATTATTTGTGCCTTTTTTGGACAACCAAAAAGTTGGAATTTTTTTTGGCAATTCTTGACAAGTTCAGTGTTTTTTGGCTTAATTTTTGATTTTTTAATCTCACATCAAAACGACGTCGTCTAACTTAACACCATTTTAAACGTTCATCAAAGAAAACCGTTAACTCGACTAACGGTGTGTTATTTTGGCAAGTCAATGAAAATTATGTAAATTTATTCAAAAGTCAAAAATAGTTTGTGTCTTTTTGTTCAGTCAAAAATTGGGTTTTTTTTGATAATTTCTGACAAATTCAGTGTTTTTTTACCAAATTTCCTTAATAAAATACACTCTAATAACCGTTATTACACCTGTTGAGTATTCAAGTTGACAAACCACAAAGGCTCCGGCTTTCAGATTGTACTTACGACATAAAGCAGTACAGCCACTGAAACAAGGACACAACTACCATAGATCTTTTTCATGCCTTCGTATTTTCCTCTAAGAGAGAATGTAAGTCCCAATGCCCCATAATAAAATTATTTAGACCATTAAATACAAAACTAAAAAACAGTTAAAATTATTATCTTAAACTGTGACTTTAATCATTGGGCTACAATACAATTTACGAAAATTGATGCCCCTAAATCTTTAATATATATTTGGAGCCTAAAACCCTAGCTTCATGAGCTTTAGGTCAGAGCCGGTCCTGGTATTATGTCCCTTAAACATCAAGCCATACGTCTGAATCATCAACTGGGTCACATACTACGTTCACATATAACAATAGAAACATAGAAAACAAGAAAAGTCTTAGTTTTTTTTTTTTCTTTTTCTTTGAACAACAAAAAAAAGACTTAGCTTTAAAATGAATTTTTATATGACTAGAATCAAAATTCTATTCTGAAAACACTATTATCATTACCAGAACGTCATTTTTTTTTGTAATTGTTTTCACATAGTAATAGTAAGGAGTTTTCAGGGTTTTCAATACCAACTTTTCTCACTCGGCCATTTGTGTTTTCTACATTTGCTGAGCCTTCCCAAAAAAAAGACAGAAATAATAGTTTCGAGTTTGAATAGCATAAAGATGATTCTTTTAATTTGAATCTTTACCAGGCAGCGGTTGTCTCTTGATTAAAACTCTGAGGATTAGGATGACATGGTTTACGTTCAGGTTCAACTTCAAGAGGTACTGTCATGACCTCAACCGCGCGTTATTCTTAAAGATTTGCACTTCAAGAAACATGGTGTTTTCAGGCGTGAAGAGCAAGGTATTATTTGGACTTAAAAGATTGCCATCCACAATCTTCTTCTATCATAAACAGACAATTCTTTTCTCATTCGAGCCAGAATTGCTAGGAATTTTCCCAACCAAAATACACAACTCTGTGCTCAAATGCCTCAGGCGTGCTTTTCACAACCTCTTCTTCCAAAAAAAAACCAAAATCAGGACAATTGACAAACAACAAAGACATTATAAGAAGGAAACATGAGACCAGAAAAAACAAAAAAACACAACACAGCCTTAAGATCAGCAAAATACGATCTTTAAATCTCAAGCAATGCAGAGAAAAGGACCAACAGTTGCAGAAACATGAGCTAAACTCGAATGAAACCTGTAATGAAAAGGTAGCCACAGTAACACATAAACCAGGTCAATAAGCTCACAAAAAGGCGAAGAAAAACAAGATGGGTGAACTATTCTGCGATTATCCTACCCTCCTTATGAATGTATCGAAAAATCTCCCCAAATTTCTGAAAATATTGAAAGAGCTTAGCTTTTTCGAAAAAACAAGAAGAAGAAGAAACAAATACTACCACTGTAAATTGTCTATTAAAAAGGTTAAATTAAACATGAAAAGATAACTACGTCTTACTGTTCTATCGACAAAACCAAAAGAAATTTAAGGCAAATAAAGCAATGTCAATGGAAAGGGTCAAAAGAATAGTGAGTAAAGAAACCAAAGCAGATCCATTTTCGAAAGATTAGAAAGGAAGAAAGACTAAGATTTGAGTAACCATGGACTTAGATTTCCAGTTTTCTCCTAAAGATAGAGACTTGGAGAAGCTAGGCTTGTTCACAGTTCCTTGGATCATATCAACAACACTCTCATGCAACATTCCACCAAAGGGACGGATTGGCATTCTTTAAACAGGAATTAACTAAAGGCTTACTCTCTGGGTACTGAGAAAGATTATGGGCCAAAAGTTTGGAACTCCAGTGGAATTCTTTATCAACAAATGTTGGCATTCTTTATCAACAAAAAAAACATTTTCTTTCTATTCAAAAGCTGAATCAAATCTGAAAATTAAGGAATTTTAAAGATAACTTGCATAATCCGGATTCATATTGGTTAGATTTGGTTTATTATTCTGTTTGTTTTAATCTGATTTATGAATGTTAAAAATAATAGTATTACATTATTTATCACTTAAGGTAAGAATGAGAGAAATTTTATAAAAAAAATGTTTGCATAGTTGTTTAAAAATATATAATATTTTGTTTGATGGAAAACTGCATAACAGTATATATATTATAAATGTATCAAGTTAGAGGAATGTATTGAAGTGAGTAGTTGGAGAGATTTAAGTTTAATTAACAAATCATGTGTTATTAAAACATGATTTTAAAAATATTTTTTAAATCCAGTGTTATTGGATTACTGATTTTAAATTGTACACTCAAATCTACTGTTTGAAAACAATATTGGAATATGATTTAAAAATTTCAGCTGAGATTTGAGGAGATTTTGAGTTAAAATTACAAATACCAAAATCTTATGGTTTTAGGTGAGATTTCATAAAATTTATTAACAAAATTTCTAATATACCAAAATTTCACCAAATCATCTTAAAACTCATTAAAACTTTAATCTCTCTAAATATTCACTCCAATACACCCTCCTTAGTATAATGATTGAAATATGATTAAGGAGGTGTATTGGAATGAATATTTGGAGAGATTTGAGTTTAATGAGTTTTGAGATGATTTAGCTAAATTTTAGTGAATTATGAATTTTGTTATTAAATTCTCTGAAATCTCACCTAAAACCATGAGATATTGGTCTTTGTATTTTTAATTAAAAAGTCCATTCAAATCTTCCCTGCAACTTTATATTCATGTTTTCAATAACAATGAATTTGAGTATATAATTTAAAATCATTGATCTAATAACACTGAATTTTAAAAAATATTTTAAAATTCATGATTCAGTAACACATGATTTGTCACTTACACTTTATTCTCTCCAAATACCCAGTTCAATACATCCTGCTAAGTAAGTGCAGAGTAATAATTGTAAAACAATTTCTTTATTTCTAATATTAAGAAAGTCCTGCAAATCTAGGATTGGACCCGAGATTTAATTTATAAAACATTTGGTATAGCGCATTCTACATTCATAACCCAAATCTGATGCAGACAGATATTTGGATATCTTTCAAATTATCTTTATTATTTATTTTAAATTTTAGATAATTTTCTTTTATTATTTTATGGATTTTCTAGGGTTTTTGGATTTGTTACAAGTAAGCCGTTTAGGCTAAAGTTGTATTCAGTTATTGATGGATTTATAAAATAGAGATTTTGTCTCTCTCTAACCCCTATTTTTGGTAGATCTAGGGAGATCTCAACAAATCCATGAAGGCATTGATCTTAGGTATTGTTAGACTAAATAAGATATTTGTATCTATCTAGCTTCTGCTACATTAGGTTGGTATCAGAACTGGTGCATTGATTTCTTAAATAAGGATAGATTATGTTTCTTATACCATGTCGCTCGGGCTTTACTATCACACAGATGAATATCCGTTTAGTTCTGTTGAAGATTTATACGAAGAGTGCAAAGAGATGTATGGACCACCATTCTATGACATCTATGATGAATACGATAAGTTACTAATAAAAGTTTATGTATAGCGTTGGCAAACTAGTTTCTCCAAAGATAAGAATCACCTCGATGCCGATGTTAAAAGAGAAAAAGATATGCAAGAGAACGTCAACCTTGTATTGTGCTTCTTTCCGGAGATATTTTGCCTGTTAAGAACTCAAGAACTCAAATGACTAGTACTTAGTTTCTTCTTCAATATTAGCTCCTACCTTTCCTTCGTTGATTTGGTGGACAGGAGGTACCTGCATTATAAATAAATAAAAGATGTCGTTACCTTACAAGAGAGACTATGAGAGCATAGAATGATATTTTGTTTCAAGCGATTTTATCGAAGACACAGTAGATGTTGTCATCACAGTTTTGTCCAAATGTTATATTGAGAGAGGGGGGGGGGGGGGGGGGGGTGTGGATAATCAAGTATATTTAGAGGATGCACTAATCAACTCATCCTCACTATCGGAATCCGATATCTCCACCATGTCCAAGTAATATGAGAATCGTTTGGCATTAATTTTGGACCAATTGAATCTAAACCAGGGATCTTAAATATTAAAGTAGAAAAATAAAATTCTATTAAAACAATAGGATAGAATGAGTACACTGTGAGCTTGATAACGCACCAACAACACTCACAGTACATTGTGAGAAAACCTGCTGCACCAAAACAGTTGGAAACAATGGCTAGTGAGACAAAGACTCATATAATATCTCTATTAAAATATGTAGAGAAATGCAAAAAAAAAAAAAAATTATTTGAAACAAAGGGTCATTATCTAAAGTTTAATGAGTATAATTATTTGGTACATGTGAGAGAGAAGGCAAAAATTAGTGGCTGATAATCAAAGAAAAAGTGGTATGAGTTACTTGGAAAAAAGGAGCCCCACTTGGAGAGAATGTGAGAAACCTCTTGCCATATTAATATTTAGGGCAACAAACAAAGAAAATATATACTATTCTGTGCCAAACGACTAAAGCAATTTGGCCCAAATAATTAAAGAGTTGTGAGCCTCATAATGGAAATGGAGATACGTATAATAATGCAAAGGTCATACTAATGAATTTTAATTCTTCTATGAAGAAATGAGAATCATGGAAAATGGAATTATTCTCATGCTAAACAAGATATTTTTTCCTCTTAAATATAACTACAAATTCATCAATGGAGAAATTAAATTTTTTTTTTTTTTTTGATAGGCAATAGCAATTATATTGGTTGTGAATCATATATTAAAGTCGAGATACAAAGTGGAGAGGTGACATCTTTTTGGTATGACATGTGGACACATCTTGACAGATTGATAGATATCACAAGAACAAGTGGTCCCATTGGTTTGGGAATTTCTATTGACTCTTCTGTTGGTTATGTTCTGCAAACGCATCAACGAAGACATCATAGAATGAATGCTTTTAATTGTGTGGAAGAGTTTATCGATGCACAACCTCTGCAGGAAAAAAATAAAGGGACATTATTTAAAATAGATCTTTTGAATTTTTTTTCTCAAACCGGATCTTTTGGAAAGGACTTTTAAGGCAGTAAGGGTCCCCGTTTGAAAATAAATTTTCAAAAGGGTTCATTCCAGCTAGTTTTCCAAAAATAAATGGAAAATGATGTGATATTGTGGATAGTTGATACATTCCAAACGGATTTCAATTCAACATAGGTGTGATCTTCTCCCTTAAACAATATTGAGATGAAATAGATAAAACAAGTGATAGCGACAAGAAGATGGAGCTTCGTAATAAAGGTTGTGAGTCTTCTTCTTTGACTGCTGATGTCGCTCTCACGTTTCTTAAGGTTTTAGAACGAGTATATATATAGAGTTTTAGTCTGTTTAGGGTTAGCTTGAGGCTCCTAAAGTTAGTTTTAGGTAAAATTAGTGAAGTTCTGTTGTTTTGGATCAAAGGGGGCTTCGAGTGTGATATGGTGCAGTCACGGGAAATGGGGTAATGCAAGAGTGGCTTTCCAGTGCTGGTTTGCTTCTGGTGTCGTGCTATCTTGTCTTTGGGTCTTTACATTAGGATGGTCTTCAATGTTGTCATCATAACTTCTGAGCGGGTTGAATGGACTGGATTGATTCCAAAATAGAATAAATCCAATTGGATGGTCTAGGGACGGTCTTTCAAATCTAGCCTTCAATCTGAATTTCAGAATCTTAGGAGTCATTTCAGGTATTGATCCTTTCTTCCTTAAAACCTGAAATGACTCCTAGGATTATGAGGAAATATATTTAATCTAAGGCAACAAATTTTATGGGTTTTAAATTGAAATAAGGCGATTGGTTTTAAATAGTAATTTTACGGTTTGGGAATTTAAATAAGGAAAAACGACAAGTCAATGAAATGACAGTGATTTAGAAGAGATGATGAATCTTTGATGATGATATGAATATATTATGAACACTATATTTAGTTAGGGATCACTGATCAAGACTAATTCACTTTTATGGTACTAATCTCTTCATTAATCATCTAATCATCATCAACAACTTCCATTCACAATTAAATGACTAATGAGCAGTAATAGTTAAGTGTAATCCAACCACTAATAACCTTAATAAACTATTTACATAGGCTAATGAAGAAACACTCATTCAAGTTCTTTCAAGTATTTCATCGAACACTTTCCGGGGATAAAATCCTAATGGTCTAGATTTTCAATTACCATCTTAAATCTAGCATTACTATAAACAAAAATGAAAGATAAACTAAGATCTAGTCCTAAACATCATCAGCACATCAAATCATCACAACTCACGAACCCTTAACGCATCTAAAATACTACGGGAAAAATGTCAAAAAAGTGTGAACTTACAATTTTGGGATGTTTAAAATCTGAACTTACAAAAGGCCGTTTTAATGCTGAAGTTTTAAGTTGAATTTTTTAAATAGCTAAGTTGTGTTGAACAAGCCAAATTAGGCATGTCGCTAAATCAACTAACAGAACACAATTACGACATTACTATCCTGTTAACAGTTCTGTTAGTGGATTTAATGATGTGCTTAATTTGGCTTGGTCAATACAACTTAGCTGTTTTTTAAAAAGTCAACCTAAGAGTTCAGCATTAAAATGGTATTTTGTAAGTTTGGGGTTTAAACTTCCCAAAAATTGTAAGTTCGCAATGTTTTGACATTTTCCCTAAAAAACTGCACTTATGTTATAGTGATTTTTGCAAGGAATCCAACTCATTTATTTTCTGATCATTTCAACGACCATGTGTCATCTGAAAAGTTGTTGTAAAATGGTTCGATTTGTCTAAAATTGAGTTCGAACAATCATTCACATGAATATAAATTACTCTAAACATAGACTCAAGGCATATTTCAGCCTTGAACCACTCATTTGTTAATATCTGTCGGGTTTACTTGACCAGGAGATTAACATGATGTTTTGAAGCATCCATGTTTTTATGTAAACCTAGACGACAAGTATAACCCAGTTCATTTTCTCGTAGAAATTTGTTTTCTATTGTGTTCATTTTCACTTTTAACTTGCTTGGTTATTTGTGAGTGAACATAACCTATTTCACGCTCATTAGTGATCACACAAGTTTTTTTAAAATAACTATTTTGTAATACTCCAACTATATGTCAAAGCTATAGACTCGAATCATTAAAAACTAATGTTTATTTTTTTTATGTACATAAAGCACTGTTTATCATCTTGGGAACTGGGGAATGACTTAAAGTCTATCAGTGTTTTATCTATGAGTAATGAATTAATCATGTTCATTAGGTTTGCCATGCAGTCTGGCTCTCAATTTGAATTTCAAACCTATAATTAAGATTTTTTTTGTGTGAAATCAGTCATATACCTAAAATTTTACGTATGTGAATTCCACGTATGTCCGACATGGATATCACGTCAAAATTTCGATGACATGGAAAACACGTCACGGTGAATAATTTTAAAAATTCTTCTCTATTTCTCTCTATTTCAAATTTTTTAATATTAAGTTTAATAGATTTACACTTACATTTTTCAAATAATATATATTTTTGATGAATTCTCTGAAATTTTCATACTATTTTTTTGTCTCTAATGTCGCCATAAACCTCATCAGAAAAAATAAGTGTCAAAAAGTGCAAACTTACAATTTTTGGGAATTTTAAGCCTTGAACTTACAAAATGCCATTTTAATGCTAAGCTCTTAGGTTGACGTTTTTTAAAATAGCTAAGTTCTGTTGATCGAGCCAAATTAAGCACAACGTTAAATCCACTAACAGAACTATTAACAGGATAGTAACGCTGTAATTGTGTTATGTTAGTAGATTTAACGACGTGCCTAATATGGTTCGGTAAACACAACTTAGCTATTTTTAAAAAATTCAACCTAAAACTTCAGCATTAAAACAGCCTTTTGTAAAAAATCAGGGTTTAAACTTCCCAAAATTGTAAGTTCACGTTTTTTGATATTTTTCCCAAAATACTACTCACTCGAAATCGTGGAAACACAAATAAATAAGCGTATCTTTTCATAATCATGATTTAAAAGATAAGTAGTGAAAGATTTTAAAACAAATAAATATCTAAATATAAATAGAGATAAATTATTTAGAGATAAATTATTTAAAGATAAAAACAAAGCATAAGTAAAAATTAGGTCTAAGTCGCTTTAATAGTCCAAATAGAGTCAGCCGGTTCAAGTCAGGTCGGGCTTGGATCTTGGGTGTTCATCAGATCATCTAGCAGGCAAGCTGGTCTGTTGGAGCTGGACAATAGGAATTCCTTTTTTTTTTTTTTTTTTACTCTTCTTCCTTTTTGGGTTGCTTTGTTCCTTTTTGTTGTTTCTTGGTCCAATTGCTTCCCGAAACTCTTGATCTCCATGGTTTCGATCCCAAATCCTAATAAGACATGCATATGAAAAATGCAAATAAACAAGCCTAAATATAATAGTGTAAATGCACAAAATCAATTAGGAAAAAGGTTCATAAACCATCAAAATCTAAATAAATCAATGGCCTAAAAGCACTTAAATCGTATGAAAAAATTTGTTAATCATTTCAAAATCATAGCTAAATTCCAAAAAATAACATTGTTATCAATGCATTCACATGAGACATATCGGTAAGTTACCATTTGGAAATACTTCTTAGATGATGAGTCTTTATTTTCACTAGTTTTTACTATTGTTTTTACATGTTTTATTGAGTCTAGAGTTAGGTTTTGTGTCCTTGTGGCCGGTTTTGGTGTCTTTTCAGGTTTATACTTCATTGGAGCTAAAATGGGCGAAATGGAGTAACTTCGGATGTTTTTTACACTTCATTGGATTTTGGAGACACTCTGGGATCGACCGATCCTGAAAAGGATCGACCAAGCACAAAGAGGATAGACCGATCCCGAAACAGATGGGTCCGTCAAAGGAATCTATGTGGTGGCACGAATCAATGGAAGGAGATGGATCGATCCAACATGATCAATTGATCCGGATCGTGGATTTTCTCCAAATCGCTCATTAAATTTGATTTTTGACCTAGAAGACTCCCTATATAAAGGGATCATTTCCTGAGCGGCCCAGAAGCTCTAGACACAATTTTTCTCAGTTAGTTTGTATATCAGTTTCATTTTTAGATATGTAAAATTTTACATTGGTTTTTCTCAGATCTATACTATTTTCCATTGCATTTTCAGATCTACATTCTGTCTTCATCACTTTATTTGCATTTCATACCATACAACATCATGATCTATCAATCTATCACCATGGTTGAGTAGATCTGCATGTTGGGAGATGAGATTTATTCAAAGGGATTTAATGTTTAATTAGGTTATTATTATAGATTAGGGTTATGATTAGTAGATCTCTACTTCTATGAAACAAATACTTTTGTTAGGTTGAAAAATCTATCAAATGATTCATAGGGTTTTATAATACAACTAGCGTTGGTTATTCTACCCGGAATCTATAGTTTGTAGGCTTGATTTCCTGTTTTCCAGAGTTGAGGCTGGATCTACAAGTGAACTCTATCAAACTTGTTAATATATGCTAGCATATGGTCCTAGCAGATTTATGCTATAATAATATTCCCTTTTTGAAAAGAGGTTTATTTGGTTACAGTGTTTGAGTTCTAGATCTAGATCATTAAATTGCTAATCCGGTTAGATATCCCTTTTATTTGATTAAATTCCTGTGATTTCCCAGATTCCAACATTTGTTTTAAATTGATTTTATTTTATTTAATTATTTTTGGATTTTATTCGGATTTTTCTGTGACAAAACTTTCAATATTTTTCATCCTAGCTCTATTTAGATCTACAGATCTAAAGTGCACTTTACTCTCTGTGGATTCGATCCCACCACTATACTGCTGCGTACAACCGTGCACTTGCAGAGTTTATTGGTTTGGGTAAAACCTGATATAAAAACCACACATCAAGTTTTTGGCGCCATTGCTGGGGAGTAATTGTAGCCTCTAGATCTAAGTTTTAGACCTAGTCTAGGATATTTTATTTTCTACATTTTTTGTTTATGTCTCTGAGATCGACCGATCCACATAAGATCGATCGATCCTACTTCTTGCACGATCGACCGATCCTACTTTGTGCAAGATTGATCGATTCGCTTTGATCGATCGATCCTACTTCTCTCGAGATCGACCGATCCCTTCCAAGATCGATCAATCCCAGAGCCTTTTAATCGTATCTGACTTTCAAACTTCTTCTACTTCTCAGGTGTATGCAATTAAGGAGCAAGGCTTCTAAAGATCTACAAGGCTTGAGCATAGAGGAGTTGACAAGGAAGTCCCCAAGGAAGGTCAAGGTACAAAGAAGAACAAAACCACAAGGAAAGCAAAATATATGGTTAGTATGGCTGACCCTAATAACTAAAGAAACATTCCCCCTGTTGTTGATGGTGAGGATGCAGAAGCAATCTGGTAGAGAGAGGGTCAGGTTAATCAAGGACCTCTCAATGATGCTGAAGCTCCTTGGGTGAGAGTAGATGCTGCGCAGGGACAGCAAGTCCCTCTGCAAAGGGTTACCTTAGGCGAGCAAGATGCCCCGCACGCCTATTATAGGAGCCGATCTGCTATCATTCCCCCTCCTATCCAGAGGCAAGATTATGAGATTAAACCTCAAATAATCGCCCTGGTGAAACAAAATCAATTCCATGGGCTATCTAACGAGAACCCAATGGACCATATTGATATCTTTGAGGAGATCTGTAGTACCACCAAAGCCAAATGAGTCTCCTAAGACTACCTCCGTTGTAGGTTGATATATCATGGATTTTATGGTTTTATGACATGATATATGTATTGGTATTAGAGTCTTTTGTATATATATTGAGTCTTATTAGGTACAAACATGAGATGGATCCTAATGAGCACTTTGGAGCATTTGGAGGCTTGTAGCTGAGCAAATCAACAAGGAGACGAATATTTCTGTCCACATCGATCGACAGGCTCTACCTGTGTCGGTCGACACAACCACGACGGTAATGATGCCTTCAAGTTTTGCCTCAGAAGTTTCCAAAGTTTATACTTCATGCCTAATCGTGTTTTTAGGTTAAACTATGTTTTAGAAGTCCCAAAGACTAAATTTTGTCATTCTCTAAGTTTTTGAGAAGTTCGAAGTTTATTGTAAGTTTCAAGGAGATTATTGGAGAGAAGATTCAGATCTCAAACTTTGTAGATAGAAGAATTCTAAACTCCCTATGTTTTCTTATTTCCGATTTTATGAGTATTATTCAGACAATGATATATGTTTCATCTTCTTTTTCTGAGTAGTCACCTTGTTAGATCTAGGGTTTCAAAAGGGTTTATGAAGGATTGTTGAATTGGGCATAGTCTTGTTAAGTTATCTATTATGTTCTTCATCTAGATTTGATAACTACACGAGTCTTAAGATTGATCACCTTAATACTGGTACTGTAGGATTATTGGTAGGTGCGAGAGTGCTATTGATACCCCGACCCAATCTTAGATGAGCAAACAACCTTTTCGCAGCGAGAGTTGGTTTAGGAATTTTGTAAACATATCGTACCCGCACATCATAGAGACTCTATTTATTTGTATTTCGCAAAGATATTTGATTTGCTTCTGTTTAGAGGATAGATGTCATCACAGTGAGAATTGGATGAGATATCATATTAGTGTTACAAGTTTAAGAACCGCACAAACACTTTAGACTTGATTTATGAACTGCCTAGTTCACTTTCCCGAGTTTTCCTGATTGAAGTCCCTAGGTCTAGTGCTTTTAATCACTTGAATTTAATCCCGTTTAATTGCTATTTCATTTATTGCATTGTTTCTTTTAGTTTCCTATTTATTTTATCTAGCTTAATTCAAATATGTCCGTCTATTGTGTGAGTTTTTAGAGTCTTTGTGGATTCGACCTTAAGTGCTGCAATTGACCTCTTAATTTGAGAGAGTAGTTCTAAGGGTTACATTTGACCCCTGTAAAATTTTGGCGCCGTTGCCGGGGACTCTTAATTCACCATTAGATTTCAGTTAGAGTTTAGTCTAGATTTTTCTTTTATTTTGTTACTTACGCCTCTACTTTCTCTTATCTCAGGTGCATGAAACTTAGGAGCAACAAGGACAAAGAACTAGTTGTTACTGAGGAGATTGGAAAGTTAGAGAGAACTAATCGTAAGGCACATAAGCAATCATAGATGGTTAGGACTGTTCTACTTGTGAGGGAACCAGATGGGGTCTTACGTGATTTAGAGGGCAACCAGTATAATGATCAAGGTCTAAAACTTGATGCTGATGGGAACCCCATTATCAAAGCTGTCGACAACACTGGTCACATCGACCGACATGGAAACACTGGTGTCGGTCGACATGGTGAGGATGCAAATGGTCCGAATAACTTGGATGCTCGGGCTGGAGTTGTGGGAAGAACACTTGCTGATTTCAACTGACCCAACGAGTTTTACTCCAACAGGTCTGCTATATGTCCTCTTGCTTTTTAGAGGAATGATTTTGAGTTGAAACCCCAATACTACACTCTTGTGGGGCAACACAATTTCCATAATCATCATGCAGAACATCCAATGGACCACATAGAGAATTTTGAAGACTTGGCTTCGAGTACTAAAGCCAATAAAGTGTCTGAAGACTATCTATTCTGCAAGCTCTTCCCATACTCTATTGCTGGGGAAGCAGCTCAATGGTTGAAACAGTTGAAACCGGGTTCCTTAACCACTTGGAGGGATATCAAAACAGCTTTCTTGAACAACTTTTATGATAATGGTAAGACAGAAGACTTGAGGGATTTGATTATTTAGTTTACTCAAGGACCTGCAGAGACTCTGAAAGCTGTGTGGTTGAGATTCAAGGGGTATCAAAGAGATTGTCCGCACCATAATATTGATGAAGTCCAGCTCATTAGGACCTTCGTTTGCGGAATTATTGGAGGTATCAGGTTGCTTTGGACGCTGCTAGTAATGGTAACTTCAAGACCAGGACACCAGAGGAAGCTATCAAATTGATTGAGAACTTGGCATCTAGTAGTAGTACTAACAATGCTGATTTTGAGAGGAAGAAGTTAGCTGCTAGTTTGAACAATAATCAGATGGCGGAAGTCAAGGCAAAGCTGGATACTATGCACAACCTTCTAGTGAACAAGAAGTCGGTTCACTTTGCTTAAGAGGTTGAGGTTTTTGAAGCTGAAGAAGAAGCTACTGAAGAGGATGTGAACTATGTGAATGGTTCCAGTTTTAATGGCCAAAGGTTTGACAATTCTCAAGGCAACTTCAGAGGTTACAACAATCAGAAGAATAACTACGGGAATAACCAGAACTCTTCTGGATTTACGCCCAAGCCTGTGGTTCAGGATGCTCAGAGAAACAACAGTGGTTTCACTAGGGACTTCGGAAGTTCCACTTACCAGAATCTACCTCCTAGGATTTCGGATTCTGAGTTGAAGGATATGCTTGACCAAATACTTGAGGGACAGCAGAAGATGACAGTGGGCTTCAATGGTAAGATAGATGCATTATATGCAAATCTTAATGGGAAGTATGAGACTTTGAACAACCACATTAAGAGGTTGGATACTCAGTTTGCACAATCTGCTGTGAACACTAAACGCCCTGATGGCGTATTACCTGGAAGTACTGATACTAATCCTAGGTACTCTTGTGGTGCTGTTATGTCCTGGGGAAATATGGTTAAGAAAAAGATCAAAGAGGAAGTTCTAAAGAAGTCTGAAGCTAAGGAAAAGTTGAGACTCTCATCACGGAGCTCATGTTGATCGACATCAACCTTTTGTGTCAGTCAACACCACCCAACATATCAGAATATTTGATGCAAGTCACGACTAAGGACAGTCCTGACTCCAAGCAAATCGATCGACAGGCAGCTGGCCTTGTCGGTCGACATGCTCAGACTCATGATGGAATCTATGTTCAAAAATTGACTAAGTTGGAGGATCCTGGGAGTTTTACTGTACCTTGTTCCATTGCTGGAGTTAAATTCACCGATTCACTCTGTGATACTGGGTCTAGGATCAATCTCATGTCCAATGACATTGCAACAAGGTTGGGAATCACCAATATGAAGAGATCTTCAATAGAGATTACATTGGCTGATGCTTCTCTGAAGAAATCCATGGGTTTTATTGAGAATCTGGGAGTTCAAGTTGGTGATTGTCTGCTTCCTTGTGACTTCCATGTTGTTGAGATGGATATCGGTTCTGATATGCCACTGATTTTGGGTAGACCATTCCTTGCTACTGCTGGAGCCATGTTTGATTTGCTAAGTAGCAGGATTTCTCTGAGGCACGTTGGTCCTGATGTGTGTTTATCACGTAAATTCGAATGGATATGTTCTGTGGAGCCCCCAAGTTATTGCTGAGGATGCTGACAAGGTTTACAACCAAGAGGTGAATGAGGTTCACCATGAGAAGTTCACTGCAAAGAATCTGAAAGCTGCGGGTAAGAAGAAGAAACCACAGAGAAAAGCAGTGACTGCGAAGCCCCTTATGACTTTGACTCCTGTGAGACAAGTTGATGATTCTATTGAGTATAAGCTTCAGAATGGAAGTGGTTCAAGACCATTTGCCAAGATTAAAGCTATCATCACTCCCGAGTTTAAGGCTAAAGGACAAGCCGCGATGGATGAGATGATGAATAGGGTTTTGAAACCCAAGATGCTTGACTTAAGTGAGGATGATCTCGGCTCCAAGACTTCATCTTCACCACCTTCGGATTCCGGAGAATCTCCATCCATCTGATTTCTGACAAAGTCAAGCTAATGACTAGAAATAAGCGCTTAGTGGGAGGCACCCCACTGGTGAGTCGGCAAATACGTTTTTCTGTGTCTTTTCACTAGTTTTAATTTGTTTTTGTTTTGGCTCAGGAACTAGCTGTGATTAATGACAAATTTGGAAGGATTGCTCATGAATTGGAGAAGCTTTACGTAATTTTTTGACCAAGGAACACAAGGTTTGTGTCCGTGTCGATCGACACACACACCCTATGTCGGTCGACGCGGACCCGAGGTTAGTATAAAGACCTAGTTTCCTTTTCTTCTCCACATTCATCTCTTCCAATAACCATAAAACCCAGCCGCCTCTTACACCCAAATTCACATTTTTGCTAAACTACATCAAATCATTTGATTTTCGTTCCTAAACTCAAGAGAACTTAATTCTATTCACTCCTATATCATCCAGTATCTAAAATTCCAAGGTATGTTCTTCAAATTTCATCTTTAAATCCAAAAATTTCAAGAGTTTTATTTTCACTTTTCAATCCAAATTTAGTATTAATACTTGCTAATCTTAGTAGATTAGGTTGAATTTAGAAGGATTGAAGTGTTAATTGTTGCTAAATTAGGTTGATTTGATAGAAAAGTCATGAATTTCTTTGAATGAAACTTGAACTAGTTTGATATGAAATTCAGAATTTAGAGATGTTTAGGATGATGGATAGATGTAGGTATGATCATGTTGAGGATTGATTATGCTTAAACTTTGATTGAATTTCGAATTGAGAGGAATTTATGCTTCATACGCTGGTTTCGGCACCGTGTCGATCGACACGGTATGCTCGTGTCGGTCGACACGGGTACATCGATTCCAGATTTTTGCTGATTCTCGGACTTGTTCTCTTGTCTCTCTTTCAGGTACATTATGACTACTAGGGGGAACCAAGCACGGATTTTAAAGTCTCAGGGAGAGTCTAGTAGTGGACCGTCTCCACCGATTGCTTCTCATTGTCCATGGCCTCGTCGAGAGGGGCTGATGATTATACCCCAACACTATTGGGAAGGAACCCGAAAGGAGGAGGTGATGAAGCTCGAATGTTACAACCGTGAGATCTCTGATGAGTGGGATGAGTACGATACTCTGTTCTACAATTCTTTGTTGAACATGGAGATTAAACCCACCTGGCTTATGGACAGCGTTGCCTTACGACGTATCAAGGATGAGTGTCTGCTGGCTTTGCGGAAGATTGGGTTGGGTACTATGTGCACTCAGTACTACGAGGTCTATCCGGAATTGGTCTGGCAGTTCATGGCCACAGTTCAGCTCGACTACACCTCACCTAAGGGGCAGGCTCAGATGGGTATCCTTATGTCTTGATTCAGGGAGTTTGGTACAGGATTTCCATCCTTGATCTTTGCATTGTCTACGGGTTTGACCCGACCAAGACTGAGACTACTCTGGCCGAGAACATGGCGATTGATTTTCAGACTTACTGGAGTAAGTTCACGGATAGAGTTTACAGTGCCAACGGGTCTACACTCTCTGACATTCCGCATCCGGTTCTCCATTACGTAGTTCAAGCCATCTCGAACACGCTGCTGTGTAAGATGGAGGCCAACAAGATGAGGCAGAGTGAGTTGGTGCTGATGTGTTATGCAATTCAGGGATTGTTCACTGATGATTGGACCGAGCTAGACCCCAAGGTGAACCTCGGCATGATCTTTGTGCATCATCTGGTTAGCTTGAAGGTCTGCCCATTCACGGGTACGAAGGATAAGTCAGAGTCTGTGGGTAGCTTGTTGACTCCCATGTTCCATTTCTGCGGGATTAGCACCGATGGAGTCAAGGTGCTCACTGAGAGATCCGTCATGAACGAGGGGTTCTTGACGCATGCCAAGTGGGTTAAGAAGGATTGGGTTTTGTGCTACCACAGTGAGGGAGTAGATTATTTGGTGAAGCTTCCGCAGACGGAGCTCACAAGCATCACAGGCAGTCAGGGCCGCCTCCTCTTCCAGTCACATCAGTCATTGTGTACCCTTGCTCCTCAGACCCGCCATCACAAAGGCGCCTCTTTTCAGTCCGTGCCTACAGCATCAAAGGATGATCCAATCCCAGACACTTCTACACCTCAGTACGGACTTCCCGCTACACCTCCCATTTCTATGGAGACTGCTGTGTTTCAGAGGTATGTCGCGGATAGCTTCCAGAGTGTCGGGAACGCGATTGCTTCACTCCCTCGCTGTGGGTGTGTTCGTCGGACAAATGCAGCTCCCACTCAGCCCAGGCCTATCCGGATCCCCACACCTTCTCCGTAATTAGATCCTGTTTTGAAAGAGGATTAGTTCTTCTATTTTCTTTTTCCTTTGAGACATTTTTATTTTTGCTTTTGGTTCTGTTTTTGCTTCAGTATTTTGTTTCTAACTTGTATTGAGTATTGTTGAACTCTTTTATGTTATATATTTGCTTGTTATTTGACATGTTTTGCTCTTAATCAGGATATAAATGTCAGAAAACGAGCTGATTGATCAGTTGAATGGTGTCAGAATTTTGGAACATCACATTCCTGCTCATGTCGATCGACACGCAGGGTGTGTGTCGGTCGACATGCACACACCATCTCAGGTCACATTTTTCAAAACATAACAGTGCAATCTCTATTAAATTTTTTTTTTTTATCACTTTCCTTGGGCTTATTTATCCAGGGACAATGTAGTTTAAGTCTGGGGGAGGTAGTTGCTAACTATGTTTATTCTTTTGAGAGTCAGTCCCACACTTTTTTTTCCTCAAAATCTTTGTTTTATTGAGTCAAAACTTGTCCAGGAACTATGAGCTATCTCTTGGCTTATTGTTGTTTTCTATGTCTTCTGGTGACCATTGTTGCAGAGCTTATTCAAATTCAGCTAATTGAAAAACCCCAAGTCTGACCGTTTAACTTGAGACTCCCATACTTACAACAGATGCCCGCTATAGCCTGAGCTAATTTTTGTCAGTTCCTTTTACCTCATGGACGAAATTGGTGTTTGAAAGTTTGACTTTTCATTCAAACCTTACCTGATAAAACCAAAGTACGTTATGATGTCTAGTCTCCCCAAAAGTTGTTACTAATAATAAAAGCCTTTAGGTATAGTCTATGAATGATCAAGTGATTCTCTGAGGTAAAGAAGGTAGGAGAAATCCATGCTGCAATAACTTGCTTCTTAAGGGGATGATGAAAGTAGGGTTACTGTGAGGGTAGGAGCGATCCCGTGACCCACTATTCACTTCTAATAGCCTACCTTCATAGACAAAAGAAAACAAAATAATAAAAGATCCAAAATAACCAAGGATTTAAGTCTGGGGGAGACGAAAACATCATTGTTGTTGTGAGGTTTGTCTTGTTATGGTATAGGATGACAGCTGAGTCTAGAAGATTCTTGAACACTGAATTCACATATGAGACCCATCGATGAAATGGCTTACTAAAGGGATATATTGTTAAGTTGTGGTGGGAATTGAGAAGACTGCGAGTGACTATGGTGAATGTATGTGATGGTTAGTCTCTGAATAGTTCTCATACCATGTGGATTACATGATGACTGGTAAGCACAATGTTCTAAAGAGTAGGTGAGTTCCGCAATTTTCAAACTACTTCCTTAGTTTGGTTTTTTGTTTTGCTTGAGGGCAAGCAAAAGCTAAGTCTGTGGGAGTTGGTATATCATGGATTTTATGGTTTTATGACATGATATATGTATTGGTTTTAGAGTATTTTGTATATATATTGAGTCTTATTAGGTACAAACACGAGATAGATCTTGATGAGCACTTTGGAGCATTTAGAGGCTTGTAGCTGAGCAAATCAACAAGGAGACGAATATTTATGTCCATGTCGATCAACAGGCTCTACCTGTGTTGATCGACACAACCACGACGATAATGACGCCTTTGAGTTTTATCAAGTTTCAAGAATTGCAACTTTGCCCCAGAAGTTTCCAAAGTTTATACTTCATGCCTAATCGTTTTTAGGTTAAATTATGTTTTAGCATTCTCTTAGTTTTTGAGAAGTTCAAATTCTATTGTAAGTTTCAAGGAGATTATTGGAGAGAAGATTCAGATCTCAAACTTTGTAGAGAGAAAAATTCTGAAATCCCTTTGTTTTCTTATTTCTGATTTATGAGTATTATTCAGAAAATGATTTGTGTTTCATCTTCTATGTCTGAGTAGTCACCTTGTTAGATCTAGGATTTCAAAAGGGTTTATGAAGGATTGTTGAATTGGGCATATTCTTGTTAAGTTATCTATTATGTTCTTCATCTAGATTTGATAATTATACTAGTCTTAAGATTGATCACCTTAATATTGGTACCGTAGGATTTTTGGTAGGCGCGAGAGTGCTATTGATACCTGGACCCAATCTTAGATGAGCAAACAGCCTTTTAGCAGTGAGAGTTAGTTTAGGAATTTTGTAAACATATCGTACCCGCACATCATAGAGACTCTATTTATTGGTATTTCGCAAAGAGATTTGGTTTGCTTTTGTTTAGAGGATAGATGTCGTTGCAGCGAGAGTTGGATGAGATATCATATTAGTCTTATGAATTTAAGAACCGCACAAAAACTTTAGACTTGATTTACAAACTGCCCAGTTAACTTTCCCGAGTTTACCTGATTGATGTCCCTAGGTCTAGCGCTTTTAATCACTTGAATTTAATCCCGTTTAATTGCTATTTTGTTTATTGCATTGTTTCTTTTAGTTTCCTATTTATTTGATCTAGCTGAATTCAAATCTGTCCGTCTATTGTGTGAGTTTTCAGAGTCCTTGTGGATTCGACCCCTAAGTGCTGCAATTGACCTCTTAATTTGAGAGAGTAGTTTTAAGGGTTATATTTGACCCATGTCATAGGTTATTTTCTTTTTCCCTTGCTGATAAGGCTCATAGATGGCTGAAATCTTTGAGTCCTAGATCTATCAAAAGCTGGGGTGAATGCCGAGCTGCTTTCTTACAGCAGCTCTGCACCAAAGCTAGATCCGCAGCACTAAAAAACAAAATAGCCACATTCCGCCTAAGTGCTGCAATTGACCTCTTAATTTGAGAGAGTAGTTTTAAGGGTTATATTTGACTCATGTCATAGGTTATTTTTTTTTCCCTTGCTGATAAGGCTCATAGATGGCTGAAATCTTTGAGTCCTAGATCTATCAAAAGCTGGGGTGAATGCCGAGCTGCTTTCTTACAGCAGCTCTTCACCAAAGCTAGATCCGCAGCACTAAAAAAAAAATAGCCACATTCCGCCAAACTGGTACCGAGTCCTTCTATGAAACTTGGGAACGCTATAAGGAATACCTAAGGGACTGTCCCTCTCGAAGCTACACCGAGTCGGACAGGATGAACTTTTTCTATAACGGAGTTGAAACGGAATACCAGATGGCTATGGATATAGCTAGTAAGGGAGAGTTCATGAGCAACACGCTGGAGGAAACAATAAAATTAATTGAGAACCTTGCAATAAGAAACTTAAAAAGAAGCTCTGACTATAACAGGAGGATTGACCCTGTTCTTATAAGTGGAAAACTCATAGAGAGGCTTATTGCTAAGGTAGACGTGCTCTGGAAGGCACATGGTCGAGCTGGAAACCCATTGGGGAGTAATGAGTACAATGATGAGGAGGAACGAACTGAGGAGGTCAACTTTCTCGGTAGACAGGAAAACTACCAAAACCAGGGATTCAACCCAAACTCTAGGAACCATCCTAACTTGTCCTACCATAGTACTGATGTTGAGAACTCCCGAGAGTGGTTCTATCCACCTCAGAGCTCTCAGAAGCAATATAACCCCCAAGATAGTGCTGGTTATGGTAAAATGGGATTCAATCACCAAACTGGGAACACCAACCCTCAGGTTAATATTAAACCCCTATTCCAGCAAATTTTGGAAAACAGCAGAAAGTTTTGCAAATAGATCAATGAAAAGGCTGATCTGATCCACTTAAAGATAAGAAAAAAGTGCGAAACTTTGGAAACTCAACTTAAATCTTTAAAAGATAAGATCACCCAGACAAACGATTTTACAAAACCCAGATGCAAGAGCATGTTTGAGCAGTTAACCTCCGGAGTGGAAAGCAAATAGTGGGAAATCCAAAAACATCAATGTTTGATCAGACAAGGGGAGAAGTTGATCAAATTGATGACAGGATTCTGGATGAAATTGATAAAGGTGAGGGACAACCAATCTCTTTTGGAATCGGACAATCCCATGATCCTTTACATGGTATGACATCAGAAATCTGACTTCCTGATGAGCAAGAAGAAAGAATTCCCGAGAAGGAAGCACCATGTATCCCTCCAAAACATTATGAACCAAAAAATTATGAACCAAAACTCCCATACCCTCCACGCATGAGAGGAACTAAGCAGGAAACGGAGTATGAGAAGATGAAAAATATCGTTGGTGATGTACAACAAATACTCCCTTTCGTTGGTGCAGTAAAGATGGCCCCGACCTTGAAAAATATATGAAGGATATCCTTACAAACAAACGAGTGTTGGAAAAGGGAAACATGGTGCTAACACAAGAAGTTAGTGTGATATTGCTTGACAAATCTCCCGAAAAACATGTCGACCCAGAGAACTTATCACTTCCCTGCAATATAGTAGGCAAGATGTTCAAACGCTGTTTATGTGATTTGGGAGCAAGTGTGAGTTTGATGCCGTTATCTGTTACTCAGAAACTGGGCATGACAACTTTCAAACCATGCAAGATCTCATTGATATTAGTAGATCGTTCAGTTTGCTGTCCGGAAAGGACTTCTTGAAAATGTTCCTGTCAAAATTGGCGAATGTACAATTCTGACGGATTTCATCGTTCTTAAATTGGAAACGGAACCTCGCAACCAGATTATCCTGGGTAGACCTTTCCTCTCTACTGTGAGAGTGATAATCAACGTGCAAAAGGGCATAATAAATCTTCACCTTAGTGACCTTGACATGAGGTTTGATTTAGACAAAATGATAAAAAAAGGCCTATGATAGAGGATCATACTTTTTGGGTTGACACAATTGAAGAGATCACCCAAGAAATGATGCATGAAATGCATTCTGAGGATCCTCTTGAAGTCGCACTAATTCAGGCCGAACCTGAATATGGTTATACCAGGATGGATACGACTGGGTTTGCCCGAATGCTAGACTCCACGGATCGAGTAAAGCGAGTTTCCTTCCCTAATATTTAATAAGTTCATCTAACTGAACCACGTTCTCCAATCAAATACGAAAAAGAAAAGTTTCCAAGAAAAACAACCAAT
Organism: Cardamine flexuosa; assembly: GCA_963555745.1. Lineage (NCBI taxonomy): Eukaryota > Viridiplantae > Streptophyta > Magnoliopsida > Brassicales > Brassicaceae > Cardamine > Cardamine flexuosa. The sequence goes on along the minus strand of OY743216.1, from coordinate 20,437,774 downwards.
CCTGCAGGGGGATGGGATGATCCTCCACTGTTAGCGGAAAAACTTCAAAGGCGTGAACCAGACGCCAAGAAGCCAGAAGTCGATAAAAGGGAATTTCCAAAGAAATCTCCCTCGACTCCTAAGTATATTCCACCAAGACGCAGGAGGAGCGGAGATTTGTCTACCAGTGGGGACAAAATTTCTGATGATAGAAGAAAACCCCATTTAATGTGAAACCTCGATGAGGATGATTTCTGATGAGTCTATTTTCATTGGTTTTTACTATTGTTTTTACATGTTTTATTGAGTTTAGGGTTAGGTTTTGCGTCCTTCTGGACGGTTTTAGTGTCTTTTCAGGTTTTCACTTCATTGGAACTAAAATGGGCAAAATGGAGCAACTTTGGATGTTTTTACACATCATTGGATTTTGGAGACACTCTGTGATCGATCGATCCTGAAAAGGATCAACCAAGCATGAAGAGGATCGACCGATCCCGAAGAAGATTGGTCAGTCAAAGGAATCTCTGAGGTGGCACGGATCAAAGGAAGCAGATCGATCAATCCAACATGATCGATCGATCCAGATCACGAATATTCTCCAAATCGCACATTTACTCCAAGTTTTGACCTAGAAGAGTCCCTCTAAGTAGGGTTCATTTCCTGAGCAGCCAGAGATCACCTAGATCACTGTTACTCTGTCATTTTCATTTTCATTTCAGATCTGTAAACTTTTACATTGGTTTTTCTCAGATTTATAATATTTTCCATTGCATTTTTAGATCTACACTGTCTTCATCTCTTTCTTTGCATTTACATCATACAACATCGTGATCTATCAACCCATTGCCATGGTTGAGTAGATCTGCATGTTAGGAGATCAAATTTATTCAAAGGGATTTAATGTTTAATTAGGTTATTGTTATAGATTAGGGTTATGATTATTAGACCTCTACTTCTATGAAATAAATACTTTTGTTAGGTTGACGAATCTATCAAATGATTCATAGGGTTTTATAATCAGCTAGGGTTGTTTATTCTACCCAGAATCTATAGTTTGTAGGCTTGATTTCCAGATTTCCAAGAGTTGAAGCTGGATCTACAAGTGAACTCTATCAAACTTGTTAAATACATGCTAGCATAGGGTCCTAGCGGATTTATGTTAGAATAATATTTTTTTTTAAAACAGATTTATTTTGGTACAATGTTTGTGTTCTAGATCTAGATCTTTTAATTGCTAATCCAGTTAGATATCCTTTTTATTTATTTAAATCTCTGCAATTTCTCGGATCCCAACATTTGTTTTAAATTGATTTCATTTTATTTAATTATTTTATTTGGATTTATTCAGATTTTTCTGTGACAAAACTTTCCATATATTTTACATTCTATCTCTGTTTAGATATACAGATCTAAAGTGCTCTTAACTCTCTGTGCACAACCGTGTAGTTGCGGAGTTTATTGGTTTGGGTAAAATCTGATATAAAAACCAAGCATCAACTTTTTAGCATCGTTGCCGGGGAGTAATTGTAGCCTCTAGATATAAGTTTTAGACCTAGTCTAAGATTTTTTATTTTCTGCATTTTTATTTACGTCTCTGAGATCGACGGATCCACATTAGATCGATCGATCCTACTTCTTGCACGATCGACCGATCCTACTTCGTGCAAAATCGATCGATTCTTATTTGATCAATCGATCCTACTTCTCTCGAGATCGACCGATCCCTTCCGAGATCGATCGATCCCAGAGCCTCTTAATCGGATCTGACTTTCAAACTTCTTCTACTTCTCAGGTGTATGCAAAAAAGAAGCAAGGATTTTAAAGATCTACAAGGACTGAGCATAGAGGAGTTGACAAGGAAGTCCACAAGGAAGATCAAGGATACAAAGAAGAACAAAACCACAAGGAAAGCAAAAGATAAGGTTAGTATGGCTGACCCAAATAACTTAAGAAACATTCCACCTGTTGTTGATGGTGAGGATGCAGAGGTAGTCCGGCAGAGAGAGGGTCTGGTTAATCAAGGACCTCTCAATGATGCTGAAGCTCCTTGGGTGAGAGTAGATGCTACACCGGGACTGCAAGTCCCTCCGCGCATGGTTACCTTAGGCGAGCAAGATGCCTCGCACGCCTACTATAGGAACCAATATGCTATTATTCCCCCTCCTATCTAGAGGCAAGATTATGAGATTAAACCTCAAATAATCGCACTGGTAAAACAGAATCAATTCCATGGGCTATGAAATGAGAACCCCATGGACCATATTGATATATTTGAGGAGATCTGTAGTACCATCAAAGCCAACGGAGTCCCCCAAGACTACCTCCGTTGTAGGCTATTCTCTTTTTACCTTGCTGGTAAGGCTTATAGATGGTTGAAATCTTTGAGTCCTGAATCTATCACAAGCTGAGGTGAATGCCGAGCTGCTTTCTTGCAGCAGTTTTTCACCAAAGCTAGATCCGCAGCTTAAAAAAAAAAATAGCCACATTTTGCCAAGCTGGTACCGAGTCCTTCTATGAAGCTTGGGAACACTATAAGGAATACCTAAGGGACTGTCCCCCTCGAAGCTACACCGAGTCGGACAGGATGAACTTTTTCTATAATGAAATTGAAATGAAGTATCAAATGGCTATGGACAAAGCCAGTAGGGGAGACTTCATGAGCAACACAATGGAGGAAGCCATGGAGCTCATTGAAAACCTGGCAGCAAGCTACTTTAACAGATATTGGATCTATGATAGGAGAGTCAACCCCACTTAAGCGAGTGATAGGATCATAGAGGAGCTTAATACTAAGGTGGACATTCTAATGAGAGCTCAATGATGAGGAGGAACAAACTAAGGAGATCAACTCGGGGGACAGGGAAACTACCAAAATCGGGGTTTCAACCTGAACTGTAGGAACCATCCTAACCTGTCCTACTGCAGTACTAATGTTGAAAACCCTGGAGATCAGTTTTATCCACCCCGGAGTACTCAAAACCAAGGGAACTTCCAAAACAATGCTGGTTATGTTAAAACATGATTCAATCCCCAATCTAGGAATGCTGGTTCCATGGGGAAGATTGATTCCTTATTCCAGCAAATCATGGAAGGACAGAAGAAATTTGTTGGGGATATCAACGCTAAGGTTGATAGAGTTTATGAGAACTTCAATGGGAAGTTTGATGCCTTAGGAACTCACATAAGAGTATTGGAAAATCAAGTTGCTCAAACTACTAAGAAAAATTAGACACCAACCAGAACTTTCCCAGGAAAACCTGAAAACAACCCCAATGAATCTCTACACTTCATTGAACTCAGAAGCGGAATACGCGATGTCCCAAAAGTTTATCCTGCTAGAGGTGATCAAACAATCTTTGATCTGTCTGATGATGAAGAAGACAATTTCTTCAATGATGACATAGAGGATAGCTTTTACAACAGAGAGCTCAAAATTCCTGAAGAGCCTGAATAGAAGTGCTCACTCCATGGATGATGAGATAGAGGAAGCAGAGCGTTATTACGCTAACCTCAGAGAGATGGAGATTGATCAGGATCGATCGATCCCTAGTGAGATCGATCGATCTCCTGTGTTGAAAGACCAGGATCTTTAGACCGAACCTATTAGATCAATCACCAGAATTTCAGCATCCTCTGAAAAGAAATTACCACCAATTCCTGAATCAACTTACCATGAATTTGATAAGTGGAAATGTGAAAAGATAGCTAAAGAGATTAGAGCTAGATTACCTTTTCCAGATGTCTACTCGATGATTCACTTGGTGGAAGATCATCTTAAGAAAATTTTCACTGGGGAATCCACCATGGAAGACTCCATTAAATTCCTAAGGGAAAACTGCGATAAGCAAATGCACGAAAAACTTCCAAGAAGGTAGGAGACACGGGGAAATTCATCCTGTCATGCACCATTGGAGATTCCTGTTTCGAAAACAGCTTGGTAGATTTGGGAGCAAGCATCAACGTGCTACCGCTCTCTATTTCACATAAAGTTGGACTGCTAACTATGCAGCAAACGAACAAGATAATCACCATAGCTGATGGAACAACCCGGAGACCACATGGAATCCTGATTGATATCCCGATATTGGTAGGATCATGTTACATATTCGCTGATTTTATGGTTTTGAACTTGGACGATAATGGTACTGAACTTATCCTAGGGCGTCCTTCCTTATCTACAGCTGGAGTATCCATAAATGTGCCAAAAAGAAGGATAAAAATCCATCTCAGAAAAATCGTTGTAAAACTTTACGTTGAGACCGTCGATACGCAACCTACCGTCAATGGTCAAACATTCGTGATTAACGATTTTGATGCTATCGATGTTGTTCACTCAGTAAAAGAGATCCTGGGAGTTTTTACAACTGAGAGGATTTTAGAAATCAAAAAGGAAAATTCCGCTGAGATCGACCGATCCAACAATAAGAGCAACTGCTTTTCCGTTAAGAAGATCGATCCGGACTCTATCAGGATCAACCCGCAGGGTGAGATTGATTGATCCCACTTCCCCTATAATGATTTCAAAATTGGGGAGGATCGGTCGATCCTGGTTGAGATCTATATATCCCCGCGGACGCAGTTACAAAAACCTCCCAGTGATAAAACCCTAAAAGAGTTAAGAAATCAAGGAGAGGCAGAAAAAACAACCCCAACACCACCTAAGAAGATGGATCCTCTCGCAAAGAAAAAGGTTGATGAGATAATTGCCGAGTGGGGTGCAAGGTTACCCTTTAAGGAGATTGGATCTATGTTACCTTTGATGACATACTTCATTGGGAATATCCTTGCCGGCAAGGTTATACTTGAGGGAGCTACTGACTATCTCCAGGATTATATACTCAGCAAGAGGCAGAACAAACTACCTCCTAAGATGGATGGCCCAGGTGAATTCCATATACCAATCACAATTGGAAGGAGCCTTTTGAGGAACTGCTTGGTAGACACTGGAGCTAGCATAAACGTTATATCACTCAGCACCACAAGGCTATTGGGTCTAAAACACATGGAACCAACCAAGTCCCAAATAGAATTGGTTGATGGATCACCCCAAAGCCTTTCAGGGATTTTAGTCAACATACCAATTTTTGTGGGAGGAAGTTATGTTCTAATATACATATATGTGCTGGAGATGAACTGCGATGGATCTGATCTAATTTTAGGACAAACATTCCTAGTGACCGCCCGCGCTTCTATCAGCATACCTAAAAGGAGGATAAAGCTGCGAATTGGAAACAACGTCATAAGTTTCCCCATCGAGACCATCAAGAGATACCCAATTGTATTTGGTCAAGCACCCATTGTGAAGGATCTGGAATCTGAAGATACCCAGAACCCAATTGAAATAAAACCAAGTCAAGCTAATGACTTTGCAAAAACAAGCGCTGGTTAGGAGGCAACCCAACATTTTCTTTTAATTTATTTTTGCTTTTGAATTAATAAAACTATTTTTTTTCCTTCAGTTATCTTAGTTATTTATTTTTCAAAATAAGATATGATGATGTTTTTGTGTTGAGCTGACCGAAAACAGGTGGAAAACGCAGAAGATGCAAATTTCAAGAAGTTTCAGGACTCTAAGATCGACCGATTCTCCGAGGATCGATCGATCCCCAAGATAAGAAAAGCTGAAAACCGGTTTATGGTTTGTTTTCTTGTTCACAATTTGTTATCTCCAGTGTTGTTTCGCAGCACCCTTTTTCTTTGATTTTATATCACAGCGGGAAGCAGTGATTTAAGTCTAGGGGAAGGGGTGTCTGCTTTCATATGTTACTAACATTGTGTTTTCTTTAGTTTCTTTGTCAAAAAAAGTTTCAAAATGTTTCAAAAATAATATTTTTTCATTTTTCTTGAGTCATTTTATTGAGTCAAAACATGAGAATTTTATTACAATTTTCTTGGTTTCCTTTTAATGATAACATTTATTGGACTTAGTTCAGGAAGATTGGAAACACCAGCAATGGATCAACTTTACCAGAAGCGACATCTCCTTTGGAAATCTGAATGATCCGGCGTTGCCTCTGTCTACTTGGACATTTAACCGGACTAATCTTCTCACTTAGTGGCTCGATATCGCATAAAAGATCATATACATCCGGAGTTCACCCCCATTCTTATTGGAGCTCCGGATGGGCAAGCTCATTTTTAGCTTTGTTCCACACCCTTACACCCTTTTCATTCAGACCCCTGTCCTCTTTTGCAACATTAGGAGCATGTGCAACCAAGTACAAAAAAATACGGAGTATGGAGACAGGTACAACCAAATGTTCTAACAATTTCTGAGTAAGCTTTCTAGTATCAGTACTTCATCTATATTAGTTTGAGTTGACTATTGGTGCAGTTTTTAGTAGTATTAATGTACATGGTTAGAACTGGTTCCAACTTCCCTTTCTCAGAAAAAATGCTCTGGGATCGACTGATCCTATCTAGATCGATCGATCCCGTCTCATCCCGAGACTCTGTTTCAAACACACAAAAAAAAAAAAAAGAGAAGGGAAAGAAGTCTAAAGGAACTAGAATAAAATATTTTATTTATTTATTTAGTTATTTGTTTCTGTTATTTATTTTAGCACCAAACAACTCTATTAGGATCATTATATAGAAGCTTGTTTGGGATCCATGGTCAGGAGGTTGTGCACCATCTTTGGTTTCCGTCTCACTTTGATTTTGCGCATTGGCTTGCACCGGAGTTCATTTATCATGTCTAACCATCACCCTCAAAATGCCCCCCCCCGTTACTTGCCCGTAGCGATTTCGACTCCTTTTGTGAGACTGCACGCAACACTTGATTAATGTTAAAGGGCCAAAAATTGAGATTTCAGAAGTTCCCTTGGATCTCGGATGCTAGAGTACGATAATGTTTACTATCCTTATGGTAAAGTACATGTTGTACTGGTAAAGTTCAATTAACCTTTCACAAGGTTTCTTTTTGGTTTACATGATCAACATGGTAGATTCTAAATCTAAGTGTAAGTTCCCGTTTTTCAAACTTCCACTTCCGAGCTTTGTTTCATTGTCTTGTTGCTTACTTGAGGACAAGCAAGGATTCAAGTCTAGGGGTATGATGAGTCTCTATTTTCACTAGTTTTTACTATTGCTATTACATGTTTTATTGAGTCTAGAGTTAGGCTTTGTGTCTTTCTAGCCGGTTTTAGTGTCTTTTCAGGTTTTTCACTTCATTGGAGCTAAAATAGGCAAAATGGAGCAACTTTGGACGTTTTTACACATCATTGGATTTTGGAGACACTCCGGGATCGATCGATCCTGAAAAGGATCGACCAAGCATGGAGAGGGTCGACCGATCATGCAGCAGATTGGTCAGTCAAAGGAATCTATAAGGTGGCACGGATCAAAGGAAGAAGATCGATCGATCCAATAGGATTCATTCCTCCAGCGGCCAGAGAGACCTAGACACAATTTTTCACTGTTACGCTGTCATTTTCAACTTTATTTCAGATCTGTAAACTTTTACATTGGTTTTTCTCAGATCTATAATATTTTCCATTGCATTTTCAGATCTACACTCTGTCTTCATCTCTTTCTTTGCATTTTATATCACACAACATCATGATCTATCAACCCATTGCCATGGTTGAGTAGATCTGCATGTTAGGAGATGGGATTTATTCTAAAGGAATTAATGTTTAATTAGGTTATTGTTATAGATTAGGGTTATGATTATTAGATCTCTACTTCTATGAAACATATGGTTTTTTTAGGTTGACAAATCTATCAAATGATTCATAGGGTTTTATAATACAGCTAGCGTTGGTTGTTCTACCCAAAATCTATAGGTCGTAGGCTTGATTTCCCGATTTCCAAGAGTTGAAGTTAGATCTACAAGTGAACTCTATCAATCTTTTTAAATACATGCTAGCATAGGGTCCTAGCGAATTTATGTTAGAATAATATTTCCTTTTAAAAAGAGATCTATTTTGGTACAGTGTTTGTGTTCTAGATCTAGATCATTAAATTGCTAATCCGGTTAGATATCCTTTTTATTTATTTAAATCCCTGCGATTTTCCGGATCCCAACATTTTTTTAAAATTGATTTCATTTTATTTAATTATTTTATTTGGATTTTATTTGGATTTTTCTGTGGCAAAACTTTCCATATATTTTTCATCCTAGCTTTGTACAGATCTTAAGTGTTCTTTACTCTATGTGGATTCGATCTCACCACTATACTGATGCGCATAACCATGCACATGCGGAGTTTATTGGTTTGGGTAAAAATTGATATAAAAACAACGCATCAATTTCAAACCCCAAGAGGGTTTTTATTGAATCTCAGAAATATTCTTAGTCAAGCTAGTGTTTTAAGACAAGCACTACTGAGACGCAACCCAGACATTTCTGTTTAAGCAATTCTGTATATAAAAAAAACAAAAAAAAACAAAAAATATTGCCAGATCGACCGAGCGATCGGTCGATCCGGATAGATCTCTCGATCCCGAAGCCAGGTATGCGAGAATCAAGGGTTTTATAAATGCGGCCGTCGATCCTCAAAGCCCTAATTCTCCAAAACTCTCTAACTCTCTCGATTTTCAATCGATTTCATTGATTTCATATTTTTATTCTCTATCTCTTTGTATCGACCTTAGCTTCGATCTGCCAAGGTATGTTGCGGAAATTAAAGGTTTAGAACCAATTTTCGAACTAACCTTGGATTATCCGAATTTTCTCTTTTCAACCTCTTGATTCATCCTTATTTTTGTAGATTGAGCTTAAATTTATGGATAGGTTGTTAGAGAAATCGACTTAGAAGAGGATTGATCATGGAATTGTGTAAAAATTTGATTTTGAGAAATAATCTTATAGGTTGAGATTTCAGACTAATTAAGGTTAAAATTTAGTCCTATAAGTATGCATTAGGATGTATAAGTGTTTAGAGATGATGATTTGCGAGTTGATTTAGAGAAATTTGAGTTATTCACGAGATGAACAATTCAGAAATACCCGCAGGGATTGATTTATCCGCGCATATCGATTGATCCCGGTTGGTCATGCGGTTTAATTTCCGAATTTTTCTATATTATTCTAAGACCCAAATAATTGAAATATCCATTATCTCTTATTTTATCCATGGATAGACTTATGAAATTTTCTATGTGTGATAAAATTTTGCAGGAACTGGCACCCAAGAGAATAAACAAGGACAAGGGTATCGTGAGCCTACCTGGGCCCACAGCTGCACGGACTTGGGGGGATGCTGATGCGACTCTCGCAGGCTTAGTGAGTGCCTGCACGTTTTTGCCCACTCGCATGACTGACGAGGGGACTTTGGCCAGCCTTGGCATACGTGACAGCTATTTTTTGTTTACCGATGTTATTGGGCTCGGGAACCTGCCCTGCATTCTGCCCCATCTATGCACTTCCTTGGCCAAGGAAGTATTAGGGTCCATCATGATGCAATTCCAGGATGTGTGCTACCCTACGGCCGATGAGGGGAGTCTCAGTTTCTATGCCCAGGGTCAGTTACGCACGATGACCCTCTACCAGCTCTGCGACGCCTTCGGTTTTAGTCGCATACCACTCATCAACATGCATGAGGAGGCTGACGACGGAGAGTTCTCGGAGCTGATAGTCCAGGGATCCTACATTTCGTGCACAGCGAAACAGTCGTTCATCCGTCATCCTGCGGTTCGCCTCGTCACGAGATTCATGAGTGTCACCTTGGGCCTCAAGTCCGAGGCAGCTTCTGTGGACAAGTAGGAGCTGTGGTTACTGAAGCAGGGATGGCGCACGATAACCATGGCTCGCCCCAGACTGCATAGGGTGAACATGGGGTACCTCCTTGCGTCCGCATTGGTCTCCGTGAAGACCGGTCCAGCCACTTCTTCTAAGAAGACAGTTGGGAGTCTAGTGACTCCAATACTTGAGCATCTGGGCATAGAGGTCCCGTGACCTTCTCCGATGGAGCGCTGCAGCCTTATGAACTGGCAGTATCTGAGTTCATGCAGCTTTCTGGTGCCAAACGTCCTGGTCTACTGCTTCCAGGACCGAGAGTCTCTGTACCGCTTCATCCAGCTTCCACAGGAAGAGCATACCACTCTGTCCTCTACCCAGGACATCAAGTTTTTACCTCCTGCAACAGCTCTCTGCGCCAGGCCAGTGCAGCCAACCCAGCCTCTCACTCCTCGCACCACACGCCAAGCTCTAGCTCTAGATCCGATGTCATCTGAGTACGACCCCAACTCATAGCTCCCCTCGACATCATCTCAGCCACGGGACTCGACTTCACCATTCCTAACTCCAGAATTCAGCGAGTTCGACCTTCCAGAGTTCCCAGGAGAGCCCAGCATGAACATTGAGCTCTGTATGGTCGACAGCACTCGGAGGCAGCACTCCATGATACGGAGGGCGTGTGATTTCTTTTGCAGGATGCGCCCTTTCTGCTTTTCCCCACCAAGAGAGCAAATTGCCAACACTAGCAGAGGTGACACAGCAGCTGGAGAGAGAGACGGATCATTCTCAGATGAGGAAGCGCGTCTGCATAGACAACGCAGGAGTCCAGGCAGCTCCACTCGCGCTAGCTCTGACGAGTGATTTTTTTAGTTATCCTTTTTTCTCTTTTTCTTTTTATTCTGGACTATTTATGTACTATTATTAACTTTGTTATCTTAACTCGTTATCTACTTTCATTTATTTATGTTTTTATCATTATTGTTTTGCAGCGCCCATTTTTTTTATTTTATATCACAGCGAGATGCAGTGATTTAAGCCTGGGGGAAAGGGTGATACGACCCCGCCTATCATGCTACCATGCCGAGGACCATCTGGACGAGACTGAGGTTGCCCGACCCAATGGACCACTCCAATCCCACCTTTCTGCCAGCATCCAAGGATCAATAGACATCCAAGCATCATCCAAAACCCCAAGCTTCATCACCAAGCTCCACGGACCATGGGAAGCCGAGAGCTCTAATTCGGTTCCTTGACGACTCTTGGACGTCGCCATTGCTTTGGAAAGCAACTTTGAGTGTGTTCAACATTACCAAGTGAGGAGGCCACCCTAAGACATTAGAGGGAATTGTACTCTTTTCCCTACTCCGGATTTGTCCCAAATGGGTTTACCAGAGAGGTTTTAACAAGGCTATGACTACTAATGCATCTTCCTTTGTCCCACTTGATTCTCTCACTTTGAACTACTCTAAGAGAGGTTAGGGAATCAAGGAAGGAAGATCCTATCCAAGAAGACTAATCAAAAAGTCTTCTATTTCTTACTTTTCCTCCTTGTACTATTTTCACCATTTTACTGGTTTACCTTGAATGGTGTTGTTTTACCACCTTGCTTGGCCCACGTGTTAGGGCTTCCCTTATTCCCTTTCTTTGTGTGCGAGCCTATATAAAGGTTGAACCTATGATTGTAATAAGGTTAGACATTTATTGTAGTAAAACCCTCGATAGTTGTCTCTTTGCATTCAATTGAGTGAGAAGCTCTTGATCCATTTTCTTTGAGTTTCCTTGAGATGGGCTCGAATCTTTTAGGTCTTGTTTTTATCACAGTTCTTCCACAATCTGTGTGGCCTAATCTCAATCCATTCCTTTCTTCCATGAATCCTTGAATGGATCCACCATCTTCAAGATTCATTTCATCCATCTCTCTACCGTGAAGCTTCTCTTGGATCCTTCACATCCATCAAGTCACAACCTTAAAGGGAGACCTACTTGGGATCTCATCATTGGTATCAGAGCCCAAGCTCCACCAAAAGGTTGTGTCTTTCTATCCTTGCATTTCGTTTTTGGTGTTCTTCATATTCTTGGTGTTCTTGATGTTCATCATTTGTTCTTCATAAGTTTTCCGTCTTGTTTCACTTCCGCCTCATCTATTGCATTTATTTTAACATAGATACCATCTATTTATGTTGGATTGAGTGTTAGAATCATCAGTTTACATTTTTATTTCCTTTCATCAAAGAAAAACTCATAAAAATTGCATCTTTGTTCACTTGTTGCATTTAACGTGTGTGTAGCTTACTTGAGTTTAACTTGTTCTCTCTTGCATTTGAGTGTTGATTACTTGAATTTCCTTTGTCTTTAGGTCCTAGCTATTGTGTTTTGCATCTGTGATTCGTGTCATCTCATATCCTTTCCATTTGTTTCAAATCCGTTTTGCTTAGAGTTCATAAAATGCATCTTTTGTGAATTTGTGCATTGCCGTGTGTTCTGCTTGAAGTTTGCTGCATTTTGGTGTTGTTTAGAATAATTTTGACTTAGGTTTGAGCTTTGTTCTTGTTTCACCATTGTTGTGTTCTTCATGTGTTCATATTAGAGTCTAAGGGAAAAAGATGAAATGAATGCTCGTTGATCCATCGTGGTCCCAAAGTGGTTCATCCTCTTTATTCTCTAGGTTTAGCCGCCTCCTTTCTTTGTGGTGTCTTAGGTTTGTGTGGCTGTCAATCAGTCTTGTCATCATAGTCTTTTGTGGCTGATATTGATTGCTTTAATTCAAAATTCGTTTTGTCTTTTATCCAATCCTTGCCAGCTTTAGTTATTTTGTCATTTAGTCTTAAAATGTTTACTGCTCTTTTGGCCCTAAGTCTTGTCTAGGTTCACTGCATCATATTCTTATAATCCATCCGTTTCATCATTTGTATTTACCTTAGGTTGTATTTTTCATTCACTAATTACCATTCATCATTTACCATTTACTATTTACTTTTACCAAGTTACTTTTGCATCATCTATATTCACTTTTACATTCACCATCTTTATTTACTTTTCGTTTTTACTTAGTTACAATTTTAACTTGTTTCTTTTGTCTTGTATTTTTGAGGTAACTGTCCGTGACTCGTGCTGCGACTCATCCCATGAAGCGTTCCGTCTGGCGGTGCACCTTTACGCGAGACGTCCCAAGAAGCGTTCTGTTGGACAGTGAAACGTTACGCAAAACGTTCCATGAAACGATTCATCGATCCGCAACTCATTCCATACCACGACTGTGACCCATGATCCAAGTACTTGTCTGTGTCCGCATCCGAGCGTATCCCGATCAACCGTACGACACGATCAAGTGACCCACGAACCACGACCAAGCTACCCAAGTAATCATCACCGGATCACCGAGTCACCGTCCGATATCTGATTAGGTGTAACCAATCACCACCGGTCAACAACCTTCAGTCAACCACTACCGCGAGTCAACTTTCCGGCCAACTCTGGCCACTTTTCCGGCGACCTTTCGGCATTCTCTGGCCATACTTTCTGGTGTACTTTTCTGGCAACCTTTTGGTGACTTCCCGCCATACTTTCTGGTGTCCTTTTCCGGCTACCGTACACTTGTCCGTACCATCTTCCTGGCACCATTTCCGAGCATCTCTTCCCAAGCCTAGTTCCGTATCTGAGTTTTCATCAGCTGTCATCGAGCATTCACAGTTTGACCGAGGATTGACTGAGCCTCACCGAGCATTCACCATTTGACCGAAGAATTTCCTAGGTTATGGATTGTGAGGATGAGTTTAACCTAGAGACGGGTTACTATGAGGATGCCTCTGAGGATAATACATGTTTTGATAGTGGGGAAGAGGACTACTATGAGAGTGAACCGGAAGAAGAAATACCTGAGCCGGATCCACCCGATCATGTTTGGGATCCTACCTTACAGTCATCAAGCCTAACCAAGTCACCCCGAGCTATGTATGAGGACTCGGATAGTGATGACTTATGTTCCTACGATGATCGGTCCGGAAGCCAATTCCCAAAGAAGATAGCTGTTTCATCCACATCATCTTGCATTGGAAAGATCTTGTTGGCTATCCAAGCAGAGCTCCAGCATCTGGAAGATAGGATGACCCGCAGGGAAGCTTCCGGGAACATACCACCTTCTTCCGTATCATAATCGGTATCCCAACCGTATTGTAACCCGGCCCAGACTGAAATGTCAAGCGAGAGGTTTGTTCCCAACCTATCTCACTGTGAGCTGCCAACACGGTGTAGTGATTCCATCCCACATGTTGATGATAAAAGCAAGTTGATTATTGCATCATCAAGAGGAAGCAATGACGTTGGGCTTGTCGTTTGCCATGAGACACCATTGCCCAAGTTGTATTCGGATCATGCTCTAGGCCTAGGATTGGTTACTCCCCAGAAAACCTGTCCTAAGGAGCTTTATGATTCAGGAGTTATCCAGGAACTCCGAGCCAATCCGTCCATTGGCCACACTCACCTACCCGGACCCTTTTCCGAGCATTGTGAGTAGCCATTGGAAGACTTCCTTTGTTCGAATGACTTTGGGTTGAACATTCACTCGGAAACCATACATTGTGAAGAATTGGGTCAAAGAAAAATGTGTGACCATCGAGTTTCTTATGAGGAAGACCAAAGTATGCTCCTTATTGACAAGCATCGGGATAAACGGTTGCAAATAGAGGTATATACTTGTCCGTTTCCACTCTGCTTTAAAATTCACCAGAAAATCATGCCTTGGGGAGATTTGGGTAAAGTCAGACCATGCCTAAGAGAGTTCTCCACCGGTTTGGTACTCCAGCCTTCACCCGTGGCCGGTTTCGAGCCAAGGGAGGAGCGATTTGATTGTTGGGTTAGTTATTTTTGCCTGGGCTTCATTATTCATCAGGAAAGTGCCTATGGAAAGGCAAATGATCGAGGTATATCCAGCCATTATCGAGCTCACTCAGGAGGTTCTCCATACTCGCCATCTGGAGCTGTTCCCGAGCCAAGTGAGGAGCGATTTGAATCTTGGTTAGTTCTTTTTGCCTGGGCTTCATTATACATCAGCAAAGTTCCTATGGGAATATAAGTGATCAAGGCAAGACTAGCCCGTATTGAGTTATTTTGGGAGATTCTCTAAACACGCCATCCGGGGTCATTTCCGAGCCAAGAGAGGAGTGATTCAAATTTTGGGTTAGTTCTTTTTGCCTGGCCTTCAGTATCTGTCAGCAAATTGCCTATGGGAAGGCAAGTTATCGAGGCAAAACTATCCCATATTGAGGTATTTTGGGGGATCCTACATACACACCATTCGTGGTTGTCTCCAAGCCAAGAGAGAAGCTACTCGAGTCTTGGGTTTGTTCATTCTGTATGGGCTTCATTATTCATCATCAAAGTGCATATTGGAAGGCAAATGATCGAGGAAAATCAAGCCCTTATCGACCTCTTCAGGAGATACCTTATACACGCTGTTTAGAGCCGAACACCAAAGGAAGTTGATGACCAGATCGCATCCCATGCGTTTGTTTGGCATTGGCTTTCTTATTTGCTGGGAACCAATTATGGGGAAGTGATTGATCAAGAAAAATCAAACCTTGATCGACCTGTTTTGAGACTTGGTCCACAAGGTCCTATTTCGCCATACACCGGCCAGGCCAATCCGTATGCACCTTTGGACCATTGGGTTTGTTACATCTATCAGTTGGGTCACGTTCTTCTGGATTCTACAGGTTCCCTGGAAGCCTTAGCAACGACATCACTCGTTGCCCAGAGCCCAGGGCCAAAGACTTTACCATTCGACCTTACCGGGGAAGTTTTATCCTTTTCTCTCGAACTCCTACTCTTTCCTTTTGATCTAGGTAAGAGATTAGTGTTTTTTAACCGGACTAATCTTCTCACTTAGGGGCTCGATATCGCATAAAGGATCATATACATCCGGAGTTCATCCCATTCTTATTGGAGCTCTGGATGGCCAAGCTCATTTTTAGTTTGGTTCCACACCCTTACACCCTTTTTCATCCAGACCCCAGTCCTCTTTCACGACATGAGAAGCATGTGCAACCAAGTGCAAAAACTACGGAGTATGGAGACCGGTACAACCAAATGCTCTAAAGATTTCCGAGTAAGCTTTCTGGTATCAGTACCTTTTATTTATTTATTTGTTTCTGTTAATTATTTTAGCACCAATAGCAACTCTACTAGGATCATTATATAAAAGCTTGCTTGGGATCCAAGGTTCAGGAGGTTGTGCACCATCTTTGGTTTCCGTCTCACTCTGATTTTGTGCATTGGCTTACACCAAAGTTCATTTTATCATGCCTAACCATCACCCTCAAAATGCCCCCCCCCCCCATTACTAGTCCTTAGCGATTTCGACTCCCTTTGTGAGACTGCACGTAACACTTAATGAATGAGCCAACAATGGAGATTTCAGAAAATTTCTTTGGATCTCCGATGCTAGAGTATGGTAATGTTGCTATGCTTATGGTCAAGTACATGTTATACTGCTAAAGTTCAATTAACCTTTCACAAGGTTTCTTTTTGGTTTACATGATCAACATGGTGGATTCTAAAGCTAAGCGTAAGTTCCCGTTTTCAAACCTATACTTCTGAACTTTGTTTAATTGTTTTGTTTCTTACTTGAGGACAAGCAAGGATTCAAGTCTGGAGATATTTGATGAGTCTTTATTTTCACTAGTTTTTTCTATTGTTTTTACATGTTTTATTGAGTCTTGAGTTAGGTTTTGTGTCCTTCTGGACTGTTTTGGTGTCTTTTCAAGTTTATACTTCATTGGAGTTAAAATGGATGAAATGGAACTTTGGACATTTTTTACACTTCATTAGATTTTGGAGACACCCTGGAATCGACCGATCCTGAAAAGGATCGACCAAGCACATAGAGGATCGACAAATCCCGAAGCAAATCTAATGGAACCCAAGTCATTCGAGACCCCGATCCGGACGTTGGCAACGACTCAGACGACCTTGAGAATGCCCCGGTAGCTTCCCAAAATCGACCTAGGTGCCACTACTAGAAGTCAAGGCACGACTCGAGCACGCAGGCACAACTTCAACATGTTTGCCCAAGCTACCATTGAGTTCTTCGACCATGACCCGGGCGACGCATCTGCGAACTCACTATCGCGCCAAGGAAACGTGCAGACCATGATCGGTTTGGGAAGCCACGATCTGGATTTCTTCACCATTACCTAACGAAGAAGACAACCCCGTAAGACGTCAAGAGGTTATACTCTTTTTTTCCTGTTGAGTTTTGTACCAAATGGGTTTTCTCAATAGGGTTTTTAATGAGGAATCCATTTTGATGCCCGGTGAGCAAGTCCCCATGCTTAGACTACTTGGAAGCTTTCATGGACAGGTTAATCTGCACATTTTCTCCCGGATCTATCCCAAGGAGGTTCCCATGAATAAAAAACCTCCTTTTCTTATTTTTCACTTTTTACTTTGACTTTACCGGATAATGTGTTTTACCGGACCTTTGTTACCGTGCATGTAACACGCATTTTAGCTCGCTTGTTTAGGGCTTCCTGTTTCCAACTTTGCCTATAAAAGAGCTGAACCTATCTCAAAAATACTTAGAGATTTTCTCTTCTTCTTAGTTCTATCGAGATGTTGTCTCTAGATCTAGGTTTCTTTCAAGATTCTTGAGCCGGGCTTGATTCTTGTTGGTTCAGCCGTATCCCGAGCCTCTCCATAGTTGGTGTGTCATATCTCATCCCACGTTCATCCATTTTGCTAATCCCGAATCGAGTTGCTCTTTGGTCCTGGCTCCGCATCGGTTCCCATCGCTTCCCGGTCATTCGACTTGATTTTCTTGCCGTTTCTTTGGTCCATTATCCCCTCATCGGTCATACGGATCCCTGGGTTCGTATCAGCTTGTATCAGAGCACAACTTCCTACAAGGTTGTGTCTTTCTATCCTTTCATTTTCATTTTAACCATAAAAACCCATAAAAATCATCTCTTTGCATCTAGAACCTTAGCCTCATCTCTTTTGCATCCGCAAACTGAAAATGAACCGCTAAATGTTGAGTCTTGCATCCACGTTTATCTTTCCGTTCATTCTCTTGTCATTTTCTTAGGTTTTATGCTTGTTCGTGTAGATATGTTCATTTCTGCCATTGTTACGGTTCATCTTAGCTTAGGTTGAAGACGAGTCCTTGGCATTCACGCGTTTAATCTTGTGGTTGTCACTTGTTGCTTTAAGATCAAACGATGTAGGATTAAGTTGCTTTTTGCGTTTTGTCTTGTTACCGAGCATTTTTGAAAATTCCTTTTTGCATCCGTTTTAACTCACGTGCTTTTAGCCTTACCATTTGTCCTTATTTGGTCAAATCCGAACGTTGTGATTAAAGCTTATCCGTCTTATTTCAGGTGACGTAACGTTGTCGGGGTTTACCGCATAATTACCTAAAGAGTTACTGGAAGTTACCGCATTACCGAATGAGTCACTCGGTACTCAGACACATCACGAGGACTCGTCTTGTAAGCAGGGCCCTCGCCGGCAACCGCCTCCCTTACTGGCCAGACGTCTACTCCGACCACCGGGAACCAATCTCCAACCACCGTCAGTCGTCGGCATCACCACCGAGCGCCACCGGACCTCCGATACTGGTGTTTACTCACCACCATCCGTACCAACGGTCCATCCATCCGTACCTTCAGACGCTGCCGTATTACTCCGGCCAGCCACCGCTGGAACTCTTGCCTCGCTGTCCGTACTCTGGCCAGCCACCGTTGGCCTTTTTAGCTCCGCCGTCCATACAACCGGACTTGTCCGTATGGATTGACCGAATCCGACAATGGATGACCAACCTGCCCCACCTGACTTGGGAGGTGTAACCGCAGCCATTCAAGCGTCCCTGACTAAATTGGGGGAACGTATGACCCAAATGGAGGATCAACCTCCGCGACCCGGACCCATCCCACCCAGACTCGTGCCTCCCACACCCGTCCATCCCAAACCGGTGGAATCTCCGTATAAAGATTACCTTGAGGCAGCTCTGGAGTCTCAGAACCGTTGAATGCAAGCTCGCCGAGCCACAGATGGTCATGATGATTTCCAGCAACGTCCCGCCAAACCGGACCTTTGACTCATGGCTCCTACATTTTCCAGGAAGGTTGATCCCAAGGGATACCTCGAATAAGAATGCCGAATGGATCACATATTTGCTTGTTATGCTTATGACGATCCTCGAAAGGTCGTATATGCGGCTGCCCAACTCACTGGACATGCGCTTACATGGTGAGATCATGACGTTGCTGAGAAAATCCGAAATCAGGAAGATCCCATTCCCTCTTGGGAAGTGATGAAGTTCGCTATGCGTAGACGATACGTTCCACCGCTTTTCCATCGCGATCTCCAAAAGCATTTTCGATGACTCACCCATGGCTCCAAGTCTGTGGAAAAGAACTTCGAGGAGTTCGAACATCTCCGGAACCGGCTCACCTTTGATGAGACCGTGGAAGCTCTCATGGCACAGTTTCTCGATGGACTGAATGATCGTATTGCTCGGAAGGTTAAAAGGCAAAGCTACGATTGTTTCAAAGAAATGCTCCACCTCGCTAACCATGTGGAGCAACAGATCAAGACCAAGGCATCCCATGCTCCCCGACTCCAAGCCCAAGGTGCCTCAACCTGGTTACTTAATTCTTCCCCAAATTCCTGGCCAATGCTCCCCGATATGCGGACTGACCCAAGGCCACTGTAATCAACACCCGGTTCAAGCCCTGGACCACGGATGCACCCTGGGACGCTCGCCAAGACCCGCGAAGGCCTACCAATGTCACCCTGACTTGGGATATTGTTTGCTTCAAGTGCCAAGGTCACGGCCACTACTCCCGGGACTGCCTGGATAACCGAGTGATGATCGTTACCCCAATTGGGGAATACGAGTCCCAAGACGAGGATTAGCTAGAAGAAGCCCAGAAGGAGGACGAGCTTGAGGAAGAGGTCACTGAACCCAACGTGTGGGAAATGCTCATGCTCTGACGCGTCCTAAGCGCCACCAACGTCCTAGACAATGCTAACCAGCGTGATAACATCTTTCACACGCAGTGTACGGTAAGCGGGAAGGTGTATGGCTTGATCATAGATGGAGGATCTTGCACTAATCTGGTAAGTTCCTATACGGTCAAGAAATTACAACCCCCCCACCACCACTCATCCAAAGCCTTATAAGCTTAGATGGCTAAGCAATAAGACTGTTCTCCACGCAGAGGAACAAGTCATGATTGATTTTAGTGTCGGCCAGTATAAGGACCAAGTCCTTTGTGATATTGTTCCTATGGAAGTTGGCCACGTCTTGCTTGGTAGACCATGGCAATTTGATAAGGACGCGGTACACAATGTTCGATCCAACCAATATAGTTTTACTCACCTTAACAAACGGATTAGTCTCACGTATCTATCACCCTCACAAGTCGCTGAATTTCAAGTTAAAGTAAACAAGGATGCTAGCACTAAATCGAACTTTTTGATCAATGCTAGTGTAGTTAGGAAGTCATTAAGTGATTCGACTTGTCGCATGTTGTTAATGCTGTATCGAGAATTTTTGGTTTCAGGTACCCCGGACGAGACCGTGCCCTGGGAGCTCAAGCAATTACTCGAAGCCTACTCGGACGTCTTCCCCGGAGATCTACCACCCGGCTTTCCGCCTCTCCGAGGTATTGAGCATCAGATCGACATGATCCCTGGAGCTCAACTACCCAACCGGCCAGGTTACCGTGTCAACCCGGAAGAAGCCAAAGAATTGGAGCGCCAAGTCATGGACCTAATGAGGCAAGGCTACGTCCGAGAAAGTTTAGCCCTTGTATCGTGCCGGTTCTACTTGTTCCCAAGAAGGATGGCGCATGTGTGTTGATTATCGGGCCGTGAACAACATCACCATCAAGTATCGGCACCAGATACCACGACTCGATGATATGTTCGATGAGCAGAGTGGGTCCGCTATCTTCTCCAAGATAGATCTCAAGAGCGGATTGATGGGGTATAAAGTTTTTCTCAAGGGAACCACACAATGAATAGGCTGCAAGTGCACAGCAATCAATTATAGTAATGTATATCGAATCCACAGAGAGAGAAGATGTATTGCAAATCAAGAGGAACAAGTAAAGCTAGAACTCAATAATAAAAGGGGTTTTGTGTGAAGCAAATCAAGCAAAGCAAATAAAATGAAAGTAAATCAATATGAGTGAATGTTGGGCGCTTAAGGGGGTCTCTAGGGTTCAATGATCTATCTATCCGAAATAAGTTTAACGTAATGCATGTCTACTCCTAAGTCTCGGACTATGAAACACGAAAGTTCGGCTAACCTATTGTCATAGAGAAAACTGGCTGAAATCCACAAATCCTATTACTCAACTATCGCAGGCAATAACATAGGTTTCAAAGCATTAAATCAAGTTCAATCCTAATCCATAAGACTCCATAACTAAGGGGTATATGCTTGTTATTATGCGATATTCATCAAATCTAGGTTCCAACAAACTAAGCAAATGGTTCGAATTACTTAGATGCCTAAGATCAATAGCTAGTTCATGACTCTAACTATATGCATTAAGGATGAGATAAGACCGGAAGACAGTGTAGACGGATATGCAAATACAATAAAACTCGCAACTCAAAAGACAATGATCATCTCACCCCGTTGACTGGCCCTTTAGACCCAACTGGATAGTCTACTCGGCCATGCTCAAGGTTGTCATCGATGATATGAAAGAGTAAAACATAGATTTAATGCAATAAGGTAAAAGGTTTAGAGATTACTTCTTTAGATCCAAAAATAACAAGATGTAAACTTCAAAGCTTCAACGAGATCAAGTTGCTTCTGCGGCTCCTTGGAGGCGGCGTGGCTTCTTGAGGTGGTGATGGACTTTCTAGGGTTTATGTGGTGAACTTAAGTGGTGGTTTGAAACTTTTAAGAGGCACACGAAACCCTAGCTTCATAAACTTGTATATATAGGTCTTGGGGCACAAGAGATTGGCTTCTAGGGTTCAGGATGGCCAGACTCGTCATCTTGGTGAGTGTGGAGGCAATGGGCCGATCTTGGTGATGGACCAAACGTCTAAGGCGGTGAAGGAGGCTGGCCTTGTTCATGAGCTTAGTGACCGGGTGATAACACCACTTTTATAGACGTTTTTACCGCTTTTTTATCATGCCTTATAGTAGATTTCATCCATTGTTTATACCATTTCGTGCATTTATGCTTCATATAGGATGTTTCATATTTCTGTATAGGCATTGCATGCATTTTGCATATTTGGGGTCTTATCAGGTACTTATGGAGCATATGGAGCATACTTGGATTTTGGCTCATGAAGTGAAGATGTGCAGTCAAGCCCTATACACTCTAGTGAAGCACTCTCGACAGGCACTCTCGACCAGGCACTCGAGTGAAGCACTCTCAACAGGCACTCTCGACCTCAGCATCACAGGCTCACTGGACTTCAGCACCACCGACCTACTCGAGAGACCTACTCGAGACATCACTCGCCCACACCACTCGACTGGTAGGTCGAGTGGGCCATTTTCTCCCTTTTCCCTTAAAACTTGGATTTGTATTTAAGACTTGGTAAAAAAACCCCTGATTAACCTAATGTCAGGGACACGCTGCATTTTATCATCTTAACTTAGTTTTTAGACTTTCTCTCTCTAGTTCATCTTTTGTTCTTAATTTTTCTCAGATTCAGTCACTTTGTACCTTGGATAACTTTTTATATAATTTGTATTTGCATTTGATTTCTTCTACAAAGTTGTTTATCACCCCCTTATCTATCACATATGTCAAATTTAAATATTTCTGGGTATGAGTTTATCAACATGATTTTAGTGTGTGAGTAGTTAGATTAGGGCTATTAGGGGTGGATTAGGCTTGTGATGTTTTTGACCGCCTTGGGTGTCTAAGTTTGTTTGCAAATTTGTTGTTTTCCCTCTTGGGTGAGTGATTTTAATGCTTGTTCTTTTCGGGTGAGTTAGGGCATGATTTTAGGTGGTCTCATGAGCATGAACCATGCCTTAAGCCATCAGATAGACTTTTCCGAGGTTTAGAGTACAATAGCATGAGGGTGGATGCATCAGACATTGATTTATGTCACGACTCCACCTATTCACTTGTTATGAACTCTTCTCGACTTTAATAGGCTGATTCTTCATGCCTGATCTGACTCCTCACACTATGCTGACTGGGTTGGGTCTTGGGACTCTCTACCACGAACCATGGATTGAGCTGGCTATGAAGTCTGTTGTTAAGGGAATCCCTGATTGATTGAGCATGTTAGCACCTGAGACCTTCTAGAGCATTCACTAGCTAGTTAATTCACCCCTATGATCCCTATAGGTTAACATCGTTTGTCTCACCTGTTTAGATCATTTGAGTAGTAATCTAGTAGTTTCACTTGCCCACTCGACCATACCACTCGAGTGGACCAGTCGAGTGGTCCTGTCAGCTTTAAGTTTTTCTGTGTTTTTGTGTCTCTGGCTACTTACTAAAGTGTGACAGCCTTTAGTGAGTTTAGTCTTTAGTTTTATCTTTTATTTTACATTCGTTTAGGTTGATAGATTTCACTAAACAACTTTCATATTTGGTTTGAATTAATTACTAATGTACACATCCTTTTTGCTTAGTGTTATTCACCCAATGGATTGACTCATATCTATACTATGATTGATTGAAAAACCTGTGTTATGTTCTTATGCTTTGTTTGATTGTTTTCATTCTTAGCATATAGGCAAAAAATACTTTATTTTAATTTGGCGCCGTTGCCATTTGGGTGTTTTTAGTACTACAATTAGGATCTCATTGCTTTTGAGATCAAGTTCCTTTTACTTTTTATTTTTATTTTGGATACTCACTTTGTTAAAACTTAAATTTTTTGCAGGTACTACTCGAGCTCTCTCCTCGAGCGTACTACCATACATAATGGCAGGATCAATAAGCGTTCACAAAACTCCAACTCACCAAACATGCAGAAGAGGCATAGTTGCACCACCTGTGAGTGATGATTTCGAGATTAGGAGAGGTGTCATCGCTATGGTTCAAGACAACATGTTCCTTGGTAAGCCAGAGGATCACCCATAGCGCATCTTGATAAGTTTGAAAGGATATGTAGCCTCACAAAGATTCAAGGAATCACTGAAGATGGCTTCAGATTGAGACTTTTTTCATTCTCATTAGGAGAAAAAGATGCCCACTGGGAAACAAATCTTCAACCTGGCTCCATAACATCTTGGGATTCTTGCAAGAGGTCTTTCCTTACCCAGTTCTTCTCACACAAAAGAACAGCAAAGTTTCGCCATGATATCGCACTGTTTCGCCAGCTGAAAGGGGAAACACTATTAGACGCATGGGAAAGATTCACATACTACACAAGACAATGTCCACACCATGACTTCTCCAAAGAATCTCTGCTATGCATTCTATACAGAGGAGTACTACCAATGGTCTGGGTATGCCTTGACATTGCAAGCAAAGGAAATTTCATTAACAACGTTGTACAAGATGGATGGGAGTTGGTAGAGAATTTGGCTAGATCAGACAGCATTTCAAATGAAGAACATGAGCAGAGTATTAGGGACGCCAGAATATCTGATGAAGGCACCAGGGCTGAAATCAAGATACTTGCTGAGAAGTTTGATATGATGTTGATTCACACTAAGAAGAATCAAGAACAGGCTGCACCTGATACGGATATCAAGTTATTGTTACAGCAACTCATCTGTAGTCAAGAACAAACCACTACTGAATTATGATCCACTAATGGCAAACTTTTTGACATCACACAGCAGATCAACATCCTCCACTCTAGACTTCATCACCTAGAGCACAGCCTAAAAGGAGAGACAAATTTTCTGAATCATCCCCCTATGAACCTTCTATGCCTTTCCCAGGAAGGAATAAGAAGCAGCAGACAGTTAAGTACAAGAAGTTATTCGAGAAACATCTGAAGGACGTTAAGCTTCGCATACCCCTGTTGGATGCTTTGATGCTAATACCCCCAGCCCAGAAGTATATCAAAGATATGGTTATGGAAAAGACCAAGGAAGCACAAAGTATGGTACTCCTCACTCATGAATGCAGTGCTATCATCCAGCAGAAAGTCATATGCAGAGAAAAGCTCCAATATCCAAGCTCTTTTACTCTGCCATGCTCTATTGGACCACTCAGTTTCAAAAATTGCCTCTGTGACTTAGGAGCTTTGATGAGTCTCATGCCACAATTAGTAGCACAGCGGCTAGGATTCACAAAGTTCTCCCCTAGCAGAATCTTCTTAGTCTTAGCAGACATGTCTGTTAGGCAACCACACGGCCTGTTGGAGGATTTGCCAGTTAGGATAGGACACCTTGAAGTCCCTACAGATTTTGTCATCCTAGAAATGGAAGAAGAACCGAAAGATCCTTTGATCCTAGGAAGACCATTTTTGGCAACTGCAGGAGCCTCCATAGACGTCCAGAGTGGTACCATCATTTTGAAGCTAGGAAAGGAAATCATGCAATTTAACATCAAGTCCTCAATGAAACAGTCCATGATGAAAATATTTGGGGTTGGAGAGATAGATGACTTGGCAGAGGAATTTTTTAGAGAAGCAGTGGAGAATGATCATCTGAAAATAGCACTGATCAAGTGTGAAGAAGGAGGATACGTTCACTCTGAGATCTCTGACTATGAAACAAGTTTGAATGTGAAAGAACTTCCAAAGGTTGAGGATGTGTTCGAGAGTCTGATAAAACTAGAAGGTATCAACAGCACTCGACCACAACACTCGAGTGATCCAGTCGAATCAGCAATTTCTGCAAAGCGCGAGCATGAAGCACCACTCGAGCTCTGCACAGATGAAGCACCACTCGAGTGGTCTGAGCTCAAGGCACAAACCGTTGAACTCAAGCCACTTCCATAAGGGCTAAGGTACGCTTTCTTAGGAAGTAAAGATACTTACCATGTAATAGTCAATAACAAGCTGAACCCTGATGAACTTGAACTATTGCTCAGTGAATTGCAAAAATTTAGAAAGGTAATAGGCTATTCTCTAGAAGATATTAGGGGAATTTCTCCATCTCTCTGCACATAGAATTTATCTTGAGAATGAAATGCAAACTAGTGTAGAGCACCAGAGGAGATTAATCCCTAACTTGAAGAAAGTAGTGAAAAAAGAAATCATGAAGCTTCTAGATGTTGGAATAATCTACCCTATTTCTGACAGTACATGGGTATCCCCTGTACACTGTGTACCTAAGAAAGGAGGAATAACTGTGATTAAAACTGATAAGGATGAACTGATCCCAACTAGAACTATAATTGGTCACCGCATGTGCATTGATTATAGGAAGTTAAATGCTGCATCTAGGAAAGATCACTTCCCATTACCATTCATAGACCAAATGCTTGAAAGATTAGCTAACCACCCATACTACTGTCCTTGAGGGGTATAGTGTATTTTTCCAGATACCAGTACACCCTAATGACCAAGAAAAAACAACCTTTACATGTCCTTATGGCACTTTTGCATATAGGAGAATGCCATTCGGTTTATGTAATGCCCCTGCAACATTTCAGAGATGTATGACCTCTATATTTTTGGATTTAATAGAGAAGATGGTGGAGATATTCATGGATGACTTTTCAGTCTATGGCCGCTCTTTCTCCTCCTGCTTGTCTAATCTTAGCAGGATATTAGCAAGGTGTGAAGAGACGAATTTGGTCCTTAACTGGAAAAAGTGTCATTTCATGGTTACAGAGGGTATAGTTCTAGGGCACAAAATCTCTGGAAAGGGTATAGAGGTGGATAGGGCGAAAGTTGAGGTTATGATGCAGCTGCAACCTCCGAAGACTGATATAGACATAAGAAGCTTTTTGGGTCACGCTGGATTTTACAGGAGGTTTATCAAAGATTTCTCAAAACTTGCAAGACCCTTGACAAGGCTGCTGTGCAAAGGAACCGAAATCAATTTTGATGCAGAGTGCCTTAAGGCTTTCCATATGATAAAAGAGGCGTTAGTATCAGCTCTAGTCGTTCAAGCTCTAGACTGGAAGCACCCTTTTGAAATAATGTGTGATGCTTCAGATTATGCAGTAGGAGCAGTTCTGGGTCAGAGGATATACAAGAAGCTGCATGTCATCCATTACACTAGCAGAACCCTGGATGAGGCACAAAGCAGATATGCTACAACAGAGAAAGAGATGCTTGTTGTTGTATTTGCAATAGAGAAATTTAAGAGTTACTTAGTGGATCAGAAAATTATAGTGTACACTGACCATGCCGCACTTAGGCACATTTATGCAAAGAAAGACACCAAACTGAGGCTTATGAGGTGGATCATCCTACTACAAGAATATGATTTGACAATAGTAGACAAGAAGGGCATAGAAAATGGAGTTGCTGATCAC
This sequence comes from Cardamine flexuosa, assembly GCA_963555745.1. Taxonomy (NCBI): domain Eukaryota; kingdom Viridiplantae; phylum Streptophyta; class Magnoliopsida; order Brassicales; family Brassicaceae; genus Cardamine; species Cardamine flexuosa. The sequence continues at coordinate 20,410,732 of OY743216.1, read as the reverse complement.
TTGTCTAGGATGAGAATAGATGATCCGGCACTAGTGGATGACTCTCTGCCTGAGGAGCAGCTCATGTCCATAGGGACTCTCACTCGACAGGCCCACTCGACCTCTCACTCGAGTAAGGCTGTTGAGTCAAAGCACTGTGAGACGCTTTGGTACGCAGACATGGCAAACTACAAAGCCACTGGTTACAAGCCCCTACACCTTGAAGCTCACCATAGAAAAAAACTGTATAGAGATGCAGGACACTATTTCTGGGGCGAGCCCTATCTTTACAAGAGAGGTCCTGACAGTTTATTCAGGAGATGCATCGCAGAGGAGGAAGTACAAGGAGTGCTTAAACATTGCCATGGTTCTTCCTATGGTGGACATTTTGCTATCTTCAAGACCACGCAGAAAATCCTTCAAGCAGGTTTATGGTGGCCAACAATGTTCAAGGATACAAAAAAATTCATTGCTCAGTGTGATGCATGCCAGAGGATGGGCAACATTAGTAGGAGAGACGAGATGCCACAAAACCCAATCTTGGAAGTGGAAGTTTTTGAGTGTTGGGGGATAGACTTCATGGGACATTTCAACCCACCATCTCATGGAAATAGCTATATTTTGGTAGCTGTTGATTATGTCTCCAAATGGGTGGAAGCAATAGCATCCCCAACCAACGATGCCAGAGTAGTTTTGAAAATGTTCATGACCATCATCTTCCCCAGATTTTGAGTGCCAAGGGTTGTAATAAGTGATGGTGGCTCCCATTTTATCAACAAGCAGTTTGAGAACCTACTAAGAAAGCATGGAGTGAAGCATAAAGTTGCAACTCCTTACCACCCTCAGACAAGTGGTCAAGTTGAAGTCTCCAACAAGCAGATTAAAGCCATCTTGGCTAAAGTAGTGGGAACTTCCAAGAGAGACTGGGCAACTAAACTTGATGAAGCTTTGTGGGCCTAGAGAACAACATACAAAATGCCTATAGGCAGAACTCCATTCCAACTCCTATATGGTAAATCCTGCCATCTGTCTGTGGAGATAGAATACAAAGCCCTCTGGGCGACCAAGCTGCTGAATTTTGACATTAACTCCGCCCAGGAGAAAAGAAGGATCACTCTGCATGAGTTAGAAGAGATAAGGTTGGATACATATGAAAGCTCAAAAGTGTATAAGGAAAGGACTAAGGCCTTTCATGACAAAAGGATCACACCAAAAACCTTCACCGCAGGAGACCAAGTCCTCTTATTTAACTCTAGGCTAAAAAATTTTCCTGGAAAATTGAAGTCAAGATGGACAAGCCCATTCGAAATCAAAGAAGTTCTACCCTATGGAGCAGTCACTTTGCTTGACCCTGATGGTAAAGAATTCACTGTGAATGGTCAAAGAGTCAAGCCATACATGGCAGATCAAGGTATACCAGGAGACACCTCAATAGATGTAGGTGATCCTGATAAAGCCTAAGGTATGAAAGTCAAGCTAAGAGACTCTAAACAAGCTCACTTGGGAGGAAGTTTCATGTTTATCATTGTACATATTTTAAATTCTTTTCTTCCTAATGTTTTGATGTTTTCACCTTTCTATTTAGACTTATGTTGTTTCAGGAAGGTTAACTAGGTAAAATCAAAAAGTTTCAGCACAAGCACCACACCACTCGACCACACCACTCGACCAAGGCGGTCGAGTGCCTACTCGAGTGGTCCAAGATAAGCTGAAAAATCACATGCGATCTGAGCTTGAGATCTGAGCCGTCTATCTCATCTTATCCGCACCTACCTACCAGCCTACTCGACCTACAGTACTCGAGTGCTCCAAGATCTATCATCTTTATCCCATCTCATCCTTGTTTTACTCCATTTTTATTCCATCTCTTATCTTCATCACTTGCAAAACGCTTCAAACTAAAAAAATCTTTGAACCTTCCAAAATTTTTTCATTGCATTTAAATTCATTTCTAATCCGGAAATCATGTCTAGAAGGGGTCACTTCGTTCAGTAAGTGCATGATATCGAATTTTTGGTTCTTTAAAAGCTAGGGTTCATCTTTGAAAAATTCATAAGTTTTTCTTCAGATCTATAGAGTTTGAGTTTATGATTTAGTTCAAAGTTTTGGTTGCTCCTTTCAAACCCCTTATGATTTCAAAAATTTTGATAGCTCTTTAAACCTTTGCTATTTAAAACGCATCATGGACCGGCTTTTCTCTTTGTTCTAGCATTTCATATGATTTTTCGTAAAAGGGTTAGTTGGAGGCTACTGTAGAGATTTATAGCATTGTTCATGCACACTAGAGCAAACCACTCGAGTGGACCACTCGAGAGGACCACTCGAGAGGACCTCTCGAGTGAACCTCTTTCCACTACTAAATTTTTAAAACTCATTTTGTTCTCAGGTTAGCAGAGCCGCAACCGGCTGCAGTGGTAGCAAGGCGCATAGCAAAAGCAATACGATCTCTTCAACACAGAGGAGAACCCTCTCTCGAAGATCAAACTCCTGCTAGGCGAGACAACATGATGTGTGAGGAGACACCAAGATTTCAGAGAAGAACAGGCCAAAGCTCGCGAGCTGTGATCCTGAGTGACGATGAAGAGCCTCAACCCATGGACATAGATGAAGTAACCGAACAAAGCGCCCAGCGTGCCTCAGAAGAAACAGAGGAAAACCCGATCAAAATTTTGAAGACCATGCATTTCCAAGGCACTCGATACCCTCACCGTGAAACAATGGAAGCACTTGGAATAAGAGAAGAAGTGGAAGCTTTGATCGAGGCGGCCAACCTTCAAGTTCTGATGAAGCAAAGATTTCCTACCTATAAGAGGCGGCCCCTTTGCTCTGCGAGCTCCATCTCTTCGTGAACATCTATCACTCGTTGGAGCCCCGGTTTGCTCTTCCAAACCCTTTCTTAGTTCGCCACTCTTGATCGTCTCCGGACCTAGCTATCCCTTCTTTACTATAATGAACTGGCGAACACATGTTGTATTGTTAGAAGATTAATCCTTATGTTCAGGATCTGGTATCAACAATCTCTATTCTCCAACTTGAGGGTTCTGTTAACAAGATTGTAGAAATTCTATCCCATATTTCATTTCTCATACGTATATATTGTATCTTGTTTAGCAAGTTAAGTATATCTTAGAACATCTTCGTATATACTCTATCAATATGTATTTATAAATACTTTACAACTGGGAATAAGAATATAGTTTTAACTTATTCCCAAACTATCTCTTTACTTTCATAGACTCTTTTATTTTAGGGAGGAAATGTTGTCGGACTGCAAAATCCCGGATTGAAAATTATGAACGAAAAAATCTAATTAAAGAAAGACGAATATTCGGAAGCAAAATATAATCTCTTTCTTTAATTCAATAAATCTCCTGTTGTGTGGTGGTTTTGATCTTGAAAATATCACTAATTCTCGATGAATTAGTGGTTATAAGTCTGATGGTCGGTGTCTACGGACCAGATCATATGTATATTATATCCAATTCATCCATTCTTATGGAAGCAAACTCCATTTTTGTCAAAATTGTAAACATTGACTCGTTTATTTCTTTTTCAATCTCTCTATCCCCTTTTTTTTTGTGTTTGAGACTATGCTATTTATTGAAAATTTATTATTATTATCAGGTGAAAGAATTAGAAGATTAAAAAATCTGGGCTGCAGCTTTTTGGCTTCATTAGTCCTGCTTGTTAACTATCTGACATAATCTTACAAGGAAGATTGCCTTTTAAGAATTGTGTGAGATAGTTAACAAGCGGGATTCATACCATTTCATATAAACATCAAGAGAAGGTAGCTTAATGAACCCAAATAGTTGATCAGATTTTAAATAATCCAAATCTTTCACCTAATAATTTTAAGAAAAAATCATTAAATAGCACTCGCTTGAAAACATAACCAATAGGGAAAAGAGAGAGAGAAAATAAACAAGTCAACCATACGTTTTGGACAAAAATGGAACTTGGTACAACGAGATTATGGACGAATTAGGTCTCATCCACTCATGATTTGGTCAGTAAACACCTACCATCAGATGTATAGCCACTGATTCATTAAGAATTAGTCAGATTTTCAACTATCTAAACTATTCAGGTATAAGATCTTTGTAAAGATTCAGTTTTTTACTAGCAGCCTTAATCATAGTCAGTCTTTACTAGAACACAATCACTACAAACATCAAGAGAAGGTAGCTTAATGAACCCAAATAGTTGATCAGATTTTAAATAATCCAAATCTTTCACCTAATAATTTTAAGAAAAAATCATTAAATAGCACTCGTTTGAAAACATAATCAATAGGAAAGAGAGAGAGAGAAAATAAACAAGTCAACCATACGTTTTGGACAAAAATGGAATTTGGTACAACGAGATTATGGATGAATTAGGTCTCATCCACTCATGATTTGGTCAGTAAACACCTACCATCAGATGTATAGCCACTGATTCATTAAGAATTAGTCAGATTTTCAACTATCTAAACTATTCAGGTATAAGATCTTTGTAAAGATTCAGTTTTTTACTAGCAGCCTTAATCATAGTCAGTCTTTACTAGAACACAATCACTACAAACAAATGATGGGTTGCATCAATTAAACGGCATCAAACAAATAAATGATATGAATTTAAGTTGCTTATTAATAACCAAATCAATATATGTGAATTAACATTAGTTACAATAAATGATGTCATTACTAGTTATTTGACACTAAATAAATAAAATTATATCAATTGTTTTTTAAAATTGATATTATTTTTATCTTAATTTGCATTACTTGGAACAAAATATATGAAATTAAAATTAAACTTAATTGTTTAAATGATAGAACGTTTATATCATTTAGATAATGTTGCTAACAAAGTTTCTATTTAGATAATGATGCTAACAAAGTTTATATCATTTAGATAATGATGCTAAAATTACCAATAAGTAAATTATGCAATTTGTTTTCATACATTTGTCTCACATCAATAAAACAAGTTGAGAGGAAACAATTACGCCACTATAAATAAACTCCTCGTTTTAGAATAAGTTAAGCAAATATTTATATGAAAATAAATGTCATCGACACCAAATACTTATTTTAGTATATTTATTTTCATTAAATCATAAATAATATGTTAGTCTTTTCAAGGTATTTACATACTATCATATAAAATTACTAATAATTAAATTACTTAAATTTAATCATGAAAATAAACTTATTTTTGCATTAGTTATTTATAACTGATGCAAATATAATATTGATTGTAAAAAAACTATAAAACTATGTAGAATCTGTTGTTAAAACTATAATAAAGCAAATACTAAAATCATTTTTTATAATTGATGCTTATTAACACCAATTAAAAATACAATATTTATTTCAACCGATGTAAATATGCAAAATATTTGCATCATTGCTTCCTGAGTCACTTACACAAATTATATGAAACTATTCTCCATCAATTATAACTAACACAAATATATAAAGTAAGTGATGAAAAGTACCTTCTTTGTTTGTAGTGGATGACGCTACCATGATGTTGGTACTAGCAGCCTTAAGCCATTTTTAATTTGAGGCTTTTGTGGGCTTTCCTTGCATCTTGCACTTACCACTTGGTAGAATCTCTGCAGATGTTGGAGTTAGCTCAGGTAAACTTGAAGATGTTTCTGACATCCTCTCTTTCGCCTTACTAGCCGCTATAAAAAAGGCCCAAGCTTCCTCTTATGTGCGAGATTGATTGTTTGATAAAACCAGAAGTCATGTGAACAACAAAATATTTTAAGGAATTGGAGAAGCCCAAAAACATTCGCACAAGACAATACTAGAAAAAAAAATATTAAAAGCAATTTCTCACCTTGTATTGTGATTCTTTCCGGTGATATTTCGCCTGTTAATAACTCAAATGAACAGTACTTAGTTTCTTCTTCAATCTTATGGGTAACTCATAGTTACTTTTGTTTGTTTTGTGGAAAGGGGACACATGCATTATAAATAGTTAAATAATTTTGTTAGTTTGCAAGAGTGACTATGAGAGAACATGATGCTATTTATTTCAAGTGATTTACTCGAAAATACACTATATGTTGTCAGAGTTTTTTCCAAGTGTTCTAGGTTAGGCGATGATTTCAGTCTCTATCTGTTACTGAAATCGAGTATGTTTAGAGGATGCCCCCACTCAACTCATCCTCAGTATCAGAATTTGATATCCAATTGACATGGGAATCGTTTGGCATTGACAATGGACCAATCGAATCTAAACCTTGGATCTTAAAATATAAAAGTGGATATAAAATTCTACAAAATAAATTGGACAGAAAATGTGGGTAAGCTCACCTATAATCAATTACGAACGGTAGCGATCTGGACGTTACAGAATTATTCTGTTATTATCTAAAATGATAATATAATGCATCACCTTTCAAATTGGCCAACCTTTTTTATTTGTTGGACAAATTCTTGGAAAACGGAATGTCCAACATCAGTATTGGGGTTTATCTATTTACAAGTAGATGATAGCAAAATGATGTTAGGAGCCAAAATATCAAATCGTCTTTCAAAATCACTTCTTGAAATAGAATCACCAATATTGCAAAATCGACTCTCGTGACTTGCCACAAATTTAAGATTGGATTGTACAAAACTGATTACGTTGACACATTAATCTTTTATCAGTAACCCGCTTTATCTAAGTTTTTATCTTTTTATATTTTCTCGCTTTCACTAGTTTTTCATAATTTAAATATCAAAACATACGGTTTAGCTCATATACACTGAGTCAAATTTAATGGTTTGAATATGGAAAGATAATCAAAGAATTACTATAAATTTAATTGTGTGATTTCGGATCTAGGGGAATTACAGGTTTCTGCCCAAAACTTTCTGGTATTCAAAAAAATAAAAAAATAAAAATCAAAGAAACAACCATCTCACCTATGAAATTGTTGTCTTTTTTTTTTTCAGCCAAATTTTCATTTCAAATCCCAAAAGGGCATAAAAGCCAAATTTTCATTTCAAATCCCAAAAGGGCATAAAGTACAAGTGAAAGATGCAATATTACAACCCTAATAATTGATACATAAGCCCAATAAACGGCCCAACACAAAGAGTCAACACATGACACAATTGTTGACACGTATAGAGCACGTGGCAGCATTAGGGTTGAAGAAAGAAATGACTCAGCTCTATGCAAAACCTCTGTCGTACCGCACGAACCTTTGGCACAGGTCGGATCACCGCCGTTAGCAAGTGTCTGGAGAGAACAGCAAAACCTAATCATGGGGATGGTTCTTCATTTTTGCAATGTCATTTGTAGATGTTCCATGATACAGCCGGTCATGGGGATGGTTCTTCATTTTTGTAATTTCATTTGTAGATGTTCCATGACACAGCCGGTGCTCTTCTTCAACAGTCATCGCCCATTCGGTTAGAAATTTGACTCCTTCTGAGAAGGAGCTCTGACCCACCGCCCAAAACTCTGATTGAACAGTCTATATTTTTAAATAGGAGGCTTAAAGATATTACCCTTCCACCAAAAACATAAGATAACACAAAAGGGTGAAAAAGTTGATGAGTGAGCTGTCCGAATTTGTTTGATGTATGAACCATAGAAGAATATCATGCCTTTCATTTGTATAGAAAAGACATGAAACCGGACAAAGCCAGAATTATTACTGGGAAAAGAACCTTCACAAAGTCGGAATTTATAGCAAAAAGAGGAAAATAAAACTCTCTATTTTGTTACCGAAAGAGAGGAAAAAAAAAATATTATATTTTCTATCTGTCATAGTAAAGATGATTTTTCAAAGTTTTGAAAAAAATATATTTTATTACAACTATATTATTTTGCAACACTAAATAATTTATTTCTCGTAAAATTTCTGGTTTTATAATTAATTTAAAAGAAGATACATAGTTTAAGGGGTGCCTTTTAACGACAATACTATTACGGGTGAGCAATCCCAGTACAAGCATTATAAGAAACAGACTAGTGAGAAGAGCCTCCAAACCACAATTGGAGAGAGTATTGAAACTTTGGGAGGTGTCTTCTTGCAGAACAAGTATTACGAATCCCTCAGTCAATACCAGAGAAAAGCCCCTGATCCAGAGTTCAAGACGATGTGAAGATGTGCGCATTTCTTTTGCGCCAAAGCGAGTAAACCACATGTTGTGCCGCGATCATCCTTAGTCTGCATTGAGTCCTCTTGAGTAGGGGATCGTAGTCATGTAAGGAGTTCCAGCCAACACTAAAAAATTTCCAATAACCATAAACCAATAATAATTCAATAAATTTAATTATTTTCAGTCAATAGTTTATACAGTACTTTGTACAATTCATTAAGGTAAATGTAGAAAAAAAAACTAGAAAATCATTTTTTGTGAAACAACGAAAATTTCTAAAAGCAGAAATCATATGAGAAAAAACATACGAAGTAAATGTTATAAATTTTGATTATCAATCGAATTAAAAAGAATAAAAAATGTAAACAACCATGATACCATGGCGTCACAGTAATTTACAAACCAACCAATTGGAAACAACCCTCGAATCCTTTGACTTAATCATTCAATACATAAATACAAACACCATTCTCATCATTCATCTCTTCATCTTCCATTTCCTCAATCTCAAGATGCACAACAAAACAGACTCAGAGGTAACAAGCCTCGCAGCTTCATCACCAACTAGATCCCCTCGCCGACCAGCCTACTATGTCCAGTCTCCATCACGTGACTCTCACGATGGAGAGAAGACAGCAACATCGTTCCACTCAACTCCGGTACTCACCAGCCCGATGGGATCTCCACCTCATTCTCATTCCTCGTCTAGCCGCTTCTCCAAGATCAACGGCTCTAAACGCAAAGGCCACGCCGGAGAGAAACCTTTCGCTATGATTGAAGAAGAAGGTCTTCTTGATGATGGAGATAGAGAAGAACATGGTTTACCTCGTCGTTGCTATGTCTTAGCTTTCATTGTTGGATTCTCTTTGCTTTTTGCTTTCTTCTCTTTGATTCTTTATGGTGCTGCTAAACCTCAGAAACCTAAGATCTCTGTTAAGGTTAGTCAAGATCTAGATCGTTGACTTCTTGATTTTAATAAACTCAGATCTTGAATCTTGAATCTTATTTATTGAAATTTATTGTAGAGTATAACATTTGAGCAACTTAAAGTTCAAGCTGGCCAAGATGCGGGAGGTATAGGAACCGACATGATTACGATGAACGCGACGTTGAGAATGTTATACCGGAACACAGGAACTTTCTTTGGTGTTCATGTTACTTCTTCTCCGATTGATCTTAGTTTCTCACAGATCACAATCGGTTCTGGAACTGTAAGTCTTAAATCTTAATGATCTTTAAATTCTAGCTTATGTTCATTCATTCGTTCATCAATGTTGTCTTGTCGCTATAGTCAGATGATTCTGGACCTGGTGGTGGTGGATAGTCTTTTTTTGGTTTATTGTTTTTTCGGTTTTGAAAAATGTTTAACCCAAGTTGCTAAAATTTCGGCATTATAAATAGCCACCGAAAATGTTATATCAAACCTCGCTAACTTAGGTTCATTAATCAATGTTGTCCTGTTGCTATCACCAGATGGTTCCGGTGGATATTGCATTTTTGTGTTTTTTTTTTCTTTTCAGTTTTGAAAATTAATATGTAACCGAACTTTATTCGGTTTGGTCTGCGAAAATTTCGGTTTAGTTAGGAAGAGTTTCGGTTTGATTTGGTTTTAGGTTTGTCTTTGATCAAAGTTGTCGGTTGCTAATCTTTAACAAAAGGAAAAAAAAGTTGTCGGTTGCTATGCTATCATCCCACATGTATAAATTATTATCGAACTAAAATAAATTTTGTTTGGATCATTTCGGGTTTAGCTTTGGACAAAAAATAAAATTTTAAAATGCAAATAGTAGTTGATGTTGATTAATATTAAATATTTTTAGTATAATAAAATAAACATTGTGGTGCATGTTTAATTTTCTTAACATGGTCCAGTTTATTAAATTTGATTTCGTTTTCTTCGACAAATATGTATTCTTACAATTTGATTTCCACTACACTTTAAAAAGAAATTGTTAGCTTAAGATTTATCACACTTTTAATTTTTGACTATTTTTTTTACTTTTGTAGTTTAAGAAATTTTATCAGTCGAGAAAAAGTCAAAGAACAGTGGTAGTGAATGTACTTGGAGACAAGATTCCTCTCTATGGAAGTGGCTCAACCTTAGTCCCACCACCGCCTCCAGCACCAATTCCCACAAAACCCAAGAAGAAGAAAGGACCCATCGTGATCGTCGAACCACCACCACCTCCTGCTCCGGTTCCAATGAGGCTAAACTTCACCGTTAGATCTCGAGCTTACGTGTTGGGGAAGTTAGTTCAACCCAAGTTCTACAAGAGAATCGTGTGTTTGATCAATTTCGAACACAAGAAACTCAGTAAACATATTCCCCTCATGAATAACTGCACTGTCACTTCTATTTAAAAGAGGTAAAAAACTAGTAAAATACATATGAGAATGCAAACGATGTCGTATTGGCTAGTGTGCTTATACATGTTACATGGTAGTGCGTGTGGCCTACCTCAAAGGAAAAGAATCATATCAATGGCTTTATTGATTTAATTTATGTGAGTGATTGGAGAGATTTTTGTTACATACTCACGTTTTGTTATTTTTGTTCTTTAACGGAAAGAATCAATCTCTTTTAAAAAATATTTGTATTTATGATGCGTTGAGCTGTCTATGTCTAGCACCGACAAATCATAGCTTGAATTATGAGTCGTGCATTTCTTATTGCTCTGGTTAATGGTTATAAAAGAAAAATATTTGGATTCACTGTAGTGGTGAACCTTCATTCACCTCCTTTTTAATAATAATATTATATGTCATATTTTGATTAGTTAGATAAAAAAGAATGAATAAAAGGGTTTACTACTAAAAGTAAACCTAAGTATGGTTCGTTATAAAATTATAGAAATGACCAAATTTAGAGAATATAAAACTTATGATACTTATATGAATTTGTTTTAAGAAGAAATCTAGTTATAAAAAAAAAAATCTTAGTAAAAGGTATTTAACTTTTTTTTTTCATTTCAAAATTGCGTCTTTTCATTTTTTTTCTTAGGTTGTGTATATCTTCACTATAAAACACTCATATTGTTTATCTTTCTTTATATTTTACTCTTTTAAAATAAATATCAACTTTTTTAGTGTTTTACAATTTTTAATTTCACTATATATGAATCCAAATAAATAAATTGATTATCTCTCGATTTCTCTCTCCTTGCTTGGTAACTTCTCGTCTCATTGTTCTTATCAAGTAAGATGTTTTCTTAACAATCTCATTGTGTAAAAGTTTTTCAACAAAATATTGCACAAACAAATACAAAATTCTAATGAATATGCAAATTATTTTTTCTCAGACATCTACTAATAATAAAAATCCTAATAAATATTTTTGAAGATTACATCTCTTTATTTATAAAATTTCGTAAAAATAGATTGTATATTTATAATTTTTTAAAAATTTGTGCCACACTTATTTATGAAGTTTATGTTTTAGTTGTCACTTATGAGTCGGGATTTTTTTCGATAATTCTTTTTCTATCTATTAATAATAACAATCTCAATAAAAAAATAAAAATAAATAAATAAATAAATATATATATATATATATATATATATATGATTATGTTTCTTAATTTTTAACTCTTTAAATAAAAGCTTTTCTATATAATACTAATATAAAATGGATATAACAAAATTAATACTCCCTTTATCTTATATTATTAGATGTTTTATATTTTTCTGTTCAATTTTATTTGAATTTTCTAAGTTTCCATGCAAAAAATAATGTTATTTAATTTTTGTGACTATCGGTAGTTTGGTACTATGGAGTATTATTTAGGATAATTATAAAGAATAATAACAAACAACTATTCACATCTATTTATCTCTGATACAATTTCATTAACATCCGGACAAAAATGCCTTAAACATATTGATATGCTCATATTTACCCTTAAACCTATTCTCTCAAATTATAGTTCACACAATAGTTTATTAATTTGGAATTAAGGTAAATTAATAAATGTAAATAAAATAAAATAAGATGAAAATAATAAAATAAAGATGTAGATTCAATACGAGAAGAAAGTAGACCTAGGAAAATCAATTAGGGAATACTCTGAATTATGAACTGAGCGGTTCTATATATAGGATGCAATGTATGACTAGTTTTTAAACTCATAACATAATGATATGATCATCCAACTTTCGCTGTAATGATAACTATACTTAAATCATAGAAAACCAAATCTGTTTGCGAATCCTAATGAATGAAATATGTATTTATGTCAAGTATGATATGTTTACAAAATCTCTAAACCAAATCTCTTTGCGGGTAGAGTATTTTTCTCATCTAAGATTAGTTCAAGATAATAATAACACTCTCATGTATATTAATTATTCTAAAATTTTAGATTCTGGCGACTAGTCTAGAACTATTATAGGTTCAAATGTAGATGAAGAACAATTATGAATATCCTAATATGTTTATGCCCAATTCAACAATTCATCATAACCCTTGAAAACCCTAAATCTAACAAGTAAACTACTCAGACATGGTGAATGAAACAAACATCATTAATAGAATAGGAATCATAAAACAAATCAGAGAAGAAAAAAGAGTTTAGAAATCTTCTCCAAATATCTTCTGAAAAGGTGGTTGTGTTGTAGTATCAAAAGCATAAGTCTAAACAATGATCTAAAAATCTTATTTATTTACTAAAAACACGAAAGGACTAAATTGCAAAAAGGAAAATTCTAGGGTAGTTTTGCAAATCCAAATCTGTGTCTGCCGCCTGCGTCAATTGACACTAGTAGATGTGTCGATCGACATGAACACCAAGATTTTTATCTGCCTGTGATAAGCGTCGACCGATACAGGTGGGCCGTGTCAACCAACACGTACACCAATGTTGGTCTCGAAATTTGTTTCTTCAGCACAACTCCTTAGTTTGCTCCAAAGAACTCCAAAATCTCCAAATTAGTCCAAAACTTACATAAACCTACAAAGACTCCAAAAGACTTGAATATACCAAAAAGACTCTAATAGTTTATAAATAAGACTTATATCATGGTCAAAAACCGGTAAAACCCATTATATATCAACTCTCCAAGACTTAGCTTTTGCTTGCCCTCAAGCAAACAGAAAACTAAATACAAAGAAGAAGTTTGAAAATTGCGAAACTCACCTTCTCTTTAGAACATCATACTTACCAGTCATCATATAATCCACATGGTACAAGAACCAATCAGAGACTAACCACCATGTACTTCACCTTAGTCACTTGTAGTCTTCTTAATTCCCACCACAACTTAACAACATATCCCTTTAGTAAGCACTTCATCGCTGGGTCTCATCTTTGATCTGAATGCCAAGGACCTCCTAGACTTTGTAGTCATACAATACCATAACAAGATAAAACCATACAACAACATTTGGTATTTTTATCTCCCCCAGACTTAATATTGGGGTCACAGGATTGCTCCTACCTCTTTACGCTAGGAGAATCATTTGGACAATATAAACTCAAACATAGTTATTGTTTTTGGGGAGAGTAAATATCATTACTTACTTTGGTTGTATCTTGTCAAGTATTAATGAAAAGTCAAGCCTTTAAACACCAATCACATCAATGAAGTAAAAGGAAGCAACATAAATTAGCTCAGGCTTTAGCGGGCATCTGTTGTAAGTGTGGGAGTCTCAAGTTACCCGGTAACTCTTGGGGGTTTTTCCATTAGTTGAATCTGAATTAGTACTGCAATAATGGTCACCAGAAAACATAGAAAACATAATAGACCAAAAGATAACTCATAGTTTCTAACAGGTTGTGACTCAATAAAACAATAATTTTGAAAAATTAGGACTGACTCTCAAAAGAATAAAATAAATTGGGAGACTCCCAAAAGAATAAATAAGGTTAGTAACTACCTCCCCTAGACTTAAACTACACTGTCTCTGGTGTAATTAAGCTTAAGAAAGGTGAAAGAAATAAAGAAAAATGGAACATGAGTGATATGTTAAGTTTCAAAATCATGACCTTTTATGGTGAGGCATGTCGATCGACACCCACTAGGTGTGTCGGTCGACATGGAGTTCGATACAGGAAATTGAAGTTTCACACCATCTATCTTTGCTATTCAATCTGTTTTCTCACAAGAATTCCTGATTAATAGCTCAAAAACAAGTCAAATAGCAACATAATAGCATAACAAATCAAATCCAAACAAGTTCCAATGAAAATCAAAAGATAAACTAACTTATGTACAACTTACAAGTGGGTTGCCTCCCACTAAACACTTGTTTTGAAAGAATTAGCTTGACTTGGCTAGAGCACGGACATCTGCTGGAGCAGAGAGTGGCAATGAATGTTTCTCTGAAATTTATCGCTTGATCCGTGGTGGTGTATAAGCATTCGGTGCATGAGAATGACCAAGAGAATGAGGAACATAAGCTGGGCGGGACGTTAGTCGGGTTGGGACACTTATTTTCCCTGCAAAATCATCAATAGAAAAAATAAGTGCTCTACGATAATCTTGTGGCTTGGTTAACTGTAAAACAGTTTTTGTACCATGAAAAGTCTTATTGATGATATTAGATGGTTTGGGCTTAGAAAGTGCGTACATTTGCTTTCCCCGGGGTGAATGAAGTGTTGGATGTAGAGCTTTATGTTTGAAAACATCTCTCAGACTTGCAGCAATGAGATCATCTTGAAAACCAGCTTTTTTGGACAACTGCGGACGAACTGGTGGTGTGTGTCGACCAACACAAGTGTGTGGTGTCGATCAACACATACCAGTAGCTCAGACATCTGCACTTTTTTTGCAATTTTGCTCAACAATCATTGTCTCCATCACAAAAACATCATCCTCTAGCAACCTGTTAGTGAGTACAACCTCGTCTTGGAGCCTTGTCTAAAAAGATGATCACCACTCTAATCCTCAAGCTCAGAAGCTTTCTTATTTACTTGCTCACTAGGACCTAACTTCTTGACACACCCAGCAGTAATGTCTGTGGAGGTTTCTACAGAAAAAGTTTGACCATTGATTCTCAGCTTGTCCATGTCAAAGTTCATGACATGATCACCCACATTTAAACCTATCATGCTCCCCCTTACATCAATCATGACACCAACAGTATCCAAAAAAGGTCTTCCCAATATGAGAGGATCCTTAGGTTCTTCCTCATATTTCAACACCACAAAGTTTGTGGGAATCAAGCAATTTCTAATTTTCACTAGAACATCTTCTAAGATACTTTCTGGAATCCTCTTGGACCAATCAGCCAAGATAAGAATGATCTTTGTCTGCTTGAAAACAGTCATCCCAAGTCTTACATCAACAGAGTGAGGTATCAAGTTGATACTTAAGCCAAGATCACAAAGAGACTGAGAAAATCTTCATGTAGAGATGGAGCAATCAAGCATAAAACTTCCTAGATCATGTAGCTTCTCTATAATCATGGCACTAACTTGTTCAGAGACAATTAATTTCTTCTGCTTTCCTTTTTTATTTTTTGGGGTGTTGTTCAAAAAAATTGCACTGATATCTTTGGTAAGCAAAGCTCCTTCCTCAGGACTCACACCATTAGTAACCATTCTCTTAACATACCTCTTGAGTGGAGGTGAAAGCTTAACTTCATAAACTAGAGGGAATTCAATCATAACCTTATCCATTATTGCTTTGCAACTGGCATCCTCCATCTCTTGCTTAAACTTAGATATGGAACCTTAGGTTTGTAAATCCTTTCAGCAGGTTGTGGAGCTGCTGTGAGTGAAATCGAATTGTTGATGTACTCCTGTTGACCAACACCAGATGTGTGTCGATCAACATGGATAGATGGTGTTGCCTGTGTTTCTGCCCATGTCGACCGACATGGTGATTGCGTGTCGGTCGACGTAGGCAGAATCTCCTTGAAAATAGCTTCATCTTCTACTTCTTCCAGATCTATTTCCTCAGCTGACAATCCTTTTCTCATATCTGGTTCCAGTTATTTCCACTTCTCACCAATATTGCATTACATGCATGTTTTGGATTGTTCTCAGGCCTTCAAGGAAGAAATCCCTCGTCTTTTGACAGACTCAGCAGTTTATGCAACATGAACATTAAGCTTCTTGACATGAGTACTCAAAGCTTCAAACTTCTTATTCAAGTCGGTGTAAAGAGCATCAATTTTCCCATTAAAATCAACTAAGATCTTTTGGTGAACCTCCAGTATCTGTTCCAATATAGATTTCATCTCACTCTTTTCACTTTTTGGAGGGGCTTGGTACAAAGAGGAGCCGTAGTTCCTGCTGAAGTTGTTGGTCGGATATGTCTTCTGGTATTCAGACTTTGGCGTGTATCCATATCTTTGTGCATGATATTCAGTTCCATTGATATAGTTGACATCCTTTTCTTCAACCTTTGTAGCAAACTTAACTGATTTCTTATCCACAAGAAGATTGTGTACCATATCCAACTTTGCATTCACCTTAGTAATCTGACCATTATCCATGTTAGCTGCTTGTCTCGTCCTCTCAAGGTATGTATTCTTGGTATTATTTACTAGAAGCCAAGTTCTCAATCGACTTACTCGCATCCCTTGGTTTCCTGGTGTTGAAGTTTCTATTGCTAGCAGCATCTAAAGCCATCTGATACCTCCAATTAATACCTCTGAAGAAAGTACTCAAAATCTAAACCTCACTGAAATAATGATATGGATAATCTCTCTGATATCCCTTGAATCTTAGCCAAGCTGCTTTGAAAGTCTCAGTAGGTCCTTGAGTAAACTGGGAGATCATGTTTCTCAAGTCTTCCGATATTGAATCATCATAAAAATTGTTTAGGAAAGCTGTCTTAATATCTTCCCAAGTCGTCAAAAATCCTGATTTCAACTGCTTAAGCCAATAAGTTGCTTCCCCAGCAAGTGAGTATTGGAAAAGCTTGAAGAACATGTAGTCCTCTGAGACTCTATTGGCTTTAATGCTAGAAGACATATCCTCAAACTTTTCAATGTGATCCATCGGGTGTTCATTGGAAAGACTATAAAAAGGGTGATGTCTGATTGGGGTCAAATATAACCCTAGAACTACTCTCTCAAATTAAGAGGTCAATCATAGTACTTAGGGGTCGAATCCACAAGAACTCTGAAAACTCACACAATAGATATACCAGATTCAAGTTAAGGTAGACAATAAATAAGAAATTAAATAAAAGCAATGCAATTAAAATAAATAAGATAACAAGATGTATTCAAGTGATTAAAAGCGCTAGACCTAGGGAAGATCAATCAAGGATACTCTGGAATGTGAACTGGGCAATTCAATAATTAGATTGCATGTGTATGTTCGGTCCTTAAACTCATAACACTAATATGATATATATCTAACTCTCACTATGACGACATATATCCTCTAAACAGAAGCAAACCAAATCTCTTTGCGAAATACCAATAAATAAAGTATATATGATGAACTAGCATGATATGTTTACAAAATTCCTAAACCAACTCTCGCTGCAAAAATGCTGTTTGCTCATCTAAGATTGGGTCAGGATATCAATAGCACTCTTGCGCCTACCAACATTCCTATGATACCATAATTAAGGTGATCAGTCTTAAGCCTAGTGTAATTAACAAATCTAGATGAAGAACATTATATATAACCTAACAGATTTATGCCCAAATTCAACAAACCATTATAAATCCTAGATCTAACAAGGTGACTACTCAGACATGGAAAAGAATACACAAATCATAATCTGAATAATACATAATAAAATAGAAAATAAATGGAGTTCAGAATGTTCTCTCTACAAAGGTTAAGTTCTGATTCTTCTCTCCACACAAACTTGCTATGAAAACTTACAAAATGATAACTTTGTCTCTGGGACTGCTAAAAACATAAGTTTAACCTAAAACACGAACTGGGTCTTAATTATAAACATTAGAAACTTCTAGGGTAAAGTTGCAATTATTAAAACTTGATAAATCTCGAAGGCGTCATTGACGTCATGTGTGTGTCGACCGACACGAGTAATGCATGTCGGTCGATATGGACAGCAATGTTTGTCTCCAAGTTGTATTGCTCAGCTACAAGCCTCCAAAAGCTCCAAAGTGTTCATCAAGGTCCATCTCGTGTTTGTACCTAATAAGACTCAATATATAGTACAAAAGACACTAAAACTAATGCATATATCATGGCATAAAACCATAAAATACATTATATATCAACTCCCCCAGACTTAGCTTTTGCTTGCCCTCAAGCAAATAGAAAATTGAATCAAGGAAAAAGTTTGAAAATCGCGAAACTCACATACTCTTTAGAACATTGTGCTTACCAGTCATCATGTAATCCACATGGTACAAGAACCATTCAGAGATTAACCACCAAGTACATTCACCGTAGTCACTCGCAGTCTTCTGAATACCCACCACAACTTAACAACGTATCCCTTTAGTAAGCCATTCATTGCTGGGTCTCATATCTGATCTCAATGCTAAGAACCTTGTAGACTCAGCTGTCATCCTATACCATAAAAAGACAAACCTCACAACAAAAATGGTGTTTTCGTCTCCCCCACACTTAAATCCTTTGTTATTTTGGATTTTCTTTTCTTTTCTTTTATCTATGAAGGTAGGCTATTAGAAGTGAATGATGGGTCACATGATCGCTCATACCCTCACAGAAACCCTACTTTCATCATATCCTTAAGAAACAAGTTATTGCGGCATGGATTTCTCCTACCTTCTTTACCTCAGAGAAATATTTGGTCATTCATAGACTTAACCATACAGGTTTTATTATACACTTTATTATTTTATTTGGGGAGACTAGACACCATAACTTACTTTGGTTTTATCAGGTCATGTATGAATGAAAACTCAAGCTCTTAGACATCAATCACATCAGCGAGGTAAAAGGAACTGACAGAAATTAGCTGAGGCTATAACGGGACTCTGTTGTAAGTATGGGGATCTCAAGTTAACCGGTCAGACTTGGGGCTTTTCCATTAATTGAATCTGAATAAGCTCTGTAACAATGGTCACCAGAAAACATAGCAAACAAAATAAACCAAGAGATAGTTCATAGTTTCTAACTAGGTTTGACACAATAAAACAAAAGATTGAAAAATAAAAGAAAAATTAGGACTGACTCTCAAAAGAATAAATAGAGTTAGTAACAACCTCTCCCAGAATAAAACTACACTGTCCCAAGTGTAATTAAATATAAGGAAGATGAGAAAAATAAGAAAAATTTGATAGAAATTAAACTGTTAAGTTTTGAAAATCGTTACCTGATGTGGGTGTGCTTGTCAATCCACTCGCAATGTGTGACACGATACCGAGTATGGACCCGAGGTTGTGTCGTCGTATCGGAACTGGATGACTCGATACGGATGGTCAGATAGAACAAAACCGGATCAATGCGATGACTCGAGCAATCGAATGGTGGGATAGTCGTGGGACGTTTCTGGTTACGAGGATTCGTAAGAGAGAACGATGTATAGATGGATGATAGAACGGTGGATCGATATTCGGCCACAAGAGTGATGAGGAAGCTAATGATACAAATGAAAAACAATTTGATCCCAGCTACGAGAATCGTTGTTTTTCAAATGAGAGAATGAACTCGGTTCAAATGAGATGAGCAAATGATTGTAAAACAAAGTTTATTTCAATATTGGCTAACCCTATTACAACTCGGGATCTCGTGCTTATATAGCAGAGCCCTTTATTAGGGTTTACCTTGGCTAAATTCTAGCGTATCCTTTGTAGGACCGCTTGGATGAAAACACATAAAAGGATAAGAAGAGGAGCTCGGTAAAGCAGTGAACTCCTCGGTAAGGATAAAATCAAACTCGGTAACTTTATGCGGAAAGTTACTCGGGGTCGAGTGTGATGCGCCAAGTTTGAAACCTCGTTAAAAACCCCTCAGTAAAACCACGTAGGGTCAAAACCCGAGTGGGGAAAAAGAGTGCTCATCCTTGGTATCTTCCGCGTCTCACCGAGTGATGGTGAGAACGCTAAGGACGAAGTCCTTATTTTTCCCGGTCACCATTGGCTCGGTGACCGGTTACCCTTTCACCTTCCTGAAGCTCTCCACAGCTTGCTCCACAAAGGCACTAAGTCATAACCGGTACTTCTTCTGGCTTCCGGACCTTGTCCCATCCTTCGGGAAGCTTAGGGCGATAGCCGGTGCTCTTAGGTGCTCGACTTTTTCTGTTCGGGTAACCTCGGTCTCAGACTCATCCGGATCGTCCTCAGATGCATACGCGAGAGCTAGGGTCGCATCATTCCCTCCCCTTTACTTCGGTTTTGTCCTCAAAACTGACTTGTCTCCCACATCGTAACGAGGTAAGTCAGTTACGTTGAACGTGGTAGAAGCCTTAGACTTACCTGAGATTCCCAGCCGATAGGCGTTTGGATTGATCCGCTCGTGAATCTGGAAGGGTCCGGATCCTTGATGGTGAAGTTTGCCGCGTCGCAGTTTCTTGTAGTGCTCGGTCCGAAGATGCACCCAAACCCAATCCCCCGGTTGTAAGTACAATGAGCGTCTTCCCTGGTCAGGCTTGCGCTTGTACTGCCCGGTCCTCTTCTTAATACTTTCCTGGACTCGTGCGTGTAGTTACCTGACAAACTCGGCCTTGGTGACACCATCTTGTTCCTCAATCTTCCCCGGAGGTGATGGAAGCATATCCAATAGGGCCAAGGGAGTGAAACCATAGGTCGCTTCAAAGGGGGAAACCATAGTTGCCGAATGCACTGAGCGATTGTACGAAAACTCCACGAAGGGTATACAAACCAGCCAGTTCTCCCGGTTTGGATCGATGGCCCCCTGGAGTAAGGATCCCAATGACCGGTTGACGACTTCCGTTTATCTGTCGGTCTGGGGATGGGCGGTCGTGGAGAACAGAAGCTTGGTTCCCAATCGCTTCCAGAGCATCCTCCAGAAATGCCCAAGAAACTTGGGATCTCAATCCGACATGATCGTTTGCGATAACCCGTGTAACCGAACAACTTTCTGCATGAAAAGGTCCACGATCATGGATGCATCGAAGGTGAGGGCACATGGTACACAGTGTGTCATCTTCGAAAATCTATCGACCACAACCATGAACGAATCCTTGTCTTCCACCTTTGGCAACCCCGTCACAAAATCCATCGATAGGTCAACCCATGGTAAGGTTGGGATGGGAAGCTGGAGGTATAGTCCTTGCTTCGGGTGAGCACGGGACTTGACCTTAAGACAGGTAAGGCAACGGGCGTAGTAGGTTTCTACCATGCTCCTCATCTTTGGCCAGTAAAAATGCTCCTGGAGCATTGCCAATGTCTTGTTGATCCCAAAATGGCGCATAAGACCGCCACTGTGAACTTCGCATAGTAAAAGCTCTCGTATCGACCCGGTGGGAATGCATAGCCGATCCTTTTTGAACATGAAGCCTTCGTGGATGTAGAAGTATTTGTAGGCTTCCTTCCCATGATCTCGGTAACAATCTCCCAGCCCCGGGTCGTCCGCATACTGGCCCTTAAGCATTTCAAAACGAAGTACTTTGGCTTCCGCGGAGGTGATCAATGCGTGGCACCAGGACAAAGCATCAGCAACGACGTTCTTTTTTCCCTTCTTGTACTTGATCACATAAGGGAACATCTAAATGAACTCAAGCCACTTAGCGTGAGGTCCCTTTAGGTTGCTTTGACCTCGGAGGTGCATCAACGTCTCGTGATCCATGTGGATCATACACTCTTTGGACAGTAGGTAGTGCTGCCAAGTCTCCAAGGCTCGCACGAGAGCATACAGCTCTTTGTCATAAGTTGGATAGTTTAAGGTAGCCCCACTAAGCTTCTCACTGAAATAGGCCATGGGCCGACCTACCTCGGTGAGCACTGCTCCAATACCAATACCGGACGCGTCGCATTCAATCTTGAACGTGCGCTGGAAGTCGGGTAGAACAAGTAAGGGTGCCTGGGTGAGGCGTCACTTAAGTTCGCTAAAAGCTTGCTCTTGCCGGGGTCCCCAAACGAAACCATTAATCTTCTTGATCAATGCTGTGAGAGGGGCTGCTACCGAACTAAAATCTTGGACAAAACCGGCGATAAAAACTGGCCAAGCCGTGAAAGCTCCGAACCTGGCTGACATTGGTACGGGTAGGCCACTCCTCAATATCCCTGATCTTTCCACTATCCACCTTAAAACCCTCTAAACTGACCACAAAACCCAAAGACATGAGCTCGGACTCTCCGAACACACACTTCTTCCGGTTAGCATAAAGCTCGGCTTCCTGCAAGGTCTGTAAGACCGCTTCTAGGTGCGTAACATGCTCGGCAAGGGTTTTACTATAGACCAATATGTCGTTAAAGTAGACTATAATGAACCGGTGGATGTGAGCCCTCAGTGTGTGGTTCATTAATTGCATAAAAGTGGACGTGGCATTCAACAGTCCGAATGGCATAACGAGTCATTCTTACAAACCCTTCTTGGTCTTGAACGCGGTCTTCCACTCATCACCTTCCCACATACAAACCTGGTGATATTCGCTCTTCATGTTGAACTTTGAGAATATGGCCGACCCGCTTAACTCATCAAGCATGTCATCGAGCCAGGGAATCGGGTGTCGATACTTCACGGTGATGTTGTTGATGGGACGGTGATAACATCGTATTTGGACCCGTTTTTACTATGGTTTTCATATTGTTTTAAGCAAGTTTTAAGGACTATAGGGAGTATTTTTTGTCTTGCTAGTCTTCAACACAAGAAAAGGACAAGACAAAAAATACTCCCTATAGTCCTTAAAACTAGTTGTTTCGTCGATTTAGGGTTCCCTTTTTTCTGCGCTTACGTTCCTTATCTTATTTTAGTATCTTGTCAAAATTTTCCATTCTAATAGAAAAAACTCTTGATGATTGATACATTCTATCAATTTTAATTGGTCAATAACGACAGAGTTACATCACACCGCCTTCCCTTTTTTCAAATTTGTATTGACAAATAAAGAAAGGGGTAAAGTGAATTGTTTTCAATATACATACTAGGATGATTTCAAAGCTAAATAGGCTATTATAAAGTATTGTTACTGTCAAAGAGGTTATACATGTTTTATGGGAATATGGATCAAAAAGGAGCAAAGACCCATTTTGAGGTAGTTTCAAAGCATCAAAAGTTTCCAACATTTGAAGATCTTCCTGTGAACCAAAATTGTTGTTCTCTGTATCATTGGAAAGCTTGAAGAGTCAAGATTCGTATGGGACAAGAATCAAAGTAATCCATTCAGCCGTTTGAAAGATGCATCCCAGAAGATGAAGCTATGACAAACCAGAGCCAAAGCACCAAACCTCGGTCACTAAGCTCGTGACCGAGGCCAGGCCTCTTAGGCACCCCGGTCACTAAGCTCGTGACCGAGGCCAGCCTCCTTCACCGCCTTAGACGTTTGGCCCATCACCAAGATTGGTCCATTATCTCTACACTCACCAAGATGACGAGTCTGCCCTTCCTAAACCCTAGAAGCCAATCTCTTGCTCCCCAAGACCTATATATACAAGTTTATGAAGCTAGGGTTTTGTGTGCCTCATCAAAGTTTCAAACCACCACCTAAATTCACCACGGAAACCCTAGAAAGTCCATCATCACCTCGAGAAGCTGATGCCATCTCCAAGGAGCCGCATAAGCAACTTGATCTCGTTGAAGCTTTGAAGTTCCATCATCTCTTTCTCTTTTGTAATTTGTCAAAGGAGAAGTCTGTACATCTTGTTATTTTTCGATCTAAAGAAGTAATCTCTGAACCTTTACCTTATTGCATTAGATCTATGTTTTACTCTTTCATATCATCGATGACAACCTTGAGCATGGCCTAGTAGACTATCCAGTTGGGTCTAAAGGGCCAGTCAATGGGGTGAGATGATCATTGTCTATTGAGTGGCGAGTTTTATTGTATTTGCATATCCGTCTACACTGTATTTCGGTCTTATGTCATTCTTAATGCATATAGTTAGAGTCATGAACTAGCTATTGATCTTAGGCATCTAAGTAATTCTAACCGTTTGCTTAGTTTGTTGAAACCTAGATTCGATGAGTATCGCGTCATAACAAGCATATAACCCTTAGTTATGGAGTCTTATGGATTAGGATTGAACTTGATTTTAATGTTTGAAACCTATGTTATTGCCTGCGATAGTTGAGTAATAGGATTAGTGGATTTCAGCCGGTTTTCTCTATGACAATAGGTTAGCCAAAATTTCATGTTTCATAGTTGGAGACTTAGGAATAAACATGCATTACACTGAACTTATTTCGAATAGATAGATCATTAAACCCCAGAGACCCCCTTAAACGCCCAATATTCATCTCATATTGATTTACATTCATTTTAATTGCTTTGCGTGATTTGCATGACACAAAACCCCCTTTTTATTATTGAGTTCTAGCTTTACTTTGTCCTCTTGATTTGCAATACATCTTCTCCCTCTGTGGATTCGATATACCTTAAGTATTACGATTAATTGCTGTGCACTTGCAGCCTGTTCATTGTGTGGTTCCCTTGAGGAAAACTTTATTCCCATTATGTTTTTGGCGCCGTTGCCGGGGAGAGATTGCTCTGTTTGCAAATTTACGAACTAGAGTAACGTCTAAAACATTGTGCTACTGATTTTCCTTTGTGATTTGTATTGTTTCAGGAGACCTTGAGTATGAACCTCAACGCTCTCCCAGAGAAGTTTTGCAACCTTACTCTTGCGCAGCTGTTAGCGCAACACAACTCTATGGAAGAAAACATTTCCGTACCACTCTCTAGCTCAGCTTCTGGATCTTACCACGGCTACTCTCAGCCATCTCGTGGATGTCTATCCCTTTCTCGATCCTCTGGAGATCGCCCAATGAGATTATCTCATTATTTCAGTCGACACTACTCGGACCAAATCCGTCCCTCTATGGATCATCACTTTTATTTAAGAGAAGTCATGAGAATTTAAGCATATGAAGGCTATGAAGCACCACTCTCGGGTGCTTTCACTGATAAGATGATGAAGCTTATGAAACAATTCTCCTCTGAACAAAAAAAGCATCATGAAGAGCTTGACGCTAAGTTCACTAAGATGGAAGCTGTTTTCAGTTCTAAAATCACTACCCTCACCGAACAAGTCCACCATATTGAAGATAAAATTCATGGCATCAACCAGGAGTTATTGAAGCACGGTGAATACTTTCAAGAACAAGATGACAAGATCCTTGATGCAATGTACTCTACCCACCAGGTAGAAGACCGGCTAGAGCAAAATTTGGAGAATTTGCAGCAGAAATTTGATGATGGAGACCTAAGTCACGAGGACTTTGGATCTCAGCAAGGAGAAAACACCATCTCATCTAACCTTACTCAAGGAGAGGATGAACCCGGATAAGCATGCTGCGACATAATAACTAGGATCCCTTATGAGGAAATTTCCGAGAACAACAACTTTCATCAATCCCGGAACCAAGGAAGCATCTACTCCCGAGATAACTACATACCTCCTCTGTAGCGAACACGAACCGTTCTATGACCGGACTAGCCAAGAACAGTCCATGACCACTACAATGATGGCATCACAAACGATCCAACCGAGGCTTAGATAAAATCCACGCCTTAGTCAGGTGACCCCATCCCACTATAGTCGTGGCTTAGGCTTTGCAACCCTTACCACGGCTTAGTGTTGTGTTAGTCCGGACAAGACTATTATCATTGAAACACACTTGTATAGAAAATAACAAATTATATCTTATAAATTTTTCCAACAAATATCCAAATACCAAAACGTTAATGGGCCCATTTTAAAAATACAATTTACAACAATAAATCAAACCATATTTTACAAAAGCAACAACTCTACACCGGTGGTCTTATCGTCCCGAGTGCCCGCTAATGGTTTCCTCTAAGGTTTCTTGTAAAACAAATATGGTAGAATCATAAGTAATCTAGCATTACTTAGTGAGGCTGGCAAACCCTCTAATACGTTAGTAAACCCAAATCCCCAAAACCCCACACAACAATCAATTTCACACAATGAAACAATGCAAGCAGAAGCATTAATAATAAGCACCAACAACCATAAATATGCAAATGATAACAAGTATAACTTGTTAGACTCAAAATGCAATTTTCCCCTTAGTCTAGACTCAAAAATGCAAATACCCCCTTAGTCTAGACTCTCTCACGCCCCTTGGCACCTCTCAAAACGATGCTAAGACCACACAGGTCCTCCAACATCCTTTGGTTTTGTCAAACCATAAAGATCTCGTAAGATCTGCTGCCCTCCTGATCTCATAAGATCGACAGCCACCCGGATTGCCAGAATAAAGGGGTCTATATGACACCTATATTCGGACAACCCCTCACCTAGACTCTTCCTAATTCTAGTAAATATCCCTTCTTTCGATAATTACGAAACCTCCTACCCATCCATGAACAAATAATGAAAACATGCAAGGAAACCAATAAACTACTCAAGATAATCATGCAGTCAAACAATCAAACACTCATGTGCTACCACACATGCTTCAGAACTCACACTCTTCGGCAAAGCCGGCAAGGTTTCTCGACTTGTCTTCAATGCTTCCAAACAACCACAACTACATCTGAGGCTTCACGGCAACATACTCTTCTATTTTCAGCTTCTACTTCTTATATAAGATCAGATCTGAGGTTTTAACTCCTTACAATTCTCCAAGAAACAGATTCTAGGATGAATCTGAGTCTTTGGTACTCTTTCGTTGAGAAATACGTTCTCTGGCTAGATCTAGAGGCTTTGGGACGCTTGATACATCTTTAGACAGCTTCACGGCATGATAAGCTGCTTCTCGGTGGGATCCGGCGTGATCAATGAGCTTCCCGGCATGATAAGCTGCTTCTCGGTGAGATCCGGTGCAATCAATGAGCTTCCCGGCATGGTGGATATGTCTTAGTAACTCTTCAGCACTTAACAAGCAGCGTTCTTTGATCACGGATCTGGCTCCTTGGAAATTTAAGCAGCATCTCTTGGTAATAAGTTTGACAACTCTCAGAAGCTCTCTCTTAACATTTTTTTCTCTCTTTTCTCTAGTTTTTTTGTTTATGATCTGATGATGAAAATATAGCTCCAACACCTTGTATTTATAGGAGGAAGAGGTGAGCTTTGGGCTGACATTTGTCAGAAGGGTGTGACACTTGTCGGATTGATATGACAAGTGCTCCAAGCAGGTGTCAGAACATGAGGTGACGTCTTGACATGTGTCATTGCGTTCAGATTTAATCCAGCATCAAAGCATGTGCTGAAATCCAAAACGTGGGCGCCAATTTTCTCGGCGTGGGCGGCAAGTCTCGTCAGTCAATGCAGTCAACGCTGGTCAACGCAGGTCAGCGGTCGTCTGGTTTCGTCATGGTCGATCGTTGGTTCCGTTGGACGTTCTGCGAAACGTTCCGTGGATTGAAGAAACGTTCTGTGAAACACTTCATGGATCCAGAAAACGTTACGTGACTTGGATAAATGCTCCATGGACAATTTTTTTCCTGTCGTGCTTCCTTATCAATTTTTTTGATCATTTTCCTTCCCGGGTTTACTTTTACTTGTTTCCTCTTGATCCTTAGCATTTTTCTTGGAGTTATCCTAGAATCCTTCATTACCCGTCCTTAGGTAAGGTTAAGGGTCATTACATCCTCCGGCTCCTTACCATCACTATGAAGGTTGGAAGACACCCCCAAATCGTCACCAGCCTCATTTTCCACATCCTTACCAAAGGAAGCCCGGGGATCTCCAAAACCGGTTCCCACGGAACCACCATGCCTATCATCCACCACAACCACCTCTTCAACATTATGGCTACGCCTATTCACATCAGAGGAGTCTAGAGGAGAGACTTGAAAGCTTATTAAAACAATGCTTGGAGCTGCAAGAAAACTCCATGAGAAACTTGATATGATTGAAGGGAGCATATGGGGACTTACAAGAAGGATCACAAAACTCGAGTGGAAGAATGAAGATAGAGGGCCAGCATTGGAATCCACATCCGAACTTCAGGAAGGATTTGAAGATATGAGAATTCCGAATCTCCATCTCATGTTGGCTGCAATGTGATTACACCCCACAAGTTGGTACAACTATTGCAAGAACTAGAAGAAGGTGAGATATTTCAAGGAGAAGCAAGAGAACTTAGAAGGATGAGCCTCTCACGGAACATCTATGATTTCAGCTTGCAAAGAAACCAATGGTATTCGCAGACTATAAGCCTAAGGAAGCTTGGAAATTTCAACAGGATAGTTGAGCAACTACCAAAAGGCAAATCTTTCAACAAAGCCTGTTCCAAGTATGGTATAGACCGATTCTTCTTGGAGAGTTCTGAGACTAGAGCTGAGATAAAAGATCTTTATGAACAAGCATTGAGATACTCAAGACCCCCAAGGAAGCTTACGAAATCCAAAAGTGCCGGAAGATTCCTTATATCTTGTACTATAAGAGGAGTCAAGTTTAAAGACGTATTGTGTGACTCTGGTTCATGCATTAATCTGATGTCTTCCAGAGATGCTGAGAAGATTGGTTTGAAGGATCTCCGAGCATCTGACATTCACATAGGGTTTGCGAATTGTTCGTCTATAGTTCCCATGGGAATGGTCTCAGATATTAGTGTGAAGATCAGAGACTGTGATATTCCCACAGATTTCCAAGTGGTCCATATTGAGAAGGGAAAAGCTTCACAACTCATACTAGGAGGATCTTTCCTTGCAACAACTGGAGCGATAATGGATTGGCCAAACAAGAGGATAAGTTTTGCCAACATTGATTGAAAAGTTTTCTACGGAGCTATACCTTTTGTTCCGACATATCAACAACCAAAGAAAAGTTATCCTAATCCTAATGGAACACCACCAGAGCTTTTCAAGACCAAGAAACTTTGTATTAGGACAGAGGATTCTCTTCATCTCTCATAAGAGAAAGACCAAGTCTAGCCTAGGACTTTAAACAAGGGCGCTTAGTGGGAGGCAACCCACTTTGTAAGTTTTCTTTCCCTTTAATAGATTAGATTTTTGCTTTTGATTTTTGCATGTTTTATCTCAGGTATTCCACATAAACAGAAAAGAAAATACAAAAGAAGAAAATAGAAAAGCAGAAAAAGAGAAAAGAATCAAGTTGGGTCCGACCTAGGTCACAAGGCTTGTGACCGAGGTCCAAAGGAGAGCCAACCCCGGTCACGAAGCCTATGACCATGGTTTTGAGTATGGCAGCTCTGGAGTTCATGTTTCAAAGTGGCAAGAAGATTTCACAAGTCTGGTCAAGTTGTTTTGATCAAAGAATGTAGAAGGCAACAGATTGATTATTTCCAAGGTCAATGCTGAAAGTCCCCACAAAGCATAACTCACCTCCAACTTGAAGAAGAACAACATCAACGCCATACCCTTGTAACAAGCCTCGTGACCGAGGTCCCACGAAGGCCATACCCCAGTCTTGAAAATCCAGTGACCGAGGTTTTCCGAGCAAAACCTCCGAGAGCCAATTTCCGGGTTCCAAGGAGATTTTGAAATATTTTGTTGATCTGGTACGGTTCTGACTACACCATCTTAGAAAGCTATGTAACCTTCCCCGACCTCATCCGTTGAGTTTTACTAAGCCAAGGCCAAAATTGAAAACTGGGCCGCGACTAGGTCAAAACCAAGCCTGATGAAGACTTTTCAAGTTCTACTCAACCAAACGATCAAAGATCAGGTACCCAACATCTTATGGGTATTCTAGGAATCATGGTCGAGTCACTTTTTGGAAAAGGATTCATGGGAAGAAGATCATTCCATCCTAAGCTCCACGGTTGCATTTTTCACTAAAGTTGAAGGATATTGAAATCTAGTCGAGCCAAAGTGGTCCAACTTGACACATGCCTAGAAGTTGACCCTTGGGAAGCTTTGGTCGAAGAAATTTCAGAAAAAGAAGCTTGGAGAAGAAAAGGGCCAATCATCAAAAATCATGTTTACAGCCGGCAACCCGCGGCTAGGAATTTCACATATCTTGGGCCATTTTGCTATTGGTTCTATGGATTGACACAATATTCAATATCTAAGGATATGAGGATATTTGGGAAGTTATCATCGAAGAAAATGTAGCCTTGATCGGGCTAGATTTCGAGATTCACCATTGGACCCGGACCGTAAGGGGGTAAAACTTCAACGGGACATCCAAATTTTGGATCCACAAGTAAGTATACATTCCTTTGGTACATTTTGAAGCAGGGGATGATATATTTGCATGACAATAAGAAGGAACTAGGAAGAAGAGGGCAGCCACATCCGTTCCGGGTTCGGAAGGACGCCCCAGTCACGAGGGCCATGACTGAGGCCTGAAGGAGGGCCAGCCCCAGTCACGACTACTTGTGACAGAGATTTATCACCCTAGTGCCTCCACGCCACTCTACTTTTACCATGTCAATTCACTGATCAAGATCACTTCACCAATCCGACCACAAGCATATTTGGAGCATATTAGTCACCATGGGAAGATTTCAACCATGGCAACCATGACATCAAAGAGATAACATCACAACCATCTCACCATCAACACCACCGCCATTCTATTTAAATCTTATTTTATTTATCTATATTTATGTTTTACCATGTCAGTGATGGTTCTCAGGTTTTTGTCTCAGGAAAGATGCATTTAGAAGAAGATCTTCACAAAGAATTCAATAGACCAAAACCAAGTTCATGCAATGTC
The DNA here is from genome assembly GCA_963555745.1 of Cardamine flexuosa. NCBI lineage: Eukaryota > Viridiplantae > Streptophyta > Magnoliopsida > Brassicales > Brassicaceae > Cardamine > Cardamine flexuosa. The sequence goes on along the minus strand of OY743216.1, from coordinate 20,380,036 downwards.
AAGTTTCAAGGGAAGAAACACCGGTTAGTCACCAACATTCCAATTCAGGTGACATTGTTCTTAACTTAACTTTTCCTTATGATTTCCATCCTTTTCTCCTTATTGCTTTCCCACCGAGGACGGTGTGATTTAAGTCTGGGGGGAAGGATGTTCATCCTTTACTGACACCTCTATTTTGTTGACCTGAGACCTTTTGCCACTTTTTACATCAATGATTATGCCTATTTATGCGATTTTATCGAGTCAAATTTTTTTTACTGAGTCAAAACTGTTAGGGAATAAGGACCTTGATCTATTGGATTATCTGGACCAGTGATTACTCTAATGACTCACAGCTTGGCCGAGGTTCCGTTTGGGATAGGCCGTAGGAGGATTCAACATTCCCCAAAAGCTTATTTTCGTTGGAAAGTAGGGGTAAACCAAAGTTATCTCTAAATCTATTTGAACCAAGCTTGACATTCAATTTCTTCTTCAGGGATTGGCACTCATTGGACATAGACCTATTCGAACCATATAAGGCCACGCAATTTCCACCACGCATACAACTACCGCTCTTCCTCTTCGCAAGCTCGGAAAACAGAAAAAAAAAAACAGTACAAGAAAAACAGGAGAAACAAATCAAAGCAACAAGCCCAAGTGAACCGAGGGATGATGCGTAAACCCATGTATCTTTTGCGACCTCATGGAAGGATTTCGTTGTAAGGGAAACATTAAGAGTCAAAGTGGCCAAGGGATAATGCGTAGACCCGTGTATCCTTTGTGATTCCAGGGAGACTCATCCCAAAGAAAACAAAAGAAAGAAAGAAAAACAAAAGAAAGAAAGAAAAAGAAAGAAAGAAAAAAGAAGAAAAAGAAAAGGCGAAGCACCGGAAACAACAAAACTCGGTGGCTGTAAACATGATATGATGGAGCTTGGAACAAAAATAGGAGATGGAAAGTATGCTGGAGAAGGCCTTGTTAAGAAGAAGTTTCCCTGCCCTTAAGTCGATTTCCCTTTGGTAAGACCACCATACCTTTCATTCCATTAATTTATTTAAAGAGATGACAATGGAATCCCAAAAACTCCTTTAGATTGGAGTAACTAGGGTTTGAAGATGATCCTTGTGGTTAATCTCGGACTATGTTCCAGCGCCCAGTGACAAATTGTTTGAAGTCTAGACATCCCCAACAAGCTAAGTGAGTTCTCGTGATTTTCAAACCTCTCTTCCATTCTATTTTGCTTGAGGACAAGCAAAGGTTAAGTGTGGGGAGTTGATAACATCGTATTTTGACACGTTTTTACTATGGTTTTCATATTGTTTTAAGAAAGATTTGGTATGATTTCAAAGCTAAATAGGATATTATCAAGTATTGTTAGTGTCAAAGAGGTTTTACAAGTTTTACGGCAATATGGATCAAAAAAGAGCAAAGACCCGTTTTGAGGCAGTTTAAAATCATCAGAAGTTTGACATCATTTGAAGACTTTCCTGTGAACAAAAATTGTAGTTCTCTATATCATTAGAAATCTTGAAGAGTCACGATCCATTCAGCCGTTTGGAAGATGCATCCCAGAAGATGAAGCTATGTCAAACCAGAGCCAATGCACCAAACCTCGGTCACTAACTTTGTCAAAAGAGAAGTCCTTACATCTTGTTATTTTTGGATCTAAAGAAGTAATCTCTGAACCTTTACCTTATTGCATTAGATCTATGTTTTACTCTTTCATATCATCGATGACAACCTTGAGCATGGCCTAGTAGACTATCTAGTTGGGTCTAAAGGGCCAGTCAATGGGGTGAGATGATCATTGTCTTTTGAGTGATGAGTTTTATTGTATTTGCATATCCGTCTACACTGTCTTTCGGTCTTATGTCATTCTTAATGCATATAGTTAGAGTCATGAGCTAGCTATTGATCTTAGGCATCTAAGTAATTCGAACCGTTTGCTTAGTTTGTTGGAACCTAGATTCGATGAGTATCGCGTCATAACAAGCATATAACCCTTAGTTATGGAGTCTTATGGATTAGGATTGAACTTGATTTTAATGTTTGAAACCTATGTTATTGCCTGCAATAGTTGAGTAATAGGATTAGTGGATTTCAGCCGGTTTTCTCTATGACAATAGGTTAGCCAAAATTTCATGTTTCATAGTCCGAGACTTAGGAATAAACATGCATTACACTGAACTTATTTCATCTCATATTGATTTACATTCTTTTTATTTTCTTTGCGTGATTTGCGTGACACAAAACCCCCTTTGTTATTATTGAGTTCTAGGTTTACTTGTTCCTCTTGATTTGCAATACATCTTCTCTCTCTGTGGATTTGATATACCTTAAGTACTACGATTGATTGATGTGCACTTGCAGCCTATTCATTGTGTGGTTCCCTTGAGGAAAACTTTATACCCCATCAGACGGCAGTCCACACACATCGTCCAGCTTCTGTCCTTCTTGGGTACCAATAGGACAGGCACTGCACAAGGACTAAGGCTTTCCCGGACGTATCCCTTCGACATCAAGTCACTCACTTGGCTCTTGAGCTCCTCGGCCTCTTTGGGGTTGACATGATAGGCGGGCCGGTTGGGTAAGGATACACCAGGGATGAAGTCGATCTGGTGCTCAATCTCTCGGAGGGGAGGTAAGCCTGGAGGTATCTCTTCTGTGAACACGTCGTGGTACTTGTCCAACGCTCCTTTGATTTATTCCGGCAGCTCTCGTTCCGGGTACCTACATGGAAATTCTTGCGGTAAACCATTAGTAATGCTCGGGAACCCGTGCTCAAAGACTTACAAATATCTTGAGCGTTGATAAGAAAGTTAGACTTATCACTAACATCCTTAGACATATTAATCTGCATTTCGTGAACTTGAGCCTCTGACAAGGAAGCTAAGTTAATTCGCCTACTATCATGCATAAATGAATAAAAGTTGGTGCGACCGTTATGAGTGGCATCCTTGTCAAACTGCCATGGACGCTCGAGTAGGACGTGGCCAGCTTGCATAGGTACCACATCATAGTGGACCGAGTCCCGGTATTGACTGATACTAAATGGCACTTCTACTTGTTCACTAACGGTTACCATGTTATGATTAGTTAACCAACACAGTTTATAGGCAGAAGGACGAGGAGTAGTAAGGAGGGAAAGTTTTCTCACTAAGTGGAAACTTGCAACGTTAGTGCAAGAGCCCCTATCAATGATTAAACCACAAACCTTCCTGTTGACGGTGCAACGGGTATGAAAGAGGTTGTCATGTTGGGACGCGGTGGTCGGAGCAATGGTAGTGCTGAGCGTCCTTCGAACCATGAGTAGTTCCCCAACATCAGGGTACTTTACATCGCCCTCGGGTGGCGTGACCACTTCATCCTCCTCTTTTGTTATCTTCCAGGGAGCCTCGTCTTTGGACTCGTATTGGGCTTCCGGGGTGAGGAACATGACCCGGCTGTTCGGACACTCGCGTGCAAAGTGTCCCCATCCTTGAAACTTGTAACAGATCATGTCCCGGTTCCTTCCCGGGTTAGTATCATGCTTAACATCTTGCAGAGGGTCCTTGGGACCTTCCAGCTGTCGGGATTTGAACCGGGAGTCAATGGTGACTGTCTTCCCTTTATCCAGGAACCAGTTGGCAGGGTTCGACGAGGTTTGGTTCGGAGACAAATTCGGGTTGGTATTGGTCCGGGGCCAGATGGCGCTAGCAGCTTTGCACTTGATCTGTTGCTCGATATGGATGGCGAGGTGGAGAAGTTCCTTGAAACCACCAGACCGTTGCCTCTCAGCCTTCCAGACAATGGGATCTTGAATCCAATCCAAGAACTGAGCCATGAGTTTTTTTTTCGACTCGTTGAGTTGGAGTCGGTTCCGAACATGCTCGAATTCCTCAAAGTACTCTTCTACGGACCGGGAGCCTTGTTGTAGCTTTCGGAAACGTTTTTGGAGCTCTTGGTGATACATGGGAGGAATGTATGGACGCCTTATGACAAACTTCATGATTTCCCAAGAGGGGATCATGGCTTCATGATGCCGTCTTCTCTCGGCTAGAACACGGTCCCACAAAGTCAGGGCATTATCCATGAATTGAGCCGGAGAGGAGCCTACGCTCTGATACCAATGATGCGATACCAAGTATGGACCTGAGGTTGTGTCGTTGTATCAGAACCGGATGACTCGATACGGAAGGTCGGATAGAACAAAACCGGATAGATGCAATGACTCGAGCAACCGAACAGTGGGAGAGTCGTGGGACGTTTCTGGTTACGAGGATTCGTAAGAGAGAACAATGTAAGGATGGATGATAGAACGGTGGATCAATATTCGTCCACGAGAGCGATGAGGAAGCTAACGATACGAATGAACAATGATTCGAGTCCGACTACGAGAATCGTTGGGTTTCAAATGAGAGAATGAACTCGGATCAAATGAGATGAGCAAATGATTGCAAAACAAAGTTTATTTCAATATTGGCTAACCCTATTACAACTCGGGATCTCGTGCTTATATAGCCAAGCCCTTCATTAGGGTTTACCTTGGCTAAAGTCTAGCGTATCCTTTGTATGACCGCTTGGATGAAAACACATAAAAGAAGAAGAAGAGGAGCTCGGTAAAGCGGTGAACTCCTCGGTAAGCATAAAATCACACACGGTAACTTTCCGTTGAAAGTTACTCGGGGTCGAGTGTGATGCGCCAAGTTTGAAGCCTTGTTAAAAACCCCTCGGTAAAACCACGTAGGGTAAAAAACCGAGTGGGGAAAAAGAGTGCTCATCCTTGGCGTGTTCCGTGTCTCACCGAGTGATGGTGAGAATGCTAAGGACAAAGTCCTTAGCGTTCTCGATCACCATTGGCTTGGTGACTGGTTCCCTTTGCACCTTCGGGAAGCTCTCCATAGCTTTCTCCACAAAGGCACTAAGTCGTAACCGTTACTTCTTCTGGATTCCGGACCTTCTCCTGTCCTTCGGGAAGCTTAGGGCGATAGCCGGTGCTCTCGAGTGCTCGGCTTTGTCAGTTCGGGTAACCTCGGTCTCAGACTCGTCCGGCTCCTCCTCATATGAAAATGCAAGAGCTAGGGTCGCATCAATGTGTGTGTAATTTGACCCGACCGAGAGTGTCGTGCAATGAAGTCTCACACCATTCTTTGGTCAATCTATCAATTTTCTGACATAAATTCCTGATTAAGAGCTCCAAACAATGTCAAAGAACAAGACAATATGATAAACATAAATAGTTCAACAATATCCAAAGAAAAACAGAAGCAAAAAGCAAAAATAAAAATATTGTCTCAAAGGAAAAAGAAAAAAGAAAAAGAAAGAACTAGGAACCAAATGTCTGAAAATATGACTAAACATAGTCATCATCAGAACTTTGAGGAGTGCGATGATCAACGGGAGGGCTATGGGGTCGCGGATGTGTTGAAGTAGGCTGGGCACATGTAATACCGGAAGCGACAAGCTGCCACATACTTCTCATAGTACTCACCATGTATCTCCGAAACATAGGTCTATCATCCTCATAACCTGAAGGAGGCTCTAGAAACACAAGGTCTGGAATGGAAGTGTCTAGAGGTGGTGTTTGTGGAGGTGGTGGCACAGTCTCATCCTCAGTAGCTTAAGGCACGGTACTAGATGAAGCTCCTTGGCGAAGTTTGCGGCTTGAACTCTGAATCAATAGGGACTCGTCTGGCGCGAAGTACAACATGGCCTGACCTTTCTTGATTCTGAAGCACATGTCGGGTAACTTCACAGTCTTCACTGGGCCATCTTTATCACCAAATACCTACATGATGTTAGGCTTCATCCAAGTCTCATGCTTGAGGTAGTCAAGATCCATGGTGATGTGATCGGATTTGTGTGTGGCGTTGGACAAGACAATACCAAAGTAACTGAAGATCGGAGTCAAAAGGATTCCAACATGCTCAAACTGCTTCTTACCAAAGGTTTTGGCTTTCAGAGAAACCAAATGATGAGCAAACACAGCACCCAAATTCAGATCAGTGTTGGGCATATCATAATTCCAAACCGCAGCAGGAAACATGTGGCGAACACCAATCAAACAAAGCATAAGATCTGACTTCCGAGCTTTGGTAGGGTTAGACCGGCATAAGATGGTGCTAGCAATGAGGCACAACACATACCTGACAGTACGATGGCGGACATCTGTCTGCTTCAAAGAACCGGTACCATACTCACCATTCCCAATATGGGACCAAAAAGTCTTGATATCCCCCCACTCTGTATCCATAGTGGCCTGAGTAGCATCTCTCCTAAAACCGTACAAATCACATAGATCAGTGAGGGTGATCCTGTACCTCACACCTTTGGACATGAAGGTCAGAACTCCCTGCTGTGCCACCTATGAGAATTTACAGAAATAATGATGAATTTAGATGAAGAAATAAAGAGAGAATGTTTTGAAGAGAGGCAGATCCATTCTTATGCCAAAGAGGCAAAACTAGGTTAATGTTTACAATGAGAGGCTCCTCCCTTTTATAGTCATAAGGAGAGGAAGCCCTAAGTGAATAAGACAAAATATATTACATCATAAAATGACTTTTCTGGGATATTTTATTTTAACCCGAAATTTGCACATAACCAAAATAATATTTTCTTGTGACTGTGCAAAATCCGTATCTGTACGGATCCGTACAGTCCATACACAACCCGAGATTTTCACGCACTCATTTTGCCCGAAATGTCTTCTTGATCTTAATACTTCACCTCAAACTTAGCCGTCAGTGAGCAAAGGCTAAACTTGGACCTATATAAGCGTTACCACGGTAAAAACCTCATCATAGAAAAAACTACTTGGGAAAAAAATCTATGATGAGGAAAAGAGCATAACGTCTATGAGTAGGGGATATGATCAAGGGTGAGTTGGATCCACAAGCCCGAGTTTTCTATAGATGTGGTTGCAAACCTTGAGACTTGCGGCATTGGTGAAGATATCTGCGAGTTGGTCTTCACTCCTTGTATAACACGATAGAGTTACTCCTTCTTCGATCTTCTCTCAAACTTTGTGGCAGTCAACCTCTATGTGTTTTGTCCTCTCATGAAACACCAAGTTGCTAGCAATGTGTATAGCAGCTTGATTATCGCAATGCATCATAATGGGTCTTGTGGTGTCAATGCCAAGATCTTTGAGTAGCGCCTTGAGCCAAATCAGTTCATCTGTGAGCTTCCTCATTGCTTTATATTCAAATTCAGCACTTGAACATGACACTAGTTTCTGCTTCTTAGACTTTCATGTCACCAAATTCCCTCCAATGAATGTGTAATATCCAGTTGTTGATTTCCTATCATGGTGTCACCAGCATAGTCCGCATCACAATAACCAACAATCTCGGCATTTCCATTCTTTCCCATCCATATGCCTTGCCCCGGACTCCCTTTAAGATATCAAAGTATCCTCTCCACCATGTTCCAATGATATATCGTGGGGTTTTGCATGTATTGACTCACCTGATTCACAGCAAAGCACAAATCAGGTCTAGTAAGAGTCAATTAGATAAGCTTACCCACTAATCTCTGGTATTGGAGAGGATCAGCATATGGTTTGTCTAATGGATCATCTTCTTGTCCATCCTTCTTGTCATTTTTCCCCCTTTCACTTGACCTTGTAGCCATCTTCAAGTGGAGTTTTGGCTGGCTTTGCTCCCAGTTTACCTGTCTCACTCAATAAAATCAAGAGTATATTTCCTTTGTGAAAGAAATAAGCCTTCCAGAGAACGGTATACTTCAATCCCTAGGAAATATTTTAGTTCTCCAAGATATTTCATATAAAAAATAGTCTTAAGATATGTTTTAGTTTCTTGAATACCTTCCTTATCATTGCCGGAAATGATAAGGTCATCCACATAGACTAAGACCACAATGATTTCTTTTGAACTTTGGAGAATGAATAGGGTATGATCTGCTTCAGACCGCTTAAATCCTCTTTCTTTGAATGTGGAGCTTAACTTATGGTACCAAGATCTTGGAGATTGTTTCAGCCTATAGACAGCCTTCCTAAGTCTTAACACTTTTCCGAGAGCAATGGAGTCTTTTAGGCATGGCGGTGGAGTCATGTAAACTTCTTCCTCAAGTTCTCCTTGTAAGAAAGCATTCTTCACATCCATTTGCCATAACTCCCAATCCAGATTTTTTTCCAAGGAAAGAACAACTCTAACAGTATGAAGCTTAGTTACCGGAGCAAAGGTTTCCGTTTAGTCATCTCCATAGGTTTGTGTGAACCCTCTTGCAACTAATCTAGCTTTGTACCTCTCAATATCTCCATTGCTCAAATACTTGATAGTAAAGATCCATCTTCAGCTAACAGCCTTCTTCCCCGGAGGAAGATCTGATTCATGCCATGTATGATTCCGTTTCATAGCACCAGCCTCATCATGAACTGCTTCTAGCCAGTCTTTGCTTTCTTTGGCTTCTCCATAACTCTGTGGGATCGATTGAGCATCAATTTTGCCAAGGAAAGCTTGATGAGTAGTCGGCAAAAGGTCAGGTGAACAAACGGCTTGTATTGGGTGTGCAACGGCTTGATTCCCTTGATTAATTTTGTAGACTCTAGTAGTCTTTTGACGTGTGCTTCTCCTAAGAGGAGGCAAAGTCTCTTCTTCTTACTCCACCCCATGGTCTTGATTCCCTTGAACTATTTCTTCAGTAACAACTTCCTCATCTTGATCTTGGTCTTGTTCCATGTCAAGTGGGATTGGTATCGGCTGAATAGTTTCGGTTTCTTCCATGTTGTTTGGAGTCTCATGAGTGTTCCCAATGTTGGTATTGGGTTGTGCTTCTGGAATCTCCAACCCTTGTTGATTGGTTCCAGTAGTATCTGAATGGTCTTCTCTCGGAGGAGGATTACCAAGATGGCTTAGGAGATGTTGGAGACTAGCAGCTCTATCTGATGGAGATCTTGCCAAATCTTTCAGACTCCCCCAATTTTTCTTGTCAAAATATCCTTGGTGCTCAATGAACTTGACATCTCTTGATACAATGGTTCGATTTCTTGAGAAGTCGTATCACTTGTAGCCCTTTTGAGTAGTTGAGTATCCAAGGAACATGCATCTTGTGCTCTTAGCTTCTAGATTATCCCTTAGTTCACCTGGTCTTAGTACAAAACAAACACACCCAAAAACTCGTAAGTGATCAATGGAGGGTTTGGTTTGGTTCAATACCTAAAATAAAGCTCTATCATTTAGGATCCTTGTTGGTATCCTATTGATAAGATAGCAGGCTGCCATGACTTCATCACCCCGAAATCTTCTTGGGACATTGGTGTGAAACATCATAGATCTTGCAACTTCCATAAGATGTATATTCTTTCTCTCAGCTACACCATTTTGTTGTGGAGTATATAGGCAGCTTGTTTGATGTAGAATCCCATGCTTTGCTAAATGCTCTTTGAATTTGTAGCTTGTATACTCCACACCATTGTCAGACCTAAGTAACTTGATCTTGGCATTAAACTGATTAGTTACATATGACTGAAAATTAACAAATGCATCAAATATTTTATCCTTAGACGCAAGTAGTGTGATCCATGTGTATTTTGATTTCTCATCAATGAATGTAACATAGTATTTATTATTATCCCTAGATAAACATGGAGCAGTCCATACATATGAATGCACAAGATCAAAGCATTTCTCATATATAGTTGATGACTTAGGAAAAACAGTTTTACAATGCTTTCCAAGAATACAAGCTTCACAACTATCATGATCGAAGACAACATGGGGGTAACATAATTTCTAAAGCACGAGCATGTGGGTGACCAAGTCTATCATGCCACAATTTATTTGAATTCAAAGCATAACAAGATTTAAACGAATGAGATGAAGATTTGGTAGAAGAATCATTAAGGACATATAAGTCTCCCTTGGTGTTTCCTTCTTTAAGAATTTTTCCACTCTCAATATCCTGAAAATGAAAGCTATTAGGACCAAATATGGCATAAAAATTAAGATCAAGAGTTGCCCTTTTTACTGATACAAGATTAGAGGTGAATTCTGGCATAAAGAAAGCTTTAGAGTTCTTATCACAAAGCTTTAAATCGCCTATTCCTCTTACAGGAATCATATCAACATTTGCAATTATCACATTTACACTAGCAGGTTTAACATTATTAATGAGTTTGAGGTTACTAATCATGTGATGAGAAGCACCAGAATTAATAATCAATGTTTTACTTGGTGAATTTGGTAAAGAGGCTAAATGAGTGACACCAGATTCCTTATTGGTAAGAGCAGCGATAGACTTGATAAGCGCCTCCAAGTCTGACTTCCTCACAACACAATTGGTGTAAGCAACCATAGCCAGCTTCTCTCCTTACTTAGATGGACCGGCTTGAGTTTGATCACTTAGGACTTCTTGCGAGAGTTTGCTTGCACTTTGTTGAACTTAGCCAGCTTAAGATGTGGGTGAAAGATCCAACATTTTTCTTTGATGTGTTCTTTCTTCTTGCAATGATAACAGATCAAGGTCCTCCTATCCTCATTCTTGTATGAAACCTTGTGAGCCATTACCATCTCGCCTTTCCCACTAAAGAGTCCCACCGAACCTTGCTCATGTTGCACTTGAGAACATACTTCTTCTAAGCTTGGTATCTTTTCTCCTCTAAGAATATGTTTGATAAGATCATTGTATGTTGGGTTAAATGTGAGAAGAAGTCCAAAGACCTTGTCTTGTTCACCTCTTTCCTAAAGCACCAATGGATCAACCGAGAAAGGTCTAAGCATTTCCAATTCTGCCCAAAGTGACTAAACTTTCCAAAGTGCTTAGTGAACTCTAAGTCTTCTTGGCTGAGACTATTGATGGCTTTCTTCACTTCAAACACACGAGTAAGATTAGACACATTCCCGTAAACATTCTTGAGAGTGTCCCACAACTCCTTAGCTGTTTCACAATAGGAGTAAGCTCCAAGTATTAGAGCATCAAGTGAGTTTTGAAGTAAACCAAGCAGACCTTGATCCTCTTGAAACCATTTTCCATCACCAGATGTTGAGGACTCAAAAATTTCTTTCCATCTTCATTCAAAGTTCCTTTGAAGCTTATTGGGTTTCAATATGGCTTCAAAGGTCACAAGCACACAAGGCTGTCTTGGTGGTTCTAGCCCATAGTAAATAGTTCACTCCTTTGAGACCAACGGGAATAGCAATTTGTTTTGAAGAATCCATGACTCAAACAAGTTTGCTGATTAATGAGAGATTACTGACAGCTTGAGAAACATATCTGATTTAATGAAAACAGCTTGAGAAACATATCTGATTTGATGAAGACATACCAAGAACAACCCCAGATTAGAGAGAGAACACTAGAGAAACAATAGATGAAGAACAGAAAAATGGATCCACCAAAAGAATAAGAGATTTAGAGATTAAAATTTAGAAACTAAAAAAGATAGAGATTAAAATTTTAGAAATTAAAAAAAGATAGAGATTAACTAGAATAGAGTGAAGAGTATGTGAGAATTAGTAACCATGCTCTAATATCATATGAGAATTTACGGAAATAATGATGAATTTAGATGAAGAAATAAAGAGAGAATGTTGTGAAGAGAGGCACATCCATTCTTATGCCAAAGACGCAAAACTAGGTTAATGTTTACAATGGGAGGCTCCTTCCTTTTATAGTCATAAGGAGAGGAAGCTCTAAATGAATAAGACAAAATAGATTACATCATAAAATGACTTTTCTGAGATATTTTATTTTTGCACATAACCGAAATAATCTTTTCTTGTGACCATGCAAAATCCGTGTCTGTACGGATCCGTACAGTCCGTACACAACCCGAGATTTGCACGCCCTCATTTTGCATGGAATATCTTCTTGATCTCAATAATACCTCGGCACTCTCATCAGCATAGTAAACTCTGCAGGAAGCTAAGAACTGGCGTGCCAAGTCGGGATGAAGAGTGTTATGCATGTGCGCCATAGAGCGTAGACCAACTTTATCGGGAATGTGGTGAACATCGTCATCAATGTCAAGAGCTATCATAGCTTCCCAATCCTCTAACTGAGTAGATCTCATATCAACACCTTGCCATGAATTATAGAAAAATGTGTCATAGTCATCCCAATTCTATGAAATAGGCCTCTGAGTACACTCGGCTTTAGCTGTCTCAGTCTTTGGATCACTATCCCAATCGTGCTTCACCTTAATAATCTGAGTCTAAAGCTTTGGCCAAGAGGCTCGAACATGAGCATTGACCAGAAAATCAGAGGTGAGTGTGGTGGTTATGATGGTAGTAGGGGTGGTCTCAACACTAGGCTCATCATCAGTAAGGTCAATCTCCTCTCCGCGTGTACACTTGTTCCTCGTAGATCTCCTAGTAGACATTTGTAAAACACAATAAATCGAAAAAATAAGTTCATATTTGAAATTTGGGCATGCGTGTCGACCGACACGACCCAACCGTGTCGATCGACACGGTGCCAAATCATAGACACCGAATGAAAAACAAAAATCCCAAATAAGATCACGTTCAAATCAAAGCTTCACAACACAATCATCAAAATCATCATAATAACATCAATCAATCATCCTAAGCATCTCTAAATCTAAATTTCAAGCCAAATAATTCAAGTTTTATCAAATAGAAATTCATGATTTTCTATCAATTCAACCTAAATTAAAAGTAATCTACACTCAAATTCTTTTAAATTCATCATAACCCAAAAAGATTAGCAACTATTAAGAACAAATTCGGATCTAAAAGAGATAGTCTAAACCTTGACAATTTTGAAATTAGGGATGAGGATTTGAAGAACATACCTTTGATTTGGAAAGAATAGATGATATAGGAATGCAGAGAATGGAAATATCTTGAGTTTAGGAGCAAAGATTGATTGATTTGGTGAAAAATTAAGAAAACATGATTTTTGGTTTTATAGAGGTGGAGGGGTTTTACGAAAAGGAAAAGGAGAAGTGGAGAAGAAAAAAAGAAAAATCAGATTTTATACTAACCTGGGGTCCGTGTCGACCAACACAAGGTGGTCGGGTCAACCTACACGAACATAAACCTTGTGTTTCTTGGTCAAAAGATTATGTAAAATCTCTCCAATTCATTAGCAAACCATCCACAAGTGTCATTAACCACGTCTAATTCCTGAGACAAAACAAAAAACAAAGAAAAATTAGTAAACAGGACATAGAAAAACGTATTTACAGACTTACCGGTGGGTTGCCTCCCACCAAGCGCTTATTTTCAGTCATTAGCTTGACTTTGTCAGAATCATATGAGTGGAGGGTCTACGGAAGAATCCGAAAGTGATGAAGATGAATTCTTTGAACTGAGATCATCCTCACTTAGATCCATCATCTTGGGTTTCAGAACCCTATGCATCATCTCATCCATTGCAGCTTGTCCTTTAGCGTTATACGCTGGATTGATGATAGCTCTTGAACCACTTCCATATTGAAGCTTATACTCAATAGTATCATCAACTTGTCTCACATGAGTCAAAGTCATAAGAGGCCCTTCAGTCACTACTTACTTCTGTGGTTTCTTCTTCTTAAACACAGCTTTCGGATTTTCTGCAGTGAACTCCTTAGAGTGAATCTCATTCACCTCTTGTTTACAAGCCTTAGCAACATCTTCAGCCACAATCTTAGGGCACCACATCACATATCTATCAGTGACAGCATCATAGAACTTGTCAGGATCAACAAGCTTCAGAGAAATCCTGCTACTTAGCAAATCAAAAACAGCTCCAGCAGTAGCAAGGAATGATCTTCCCAAAACTAATGGCATGGCAGAACCAATAGATGTCTCAACAACATGAAAGTCACAAGAAAGCAGACAGTCTCCAACCCGAACTTGCAAATTCTCCACTAGACGTGTTGAAGTCTTTACTGAAGCGTCAGCCAATGTAATTTTCACTGGAGATCTCTTGATGTCATATATTCCCAACCTTGTTGCAATGTCCATAGACATAAGATTGATACTAGACCGAGTATCACAGAGTGAATCATTGAGTCTTAACTCCAACAATGGAACACAGTACAACAAAACTTTCAGGATCCTCCAACTTAGGCAATTTGCTAAGATAACCCATATTGGGTTGTTGAGTGTGTCGACCGACATGGCCAGATGCCTGTCAATCGACACAAGTATAATCAGAACCATCCTTAGTCGTGACTTGAATCAGATCAGAGGTTTTGGTGGTGTCGACCAACATGAGTCAGTGGTATCGATTGACATGAGCTGATTGACATGAGCTGATTGACGAGAATCTCAATCTTTTCCTTAGCTCCAGAGTTCATCAGACTCTCTTTGGGGATTTCTCTCTTAACATATCACCCAGGACATCACAGCACCACATTGATACTTAGGATTTGTATCAGTTCTTCTAGGTAAGATTCCATAAGGGCGTTTAGCATTCACAGCAGATTGAGCAAACTCGGTATCTAACCTCTTGATGTGGTTATTCAAAGTCTCATACTTCCCATTCAAATCTGCATACAGAGCTTCAATCTTACCATTGAAGTCTACAATCATCTTCTGTTGTCCTTCTAGAATTTGATCAAGCATCCTTCATCTCAGAATCCAGAGTCTTAGCAGGTGGATTCTGGTAGTAAGAAGCCCCATAGCTACTAGTGAAACTGGTGTTGTTTCTCTGAGCATCAGTCTTGGGCGTCAATCCAGAATAATTCTGGTTGTTCCCATAGCTATTCCTCTGACCGTTAAAGTTCCTGAAGTTGCATTAAGAGTTACCAAATCTTTGACCATTAAAACCGGAACCATTCACATAGTTCACATCCTCTTCAGTAACTTCATCCTCAGCTTCGAAAAATTCAACCTCCTGAGCAAGGTGAACCAATTTCTTGTTCACTAGAAGGTTGTGTGCAGTATCAAGTTTTGCCTTGACTTCAGCCATCTGACCATTATCCAAACCAGCAGCTAACTTCTTCCTCTCAAAATCGGTATTCCTAACATTATTACTAGATACCAAGTTCTCAATCAACTTGCTAGCTTCAACTGATGTTCTGGTCTTGAAGTTACCTTCACTAGCAGCATCCAAAGCAACCTGATACCTCTAATCAACTCCACCAAAGAAAGTCCTTAAGAGCTGGAGTTCATCAATACCATGGTGTGGACAATCTCGTTGGTATCCCTTAAACCTCAACCAAGCAGCCTTAAAAGTCTCTACAGGTCCCTGAGTAAAATGAATCCCATGTTCCTCAAGTCCTCTGACTTAGCATCATCATCAAAATTATCAGGAAAATCTGTTTTGATGTCCTTCCATGTAGTTAAAGAACCCGGTTGCAGTTGCTTCAACCAATGAGTTGCTTCCCCAGCAAGAGAGTATGGGAAGAGCTTGCAGAATAAATAGTCGTCAGTGACTCCATTGGCCTTGATACTTGAAGCCAAGTCTTCAAGCTTCTCTATGTGATTCATTGGATGTTCAGCAGGATGAGCATGGAAAGTGTGTTGCCCCACAACAGTGTAGTATTGGGGTTTCAACTCAAAATCATTCCTTTGAAAAGCAGGAGGACATATGGCAGACCTATTGGTGTATAACTCATTGGGTCTGTTGAAATCAGTGAGTATTCTTCCCGTAGCTTCAACCTCTTCATCGAAGACATTCAGACCACGTCCGTTTACTCCATGTCGACCAACACAGGCAGCTCCCTGTTGGTCGGTCCGCACAGTTTTGTCGACATTCTCGACAATGGGGTTTCCATCAGCATCAAGTTTCTGACCTTGATCTTTGAATTGGTTGCCCTCTAAATCACGTAAGATCCCAGCAGCATCCCTCACAAGCACAATGGTGTTCACCATCTCTGATTTCCTCTGTGCCTTGCAATTAGCTCTCTCTAACTTTACAATCTCCTCAGTAGCAACTAACTCTTTGTTCTTGTTGCTCCTAAGATTCATGCACCTGAGAAAAGAGAAAGTAGAGATTTAAGTAACAAATAAAAAGACAAATCTAGCCTAACCTTAACTGAAATCTAATGGTGAATTTAGAGTCCCCGACAACGGTGCCAAAAATTTGACAGAGGTCAAATATAACCCTATAACTACTCTCTCAAATTAGGAGGTGAATCGCAGTACTTAGGGGTTGAATTCACAAGGACTCTGAAAACTCACACAATAGATATACCAGATTCAAGTTAAGCTAGACAATTAATAAGAAATTAAATAAAAGCATTGCACTTAAAAGTAAATAAGAAGAACGGGATGTATTCAAGTGATTAAAAGCACTAGACCTAGGGAAGATCAATCAGGGATACTCTGAAATGTGAACTGGGCAGTTCAATAATTAGATTGCATGAGTATGTTCGGTTCTTAAACTCATAACACTAATATGTTATCTATACAACTCTCGCTGTGTTGACATCTATCCTCTAAACAGAAATAAACCAAATCTCTTTGCGAAATACCAATAAATAGAGTTTCTATGTTGAACTAGCATGATATGTTTACAAAATTCCTAAACCAACTCTCGCTGCGAAAAAGCTGTTTGCTCATCTAAGATTGGGTCAGGATATCAATTGCACTCTCGCGCCTACCAGCATTCCTATGATACCAGAATTAAAGTGATCAGTCTTAAGCCTAGTGTAATTAACAAATTTAGATGAAGAACATTATAGATAACCTAACAGATTTATGCCCAATTCAACAAACCATTATAAACCCTTGATAAATCCTAGATCTAACAAGGTGACTACTCAGACATGGAAGAGAATACACAATCATAGTCTGAATAATACACATAATAAAATAGAAAATAAAAGGAGTTCAGAATCTTCTCTTTACAAAGATTGAGTTCAGATTCTTCTCTCCACACAAACTTGCTTAGAATTTTCATAGAGTTCTGATTCTTCTCGCCACACAAACTTGCTTAGAACTTACTATGAAAACTTACACTATGATAACTTTGTCTCTGGGACTGCTAAAAACATAAGTTTAACCTAAAACACGAACTAGGTCTTAATTATAAACATTAGAAACTTCTGGGCAAAGTTACAATTCTTGAAACTTGATAAATCTCAAAGGCGTCATTCACGTCATGTGTGTGTCGACCGATACGAGTAATGCCTCTCGGTTGATACGGATAGAAATGTTCATCTCCAAGATGTTTTGCTGAGCTACAAGCCTCCAAAAGCTCCAAAGTGCTCATCAAGGTCCATCTCGTGTTTGTACCTAATTAGACTCAATATATAGTACAAAAGACTCCAAAACCAATGCATATATCATGTCATAAAACCATAAAATACATGATATATCAATGTCCAACAAGAGTGTAGTATGTGGGTTTCAGCTCAAAGTCATTCCTCTGAAAATCAGGAGGTTGGATAGCAGCAGACCTATTAGCATAGAACTGACTAGGCCTGTTGTACTCAGCAGTGTTCTCTCCTAAGCTGCATTACCATAATTGCCATGTGGACCAGCATTTTTCTGGGCATGTCGATCAACACCACCAGCTCCATGTAGATCGACACAAATAGCGACTTCAATTAGGGTGTTTTCATCAGCATCCAATTTGTGACACTGCACGTTTCGCACTTACCCCTCTGTATCATGCAAAACTCCACCCTCATACCTAAACAACACCAATGGATTAACCATCTCTGATATCCTCTGTGCTTTCCGATTTTCTCGCTCTAACTTAGTGAGTTCTTGAGTAGAAAATTTCACAAGTGAAAGATTCTTATTGCTCCTGGTACCGTGCTTATGCATGCACCTGAAACAAACAAGAAAAAGAAAAGGAAGAACGCGTAAGTAAAAAAATAAAAGAAACAAAATTAAACTAAATTCTAACATAAACCTAATGGTCAATCAAAGAGTCCCCAACAACAGCGCCAAAACTTGATATGCTCAAATTTATCCTTAGAGCTACTCTCTCAAATTATGAGATCACTGTAGTACTTAGGGATCAAATCCACAAGGACTCTAGTTTACACAATAGCTTATTAATTTCGAATTAAGCTAAACGAATAAATGTAAACTAAATAAAACAAGATGAAAACAATAAAATAAGGATGTAGATTCAATACGAGAAGAAGCTAGACCTAGGGAAATCAATTAGGAATACTCTGAATTGTGAACTAGGCGGTTCAATATATAGGATGTAATGTATGACCTGTTCTTAAACTCATAACACAATGATATGATCATCCAACTCTCGCTGTAATGATAACTAATTTAAATCATAGAAAACCAAATCTCTTTGTGAATCCTAATGAATGAAATATGCATTTATTTCAAGTATGATATGTTTACAAAATCCCTAAACCAAATCTCTTTGCGAGTAGGCTATTTTCTTTATCTAAGATTAGTTCAAGATAATAACAACACTCTCATGTATATTAATTATCCTAAGACTTTAGATTCTGGCGACTAGCCTAGAACTAGTATAGGTTCAAATCTAGATGAAGAACAATTATGAATATCTTAATATGTTTATTCTCAATTCATCATAAACCCTTGAAAACCTAGATCTAACAAGTAAACTACTAAGACATGATGAATGAAACAAACATCATGAATAAAATAGGAATCATAAAACAAATCAGAGAAGAAATAAGAGTTTAAAAATCTTCTATAAATATCTCTGAAAAGGTGGCTGTGTTGTAGAATCAAAAGCATAAGTCTAAACAATGATCTAACAATCCTTATTACTATAAACACTATAAGGACAAAATTGTAAATAAGGAAAACTCTGGAGCAGTTTTGCAAATCCGAAATTGTGTCTGCTGCCTACGGCGCCTGCGGCGACCGAAACCAGTAGATGTGTTGATAGATATGAACACCAAGATTGCTCTCTGCCTATGACACGCGTCGACCGACACATGTGGGCGATGTCAACCGACACGTACACCAATGTTGGTCTTCGAATTTGTTTCTTCAGCACAACTCCTTGGTTTGCTCCAAAGTGCTCCAAATTTTCCAAATGAGCCCAAAACATATATGAACCGACAAAGACTCCAAAAGACTCGAAGAATACAAAAAAGATTCTAAATATTTATAAATAAGACTTATATCATAGTTAAAAACTGGTAAAAACCATGATATATCACACATAATTAAAGGATAAGTATTTTACTGAAGATCAAATATTTAGAAAATATTAGTTCCTATATTAACGAATATTTATTTTATTATCATGATAATTAAAAAAACATTGTATAACATGACATGTATATGGAATGACAATTAAGTTATTATTTAATGTGGTATTAAGTATGATGTATATATAGTCATATATGTATCCGACGAATAATGAATCAAGTTTTCAGCAATAACTTATTTATTAACATGATATATATAATGTTATACTAATACATATTGTTACAAAGTTAACAAATAAGTTATTGTTAGTAACTTTATCCATCAACCGTCAGATAAATATATTATTATGTTGACACAGATTTTGATACTTTATTATATAATCATTTAGATTTGAATCTATGTATACCACATTATATAAAAAATATTATAATAAAACAATTATACATTAATATTGAGCATTTATCGCTTCCAAATATTTTATTTGTTAACAAAATATTTATCCCAATAAAATCACGAGCAAGAGTGTCAATTATGGTTGAAGACCGCTGAAACTAGTATTTTATCTACTCTAAGCAAAGAAAGACAGCAAAGCAATCAGCCTAAGCCTAGAGCGACCAAATACCAAGTTTATTACTTGTAGTATAGTGGTAAGAGTTGAGAACAAAGTCGAACCAATCAAGAGTGGTCTAGAGTAATTAGTTGATTAATAAAGCTAGCTATTCAAGTAATTATCAAATGGGTGTGGTACTAGCAGTCTAGATGAGAAATCTACTAAAAACCCTAATTGATACTAGAGGTACCAAAGTCTGTCACATTTTAGCACATCATGGAACTAAGCAGAAAAAAAACACAGTACTAGGACGACTCGACCACACTGATCGTGAACCAGAGACTACATGAGAGGCTACTCCTGTCGGCAACACCTAACACTTTCTCTCTAATTCAATTCGGAAATAGGCCTTACTGCACTCAAGAATAATGTATGGTCTGAAATGAAGTTTTGGGTTTGGTTTTTGTGAAACTGTCTCAATGGTGGAGACACCTACTTGGATTAGCAAGAGTGGTAAAAGGTGAAAGAGAATCCAAGTATTTTGAGGTATCCATGAGTTAAAGTTTTAGGGCATATCATGATAATTAATTTTTTCAAATTAGATTCTAATTGATAAGGATAGTTTGACAAATCACAGTAAGCTTCAACCAAGTGAGAGTGCTAAATGTAAATTCCAAGCAAGGTGCAGCCTTAATTTTCAAGCTTAGGTGAATGCATTAGACAACTTATAATTGTGGCATTGAAATTATATGTTTGGTTCTTAAGCTTTTTACGGTTTGACTTATCATTATCCCCTATGCATATGTACAATCCTAGGCGAAGTTTCTAAAACTCAGTCCTAAAATGATAATGCAACTACATGACACTCTGTTTTTGTAAAATGGTTTTCTGAAAATTTTCAAATTTTTATGTTTTTTTCAATGCACATAGATGATGCAAATTTGAATAAGAAAATAAGGAAATATGTCAAATACGTCTCTCAAACCCTCCCCCAAACTTAAATTACACAGTCCCTTGTGTAAAATGAATTTAAAAGATGATTTGAGAGACTAAAACAAAAGAGAATAAAAAATGCAATGATATAAACAATGATAAGGAAGTGGGGTGGTACCTCATTCTTGTGGAGTGAAGAAGGCATCTGTGTTAGCTTCCATGCTCTCTTGAGTGTAGGCTGGAACTGTGGTGGTGAGAGGATCAACTCCAAGGTGTGACTCGAGTGGTCCACTCGACCCAGCAGTCGAGTGGTCTGGCATATATCGTGCACCCGACCCAGCGTAGTCGAATGGTTCGCTCTGGTAGTACCCTGGGTAAGGTGGAAGCTCTGTTCCCTGATCATAGCGTGGGTAAGGGTCGACATGTGCACTTGGGTCGAAACCCTGATAGCACTCGAGTGGCTCACTCGACCCAGGTGGTCGAGTGGCTTTGTCTGGGGACGAATGCTCTAGATCCTCTATGGGGTGATCTGGGCGCCTTTTTCTCTCCTTCTGCTCAGCCGAAGTTCATCTAGATAAGCCAGCACTCAACTTCCTCTCAGCTGCTGCCAAGCGGCTGGTGATCCCCTTCATTGTGGCATTCATTCCACTCTTGAATTTGCTGAATTGTCTGTCCTGCCACTTGCACCACTTCTGAAGTTTGGATATCTTATGGTTAGCCTCCTTGAGGCTTTTGCACTCTGTCTCCTCAAAATAAAACCTGTCTGGAGCTTGCACACTCCCCATGAAGTCCTGAAATGTCTCATCTTCTTGGAGTCTAACTCCCTCATCAGAGAAGTAGAGATCTCGGACTGGTGGTACAAAGGGGACACTACGGTCACCGTCCTCTACATAGAGCTTGTCTAGACCTCCATAAGGTAGCAAAATCTTCGCCTTGCTGCTCCTGGGATGTGAAAAGTTGTAGATGTACTTCTCCCCAACCTTTGCACCAATAGTCTGAGTGTTCTTCATGTGATCCAAGTCCATCAGAGTGTATGGTGTGGGCGCTGATATGAGCTCAACTCCAGCAGCCTCTAAAAATGGGGTAACAATCCCTCCCACTCTGAACTCTGCCTTGTTCAGCTTCTTGTCATTCTTGACAGCAGTAGCTCTGTAGCTTATGAGGTGTCTCACCAACACGATGGAGTTCCCTGTGTAGGCTCTATCTCCTCGCATCTCAATCCCATTGGCCCGTTTCTCCTCTGATGAGTAGATGAGGTAGTCGCAAAGAGCCTTTTCCAGCATCTTCAACTCACTCTCATTCACTGGCCCTGTGGCCTTCTTTGCAAACATCGTGTTTGCAAGAGTCCTGTGGAGGTATCTCACTGCGGGGTGCCTGATCTCACTGCTCTTAGCTCTAGCAGACTGATAGTGCTCCCTTCCTCGAAGCACTAACCACAACTCATTCAACTCTTTCTTCTTAAAGTCCTGAGCTTGCCCTGTTCTGCGGAAATCAAACAAGATGTCGACCACACTCAGGGGAAGCTGATAGTCTATCCCTCTGACTCTGTAGCTTACATGCCCCATCTCTGCTGTGCCAGCCCCGCATCTAGTCTCGTAGAGGTGGAGATCCACTGTTGCGAGGAAATGGCATGTCTCAGTCTTGAAACCATCACGAGGGCTGTGGGTGAGTCCCACTATGTCAGCAGACTAATAGAGCTTCCCCACCTCTCTGCAAATTCCCAAAGCTTGCATGGTGGGGCGATCTGGGTACCTAGTCGCAAGGAACTTCACCCTCTCTAGGATGGAGATGAGCTGAGCTTCCTCAGAGGTCTCAGCCTGGATGTCCTCTAAACTCTTGAAACCACTCTCCTCCTCACTGTTCCTTCTCACTGATTCTTCTTCCTGAACTCTCTTTCCCTTAGCCTTATCTTGCCGTGACCCAGATGGTCGAGTGGCTCGTGCTGCGGTTTGGCTTCTTGTTGCCCTTGTCCTTGTAGTGCCAGTGCTCCTTAAACAAATTCAAAAGTTAAAAATTTAGCAAAAAATTTTGAACCCGGATTTTCGCAAAAACGGGTTCAAAGGGTTCAAAAACTTACAAGTGAGTTTCGGGATTGCTAGAGTAATGAGACATGATTAAAATTTGGTTGAAAACTTTGAAGATTTGTGTGAAAATTTTTAGAGAGAAGTTGGAGAGTTATGCGCTTTCTAGAGAGATAAAAATCGTAAAAATGGGGAAGAAGAAGATGGTGGGTCGTGTGGGTATTAAATGATAGAGTGATTTCAAATGAACGGCCTAGATTAAAAGTTGAGATTATAGACATAACCTGGCCACTCGACCTGGGGGTCGAGTGACTTTTTGAATTTTTGGCTGACCCTTTTGAAACTACACTTTGACTCATACTCAGCTCCTATCAACACATTAAAAATAACAAAATTCAAAAATACATAAGAAAAATCAAAGCTAGTATATACAATGATAAACATGGGAATTCCTCCCAAGTGAGCTTGTTTAAAGTCACTTAGCTTGACACTCACTCTTTTTAGGCAGGTGGAAGGTCTTTGAGAGGTTGTGTTGACACCTCTGGACTCGGCTTCACCACTATGAAGGTTGATACCATGATAGCATGATAGAAGCTATAACTCATTCCTGGTGGCTTGGGCCTCCTTCTTCGCATCTATGGTGGGGGTTGTTGAGCTTCCTTGAGCTTGATAGCTTCTAGAGCTTGTTGAGCCTCTCTGAGCTTCAAAACTTCCTTCTCAAACCTATCCACCTTCTCTGCCAACTCAACAACAACACCTTGTAGAGCAAGTATTGTGCTCTGGTCTGATGCTGGTGTTGTGAGTGGATATGTCGAGTTGCTCTTCCCTGTACAAAAATATTCCTGGTCCGAGTACCAAATCAAACCAGGTGGTTTTGTAGGGGTCGGCTGTGCTCTCTGGTGATGACTCGAGTGGTCACTCGACCTAGCAGTCAAGTGGACTGGTCGAGTATGCCTTGTGCTGTCTTCATCAGAGTCACCTTCTGCTACAAACGCATCAAACTTCTGCACTGCTCCTTCAGAGTTGCTACCCATGGTGAATGTGAACCCTGGAGGTCTGGATGGTGTCTGAGAGTACTGTTCGAACTTTCCAAAATTCGTCTTTTCATAACCCTCAGCTTATTCCATGTAAAAGAGCTGTCTCTCGAAAGCAGGTTTCTTCAAGCCTGAAGAGGTGTCAAAATGCATCACCAAGTCATTACCGGTTCGAAGAACTATTTCACCACTTTTGGTGTCAATAACAGCACCAGAGGATGCCAAGAATGGTCTGCCTAGTATGAGGGGATCCATTGGCTCTTTTTTCATCTTCATCACTATGAAGTCAGTAGGGATCTCCATGTTTTCTACTCTCACTGGGACATTCTCTAGCAAGCCATGGGGAAATCTGATGGTTCTGTCAGCTAAGACTAGAGACCTGGTGCTTGGCAGAAAATTATGATTGCCCAGCTTTCATGCCACAGACAATGGCATTATGGTGCAGGGTATTGTGAAAGATCCAGGATCCGTCAGCTTCTTTTGCACTACCACTTTCTGCTGAGTGATCATCTTACACTCGTAGGCCTTATCAGCTGCTGCTCTCTTATCTTGAATTTTCTTCAAGGCTCTTTTTCTAAAACCACTGTCAAAAGGTTCAAGTGACTTCACAGCTTCATCCGAAGTCCTTTTAGCTTCAAGCTCTGATATCTCCTCTTCAAGCATAATAGCATACTCCTTCTCAATCTCAACCTTGAACCATTCTGGGAAAGGACTTGTCATCATCGCATGCAGATCCAATATGCGCCTCTCGTTTGCAGTCTCGGGAGTGCCTACTCGACCACTCACTCGAGAGGTGTGATCGAGTGCTACAGTGCTCGAGCGAATTTCAGTAGCAGATTGAAAGGTTGCCCCCCCCTCCCCAACTTGAGTATCACTGTCTCCAGTGATGTTGGAGAATCTCTTCTTGAAAGGAAGAAGATGGAGAGCTGGTGTTGTGCTCACTGCATAGAGAGTTGTAGGTTCCTTAGGGTTCTGCACAGCTTTGCCAGGAAGTTGGCCTGTGGTCTTAGTAGAGGCTGCTGCAGCACTGGACTCAACAAACTTCAGTCTGCTGTTGAGAACCTCAATCTTATGGTTCAAATCATCATAAGAGCAATCGATGTGGGGTCTGAGTTCAGTGAACCTCTTTGACGTCTCTTGAGTAGCAGTATTCTGGCCTTGAAGAAGTTAGAGTAGAAGAGGCTTAAGGTCACCATCAGCTTGTGGAGGTGGTCTTGGAGCAAATCCAGGTGGATTGGCTGGAGCTTGTGGCACAAAAGGCTTGTTTTAGCCTGGGTTCTGAGTAGGGTAGACTATAATTGATGTACCCTCTGTTGAAACCAGCTTGATTCTGTATATACAGGATCTCTTCAACCTGATCATCTTCACCTTCCTGAGCCTGAGTAGTAGAAACTTCACCAACAAAATGCACAGATTTCTGCTGAGCCAGGATAAGCTTGTCAAGTTTCTCACTAAGAGACTAGATCTCCTGCTTGGTCTTATCAGAAGACGAAGATGGTCCTCTAACTGATCTGTCAAAGTCCTCAGTGTAGTTTCCATCAGAGATTGCAAGGTTCTCCACTAGCTCCCAGCCAGTGACAACGTCTCTATTGAGGAAATTTCCATTACTAGCTGTATCCAATAGCATTCTGATCTTCAGGCTTCCCCCTCTATAGAGCGTACTGAGCAAAGACTCCTTGGTGAAACCATAGTGAGGACACCGCGTTGTGTACTCCTTAAACCTCTCCCATGCTTCAGAGAAATTCTCATTGGTCCGCTGAGTGAAGCTGGAGATTTCGTTCTTGAACTTTGCAGTCCTTGACATAGAGAAGAATTTCAGCAGGAAAGCCTTCTTGAAGTCATCCCAGGTGGTTATAGAACCCTGAGGCAGTGTTCGTTCCCAGTGGGAAGCCTTATCACCGAGAGAAAACGGAAAGAGGCGTAGCTTGAAGCTGTCCTCTGAGATTCCATTGATCTTGGTGAGCTCGCACAGTCTATCAAACTGGTCCAAATGAGCAAGCGGGTTTTCCATAGTAAGTCCATGGAATTTGTGGTTCTAGACCATGGAGATCAAACCCTTCTTGATCTCGAAGTTATTGTTGCTGACTTGAGGGGCTACAATTCCTTGCCTCTCAGAGTGAGTGTTTGGAGCGTCTCCTGCTCCAATCACCCTAGGCTGAGGAACTTGTTCTGCCATGACTACAGGTGGCTCTGGAATTGGTTGTGTAGGAATGGGGTTAGCAGGTGCAGGTGTAGCTTGACGAGTATGCTGGTTGATGTGATGTATGTGATAAGGTAACTGGATTAGGTTTTGGCTGCCTTGAGAACGAGTTTGCATTCAGAGAGTAGTGACTCGATCAAGTACTCGAGTGGTAAGGTTGAGTGGGGGTCGAGTGCTACAGTACCTGATGCAAAAAAGACAAATTTTCAAAACCAAATCAGTACCCAGGTTTCAAAAGTAACAGACTTGATCTAGTCTAAGCCTTAAATAACTAACTGTGTAGATAAAAACACTCAAAACTGGCAACGGCGCCAAATTGAAACTAGTATTTTATCTACTCTAAGCAAAGAAAGACAGCAAAGCAATCAACCTAAGCTAGAGAGACCAAATACCAAGTTTATCAATTGTAGTATAGTGGTAAGAGTTGAGAACAAAGTCGAACCAATCAAGAGTGGTCTAGAGCAATTAGTTGACTAATAAGGCTAGCTATTCAAGTAATTATCAAATGAGTGTGGTACTAGCAGTCTAGATGAGAAATCTACTAAAAACCCTAATTGATACTAGAGGTACCAAAGTCTGTCACACTTTAGCACATCATGGAACTAAGCAGGAAAAAAACACAATACTAGGACGACTCGACCACACTGATCGAGTGGTGAGGTCGAGTGCGGCAGTAAAAACAGAGAAAAACTACAGTGAACGATTACTAAGCAAGCTGTAAACTATGGGGAAAAATAGGGACTCTAGGGATGGAAATCACAGGATCGCAAACTCTCTGTTCTATTGCAGCTATCAACTAGCAATTTCATCACGGGACTACCCTAGACAACAGACTTCATAACCAGCTCAATCCATGGTTCGTGGTAGAGAGCCCCAAGACCCAATCCAGTCAGCATAGTGTGAGGAGTCGGATCAGGCATGAAGAATCAGCCTATTCAAGTCGAGAAGAGCTCATAATAAGTGAATAGGTGGAGTCATGACATAAATCAATATCTGATGCATCCACCCTCACGCTATTGTACTCTTAACCCCGGAAAAATACTATCCAATGGCTCAAGGCATGGTTCGTGATCATGAGACCATGTAAGATCATGTTCTCCTTGATCAGGGGAGAACAAGCATTAAAATCACTCACCCAAGAGGGAGTCGAAATTGAGTGATGATCAAACTATCTAAGCAATAACAAAACAGAGAGAAGCTACCCTAATCTATCCCCAAAAATCCCAAATTTTACTACTCACACAAGGTGATCATGGCTGGAGTCCGAAACCCAGAAAAGCTTAAAATTTTCATATGAGATAGCCTATGATCTAGTGAGCAAGGTTGGAGAAGAAATCGAATGCAAACTCTAATTTTATAAAAAGAAATCAAAGTTACAAAGTTGCTAGAAATGAAAAACTATCAAGAACAGCAAGAACAAGAGAGAGAAAAAACGAGAGCAAAACCTAAAAATTAGTAAGCCAAAGCGGCGCTATTCGATCCTTCTAATTAGATTTAATGAGGCGGTTTTATACATAGTCTCAAGCGCTTATTACATTTTGCAAGTTTTCAGGAGAAAAGTCAGAGAGCGCCCACTCGACCCAGCAGTCGAGTGGGGTGGTCGAGTGGCTTCTCGAGTAGGCAGACGGTGCTGAAATCTAGTGAGCCTGTGATGCTGAGGTTGAGAGTGCCTGTCTAGAGTGCTTCACTCAAGTGCCTGGTCGAGAGTGCCTGTCTAGAGTGCTTCACTCGAGTGCCTGGTCGAGAGTGCCTGTTTAGAGTGCTTCACTGGAGTGCCTAGTCGAGAGTGCCTGTCTAGAGTGTTTCACTCGAGTCCATAGGGCTTGACTGCACATCTTCACTTCATGAACCAAAATCCAAGTATGCTCCATATGCTCCATAAGTACCTGATAAGACCCCAAATATGCAAAATGCATGCAATGCCTATATAGAAATATTAAACATCCTATATGAAGCATAAATGCACGAAATGGTATAAACAATGGATAAAATCTACTCTAAGACATGATAAAAAGGTGGTAAAAACGTGTATAAAAGTGGTGTTATCAACCGTATGCAACCCTAAATCCTCACCGCTATAAGACTGATTAGAGTTCATGTTTTGACTGTCCAAAAAAAGTGAGCATTGCGGGTTGATCCCTCATGGTCTATTGATATATCATGGATTTTATGGTTTTATGACATGATATATGTATTGGTTTTAGAGTCTTTTATATATATTGAGTCTTATTAGGTACAATCACGGATTGGACCCTGATGAGCACTTTGGATGCATTTGGAGGCTTGTAGCTGAACAAATCAACAAGGAGACGAATATTTCTACTCATGTCGACCGACAAGCTCTACCTGTGTCGGTCGACACAACCACGACGTGAAAGACGCCTTCGAGTTTTATCAGGTTTCAAGAATTGCAACTTTGCCCTAGAAGTTTCTAAAGTTTATACTTCATGCCTAATCGTGTTTTTAGGTTAAACTATGTTTTAGAAGTCCCAGAGACTAAGTTTTTGAGAAGTTCGAAGTTTTTGTAAGTTTCAAGGTGATTATTGGAGAGAAGATTCAGATCTCAAACTTTGTAGAGAGAAGAATTCTGAACTCCCTTTGTTTTCTTATTTTCTATTTTATGAGTATTATTCAGACAATAATTTGTGTTTCATCTTCTATGTCTGAGTAGTCACCTTGTTAGATCTAGGGTTTCAAAAGGGTTAATGAATGATTGTTGAATTGGGCATAGTCTTGTTAAGTTATCTATTATGTTCTTCATCTATTTGATAATTACACTAGTCTTAAGATTGATCACCTTAATACTGGTACCATAAGATTGTTGGTAGGCTCGAGAGTGCTATTGATACCCTGACCCAATCTTAGATGAGCAAACAGCCATTTCGCAGCGAGAGTTGGTTTAGGAATTTTGTAAACATATCGTACTCGCACATCATAGAGACTCTATTTATTGGTATTTTTCAAAGAGATTTGGTTTGCTTCTGTTTAGAGGATAGATGTCATTGCAGCAAGAGTTGGATGAGATATCACATTAGTGTTACGAGTTTAAGAACCGCACAAACACTTTAGACTTGATTTACGAACTGTCCAGTTCACTTTCCTGAGTTTTTCTGATTGATGTCCCTAGGTCTAGCGTTTTTAATCACTTGAATTAACCCCGTTTAATTGCTATTTCGTTTCTTGCTTTGTTTCTTTTAGTTTCTTATTTATTTGATCTAGCTTAATTCGAATATATTCGTCTATTGTGTGACTTTTTAGAGTTCTTGTGAATTCGACCCCTAAGGGCTGCAACTGACCTCTTAATATGAGATAGTAGCTTCTAGGGTTATATTTGACACCTTTCATCTATGCTCTTTGTTATACAAACCAACATGGATTGTGAGTTAATCGGTGCAAGTTAAATTTTCTTTAATATATAATTATGAATTATGGTTCACTAATGTTTTTTAAATTATTTTTTTCCAAATTTCCCAAAACATTAAGAAAAACTTTATATATTCGAGTAATATAATCATAATATTACAGTTATTTATCCAAGAGAAAAAATCTTTTACATGTTTGTTTCTTTCTGTATACGTGTCAAGAGGCAAAATCATGTAATAATCGAATAACAAGAAGCTAATGGGATTTCACACTAATGTCACATCGATGTCCAAGTCTATGTATAGATAGATACCAAATACACTATAGATAAATAGATAGTAAGAAGCCTCTTCATATCCTCTATATATTATTTTAGAAGCACACTTATGAAAATAACCTTATGATTACATGGAATATTACAGAGTTGTCATTGCTGATGTGTCATCACCAGAATCATTCTTAGATTAATTTTATAACAAAACAAACATTACTAGAATATTTACACTAATTGCCATTGGACATATATCATTTGTCACACAGTATTTTCCTTAATCAACTATTAATGATTTTGATTTAAATTAAATAGCATTTTATTTTTGAAACACTTTTAAAATATTTTGATAGCTTTACAAAAAATAGATAATTCATTATATTATTCAAATAAATAATTTCACATATACATATATGAAAATTTTAAAGATTTATATATTTATATTTAAAATAGTAGATATTGTATGTATTACATCATATAATTTTTATTCTTCAAACTCTGAAATATGAATATACTTTTCTGTGTTTTATTAAAGTATATATATATAATAGAATAATTTTTATTATTCAAACTCTGAAATATGAACTCTGAAATATGAACTCTGAAATATGAATATACTTTTCTCTTTTAATTTACTTTGTTTCCAAAATCAGTTCCTAACAATATGCAATCATGATATCAATGATAAATTATTTGCTTCCCAAAATAAGCAATTTAATTCCTAACAATATGCAATCATGATTCGTTTCCAAAAATATTTTTAAACTCTATTATATATTATTTAAGAAACATAATTTAGAAAATAAAGTAGTATATATTCCTATAATCTCTAGATACAAATTATTTTTAAATCAGTTGACTTATAAACTATATAAGCAGATTAATTATTTTAATATTGCAAATATTTTAAATCTCGATTTAAGAAGATATGTTATTAATTTTAATTGATTTTGTTAATTTTGTATCTATATGTGCAAGTTAATTATAGTTATTTTCGAAAATGGAAACTGTTTTTAGTATCTCAATCAGTTAGTTCCTAATATGACATCTAATTGGAATATCATAAATTTTTTAAAATATTAATTTAGGTAGATATGGTATTATTTTAAAATTTTGAAAAATATTTATTTGTTATTATTGAAATATTTCCTAACAAAATCTTACTAATCAACGTAAACTCAAATTTGAAAACTGAAGTCATTCATAAATCATGACTTCCTATAAATAGTTAGAAGATTTCTTCAACATCACATCTTTTGCGGCAAACTTTTTATTTTATTTATTTTGGTTTGTTTGTTTATTGGAATCATGAGTTTTTGTTTATATATTAATGTTTTTGTTTTTTTTTGTAGGTGATAATGAACCAGCTATATCAAGAATCCTAGATCAAGGAGGTAAGCCCCTCTGTTAATTTATATTTCACTTAAGCATGATGACAAGCTACAAAATGGAGTTGAATGTGCTTTTCAGGTATATATTTTATTCATCTGTTCTATAAAAAATACAAATTTGAATTTATCCTAGATCATATACAACATTTCATGATTCTTATTTTGTTTATATCAGTCCTTATCTCTTTTTTTTTTGTCATCTATCTGTTCTTATCTTATGATTCCCGTTTTGTTTCTGTTTGATGTTTTTAGATCAACAAATAGGGCTTAACCAAGAAGAAACCAAAGGTAAATGTTTAAATTTTCTTTTGCTCTCTATTCATTTTTTTACCTTTTATGTATTGATGATTAGTAAATATTTCACCGTCTACGTTTAAAGTTGAGTTTAAAATTTTCAAATTGTTTTTCTCTTTTTATTAATTCTTTTCATATTGTCACTTTGTTTTTAGTGGTTTTTACAATGTGGAGTACTAAAAGAACTAATGTAAATAGACAAAGATAATATTATCATTGTTTTATCCTCGATAATGTTATCCATTTCTTTGAAGAATGCTAGACCAAGGTCATTTGGTTTATGTTTTATTTAAGGTTTGTGTTATGTTTAAAATTTGAGAATCTGATTTGTTCAATTTAATTTTGAGCGCAGGTGTAGCAAGAAGGGTATTTGGAGGAGACGTACCAATCAAAATGTGATAAAACCATGGGTGATGAGTTCTCATATAAGATCTATTTATAGAACTTGAAGACTATAAACCCTGAGAAATGTTATATTTTTCAATGGTATTTATCACAATCACTTAATCTGTATGATCTTAATCTATATGTGGCTACTATTAAAATGTTTTCTAATCATAATTACCAAACAAAGATGTAAATGACTTTTAATTATTAGGGAGAGAAGGATTATCAGCTAAAGAGACACTTAGGCTTGGGTGTTACGATGCTTTTCTCAAGAAATTTTGCTAGAAGACTTTCAATACTATAAGCCATAGGAAGAGAGCTTTGAGTAAACACATGACGCTTTTAGATCTCTTTTAGAGATGTACTATCCATAAGTTGATTGACTACTCAAGGGACTTTATTTTCTATATCATAGACCAAAACCATAGTAGAGGTATAACACTACATATAAACAAAGTTGCACCCCTTCACGCATTAATTTCTTTTTATGATCTATGAATTTTTATTTTACGTAAAAAGTTGGTATCTACAGGAAAATAAAGAAAGTAAAAATAAAAATTTGTTTAGACCCTTTAAAAATATGTTGTAACAGTCATTGGTTTTTAATGAATAGAATAAGTTATAAGTTCATAAATAAAGTTAAAAATCGTATAATTAAATTATAACTTTAATTTTTTTTATAATCATCTAAACAAATAATTCAGATATTATAGATATAATCCTACCTTATTATATGAGTTTTAACATAAAGCGATTTTTTATATGAGTTTCTATTTATGATCATATTCAATATTATAGTAAATTATATGAGTTTCTATTTAAGGAAATATTTATTAAAACGTAAGGTATAAAAGTTCCCAATAAATTAATATTTTTAATAGTAAACTAATATTTTAGATATTTCTATAATAAAAACGTAAATGATATTTTAATATATTTAAACTATAAACAATTTAATATTTTTGAAAAAAATGTATATGTCAATTTGGATTTTATGGAAGTATGTTTTCAATATTCCCTTAATTTTACTAAATCTACATGTATCAACTTATTTTATGGGAAATTAGATATAAATTTCTATAAACATGGAAACTGTTTTAAATCTCTCAATAAATTACGAATATTCTAAAATTCCATTGATTAAGTTAATTTAAAGTAATACATTCGAAATTGTATCATATGGTAACTGAAATGATTATCTTAATCTATTAACTACAATGAATATATATTTCCAAGTTCAATAAAACAGATAAACCGAGATTGTAGGCATTTATCCTCATTATTTTGAAATTGGAAACTATTGATTTGTTAAAATTAAATCTTAACATATGCTAATATTGTAGCAGCCCTAATTTTCTGACCTTTCTGAAAATATTGGTTTGAAGCCAAAATATTTTTGAAATATTTATTGAAATAACCTAAACTAAAACTGAATCCAAACTCAATTAAACATCTTTAATTAAAGTGATTAATATAGAAAATATACATGTAACATAACTTAACATTACAAATAGATTATATTTTAAATTTATATATCAAATAGTTTTTCGTAATTACAAACATAAACCCGCTCTATGCACAAATTACTTTTTATCTTATGGCTACCTGCCAAATTGGGTATTGTAACACTAACTTTCTTAAATTAATTGTAAGAATTCATGATCAGTCATGTTGTTGTTTGAATTCTGTTTTTTGCTCTTCGTTTTGGCTGATCATGCGTTTTTGTTTTTGATGCCATTTTTTTTGGTTTTTCAGGATCCATTTCTCATGGTGTTCACAACCATTGAATTGAATAGAAGGATAGAAAGATGGAAAAGAGATGGTATACAAGAGATTAAAAATATATCAAAACATGATTTTCTAACAAAGACAATACAACTGAGAAAATGAATGAATTTGTTACAATAACAATTTATCGGGAAGGGTAAATCTGTGTTAGTAAATTTAGCGGAAATTTTTTTATGTGAACATGGGAAAAGACATCATGTATCTACTGCTTGATATAATGTGATGATTTGGTTTGCATTGTTTGTACATGCATGAAGAAATTACCAATAATCTATGGATGTTTCTCTGTGATATTCTTATGCAAAACATGCATAATTATTTGGGTTAAGCTAACACACTTGCTAACAACAAGCTTTGATCTTCTTTTTTTTTGGATGCAGACAACTAAATTACACATTGAACTTTTCATATTTGTTTTCAAAACTCAGAGACAATAAGCAAACACTAAAAGTCAAACATGAATCTTTGCGACTAGGCAGTGTTGGTGTTCTAAGTCAGATATGAACCTTTGATTTTTTTTTTTTAAATATCACCAACAGTTTCACATTAGAATTTATTAATATATTTGTCTGTTTTTTATAGGGTAAAATATTTATGCTATGATCATGAAGAGTAATAGTGTATTAAAAGTTTCAAAATTGAGCTTCATTGTGACGTTATCCAATCGTTGACTAATTTTACTAAACTTTGACTAATCAAAAAGAAAAACTAAGTAATCGAGAAAAGCCAAAGAGAATACTTTTCAATTTTAAAAATAAGTGGATCTTTTAATGGGTCAAACTCTTAACCCTCTCAAGCGATCTAATCCTAAAGTTCTTCATCACCATCGAAACCATGGTACGAAAATGTTCATCAAAAGAGTAAGTTATATCTCTTTGTTGATTTTTTTTTTGTAAAAGCAAAAGTGGGACAAAAGGGAACATATACCTTATATTAAATAGGAGACTGAAAGAAAATTATGACGCAATATTAGATCATGGGGGTTACATAAAAAATAAATAAAATATAAATAATTTAAACTTGTTTATCTTGGATAACGGGGTGAAAAGAAGCATATGTATAAGAATAAGAAAACTAAATACAATCTTAAAAGCAAAAGAAAGAGAGAGAGAGAGAGAGAGAGAGAGAGAGAGAGAAGTGATTCAAAAACATATATGTAAGAAGAAGAATATTCAATACAATCAGAAAAGAAATAGTGAGACATAATCAAACATATATTTTGAGTCAACAAAAGATTGGACAAAAATTGACGTGATGTTAAATCATGCGAGTTACATAAAATAAAGAAAAGGTAAATAATTTAGATACAATTTTTTTTTTTGTTTATTAGAAAATGTTGGATAACAATCAAGTAAAGATTATGTTTATTCAAAAACCTATAAAAATGAAAGGAAAGAGTCATATGTGTAGAAGAAGAAGTCGAAGAAGAAGAGTAAATAGTAAATATAATTATAAAAGCAAGAGAGAGAGATAGAGAACGAGAGAGAGAGAGAGAGAGAGAGAGAGAGAGAGAGGTAATTCGAAAAACCTATAAAACAGATGAAAGAAAGAGGCATACATGAAAGAAGAATAAGAGGACTAACCATAATCTTAATAGCAAGAGAGAGAGAGAGAGAGAGATGTTAAATCATGCGAGTTACATAAAATAAAGAAAAAGTAAATAATTTAGATACAGCATATATATATATATATTTAGAAAATGTTAGATAACAATCAAGTAAAGATTATGTTTATTCAAAAACCTATAAAAATAAAAGGAAAGAGTCATGTGTGTAGAAGAAGAAGTAGAAGAAGAAGACTAAATAGTAAATATAGTTGTAAAAGCAAGAGAGAGAGATAAAGAACAAGAGAGAGAGAGAGAGAGAGAGAGAACAAGAGAGAGATAGAGAGAGAGAAAGGTAATTCGAAAAACCTATAAAAGAGATGAAAGAGAGAGATATACATGTAAGAAAAATAAGACGACTAACCACAATCTTAATAGCAAGAGAGAGAAAGAGAGAGATAGAGAGAGAGAGAGATGTTAAATCATGCGACTTACATAAAATAAAGAAAATGTAAATAATTTAGATACAATATTATTTTTTAAATTTTTTTAGAAAATATTGGATAACAATCTAGTAAAGATTATGTTTATTCAAAAATCTATAAAATGAAAGGAAAGAGTCATATGTGTAGAAGAATAAGACTAAATAGTAAATATAATTGTAAAAGCAAGAGAGAATGATAGAGAACGAGAGAGAGAGAGACAGAAAGAGAGAGAAAGAGGTAATTCAAAAAACCTATAAAAGAGATGAAAGAAAGAGGCATACATGTAAGAAGAATAAGAGGACTAACCACAATCTTTATAGCAAGAGAGAGAGAGAGAGAGAGAGAGAGAGAGAGAGAGAGAGAGAAAGAGAGAGATGTTAAATCATGCGAGTTACATAAAATAAAGAAAAGGTAAATAATTTAGATATAATATATATTTTATTTTTTGGAAAATGTTGGATAACAATCAAGTAAAGATTATGTTTATTCAAAAACTTATAAAAATGAAAGGAAGAGTCATATGTTTAGAAGAAGTAGAAGAAGAAGACTAAATGGTAAATATAATTGTAAAAGTAAGAGAGAGATAGAGAACAAGAGAGAGAGAGAGAGAGAGAGAGAGAGAGAGAAAAAAAAGAGGTAATTCAAAAAACCTATAAAAGAGATGAAAGAAAGAGGCATACATGTAAGAAGAATAAGAAGACTAACCACAATCTTAATAGCGAGAGAGAGAGAGAGAGAATTCAAAAACTATATAAGATGTGAAAGGAAAGAGACATATCTGTAAGAAAAAAAAGTTTAAATACAACGGTAAAGTAATAGAGAGAGACTAAGAGAGAGAGAGAGAGAGAGAGAGAGAGAGAGAAAAGTAATTTGAAAACATATAAAATAAATGAAAAGAATGAGG
The DNA here is from genome assembly GCA_963555745.1 of Cardamine flexuosa. Classification (NCBI taxonomy): domain Eukaryota; kingdom Viridiplantae; phylum Streptophyta; class Magnoliopsida; order Brassicales; family Brassicaceae; genus Cardamine; species Cardamine flexuosa. The sequence goes on along the minus strand of OY743216.1, from coordinate 20,343,892 downwards.
TATATGTGTAAGAAGAAGAAGAAGAATAAGACAAAAAAAAACATAATTGTAAAAGCAAAGGAGATACAACAAGAGAGAGAGAGAGGAAACAAAAGAGAGAGAGAAACAAAGAGAAAGAGAGAGATAATTCGAAAACCTGTAAAATAGCTGAAAGGAAAAACACATATTTCTAAGAATAATAATACTAAATACAATGGTAAAATCAAGAGAGAGAGAGAGAGACATAGAGGTAGCTCGAAAAGTTATGAAAGAGATGAAAGGAAATATGCATATGTGTAAAAAGAAGAAGACTAAATACAACTGTAAAACAATAAAAATTGATAGGTAATTTGAAAATCTATAAAATAAATGAAAGGAAATAGGCATATGTGTAAGAAAAAAAAAAGAGTAAATACAATCATAAAAGCAAGAGAAAAACATCAAGATAGGGGAAAAAGAGAGAGAGAAAGAAAGAAGTAATTTGAAAACCTATAAAAGAGATGCAAAAAAAAACACATGTGTAGAGGAAAGCAAAATACAATCATAAAAACAAAAAAGAGACAACAATAAAAAGAGACCGTATAACAAGAATATAAATAACAATACAAAATATCAAATAAAAAAAATACTATAGATAATGTTTTGACATTTTAATTTATAACTTTTTGATGGGATTTATGACAAAATAGTTTTGTTGGAATTTTCAAAATTAAAACAGTTATATCAACTACATATTTTGCAACAAATTTTCGACGGTTACTCAAAAATCTGTCAAAAATTGTTTGACGGATATCAACAGAACTATTATGTCGAAAATCCATCGTAATAAGATCCGTCAAAATTGTGTCACTACAAGAAAAATTTATCGCAAAATTGATAAAAGTTCTGACGAAACTATTTTATCGTAAATCTTTCAGATTACTGTCAAAATAATTCATCAGATTACCGGAAAATATTTGGTAAATTTTCTGGTAAATATTTTGTAATGAATTTTATGACGGAAAATGCGGAAGATTGTTTCAAGATTGAAATTGTTAGTAAAAATAGCTTGAATGTTTAAAGTCTTAATATAATATTTTCAAGGTTTAAAGTACTACCATTTGACATTTTAAGGTTAAAAATGTTATTTTCCTCTACAGAATTTTGACTTTTAAAATAATACTACATAAGTAACAACGATGCATTAAACGTTTAAATAATGATTTGTAGAAAACAAATATCGAAATGCATCATTACTTATGATATTACTCCCTCTATTCTTTAAAGATGGATGTTTTAGAAAAAGAAATTGTTTCATAAAGATAGATGATTTGTGTTTTCTATACAAATTTATATAATATTTTTTTTTTTGCTCCTACTTTTGATGGGTATTTTATACAAATTTAGAGATAAAAAAATAAAAAAATAAAAAATATAAAAAATATAAAAAATATATTATTTAGTTATAAAATATGGGTATTTTAAATTTTGTCAAAAGTTTCTTAAGGAATGTGCATAACCTTAAACATTCATATTTGAGGAACAGAGAAATATACTTTTCAGATTTTAACATTATTTCTGCTTTAAAAATCCTGATCTTGCTTTTGACAAGGTTCGAATGTAGATAATAAAATTATAATTTCAAAGCTTTACAAAAAAAAAAAATACAATTGTCGAAGGAAAAGGCCATCAAAAGTTGGTTGGGTCAAAGCTTTGACTTTGACTCTTTCCATCTACAACCTCACCACGATACCGACACCAAGATCCACGTATCCAATTCTATATATTGGACTCAAATTCATACAGATGAGCATAGCAAATATATTATAACTCCAGAAGACAGAGGAAGAGGAAGAGGAAGGAAAATGTCGTCCTCATATACTGGTAAGGATTTTTTCTTTTTCCTTTAGTAACTACGGATGATCCAAATTTTAACGACCCCACTAATCTTTTCTAAGATGAATAATGGTCATCAAATGACACCATATTGATTAACTAAATAGAAGTAGTTTAGATAAATCTTTGAAGAAATTGATATCTGACATATAGTAGGAATTCTCCAAAACCACTTGATTTTGTATTGGTAAATTTGTTTTTTTTGTTTTCTTTTTCCTTTTATATCGTTCACAAGTCGTAATTGATATTGTTACGGCTTTCCATAAATATCATTTCGTCCTTTTTTTTCGTTCAAATCAACAGTTTATATGTAGTTGTTATTTACTCTCTCTTTTTGTTCGTAAACTAATGTTCTAGTTAAGTTGACCAACCGCTCATGTGTGTTCATAGTGCACGGGCCATGTAACACGGTAACTATGATAAGCGTAACTCAAAGAACACTGCAATGAAATTTGATTTAAATACAATGACCTTTTTATTGCGCAAATACTAAGTCAAGTTCAATATATATATATATATATATATATATATATATATATATATATATATATATATATATATATCTTAGTTTGTACATCCAATTTAGACAATAAGTTTGCAAAGACTATATATATATGAGTGAGTATATGATTGATATTGTGTAGATTTAAATAGGGAAATAAGTTAGAACTTAAAATTGTGTTTTTTCTTGCATTATGTGAGAATCATACAATATATGCTATCGAAAATAAAAATTCATAGAAAGTAGACCTGTTAAAACGATATTTTCCTATATTTTTTTTAAAAACATGCATTTTCCATATCAATAATATAATAAATATAATGTAACTAAAATACCAGATGTAAACTAATGTAATTGTTATTATTTCAAAAATTAAATAAGACTAATCTAAAAACGAAACTAATTCAAATACTAGTGTTTAGCAAATATAATACAGTTTTTATGATTTTATCAAAAAATATTTATTAGTTAATAAAGTAAAATATGAAAGTTTGTAGGTTTAACTCATTAGCATCAAATGATTCAATGCTTCTTTTTAAAATATATAAAAATCACAGAATTAATCAACAGACTCACTGATCTCGAAAATGTCAAATGCAAATATCTACTGACTTAATGTGGTTGTAATATTGGCCGCAGGTAAAGAGTCGTGGCCTGAGCTCGTGCAAAAAGATGGAGACTACGCTGCTTCGGTCATAGAGAAGGAGAACCCGAATGTTAAAGCTGTCGTGATCTTGAAATGTAGTCCGATGACTTCAGACTTTAGGTTCGACCGGGTCAGGGTTATTGTTAATTGTAACCGTATTGTTGTTAGTATTCCTGTCATCGGCTAGATTTGCAAATGATCAACGATAACTAGGCATCGTCGTGTGGATAAATTTAAAATAATTCAGCTACATAAAATGCGTAGTTGGTTGGTGATGATCGATGTAAAATATCTTTGCCTAAATAATTTTGGTGTTCCTTTCCCAAACGGTTGCGTATATTATGAAAGTTTGGTTGCATAAAAAAATTTCATCCGAGGTCTATTTTTTTTGTTTTGGAAACATTTCAGAATCAGAAATTTTTGGAAACGCAAAGATAGGATAGCAAAAAGAGACATAATAGCAAAAAAAGAAAGAAAAGAAAGACAGGATAGCTATTTTCAGGGCCGACCGTGAACAGGGACGACTGGATCCGAACCTTTGCTTAGTTTGGTGATTGAGATTCCAAATGTGAGAGTGACAGTGACCCATTACAAGAAATAGCAACTCGATTAGCTATAACAAGTAGGAGGAGACCATAAAGTTTTCTGTATTTCGAGCAAGCCTTGACCTCCATGTCTCTATACTTCCCACACTCAAATACCATAATCTTCAGAAGATTGCCAGATTATTCCATCACTGATAAGAGTGGAGGACCTATCTATACTATCAATAAGAGAGCAAAGATTTCTATAAAGCCTCAAATTGAATTATTATAACGTAAATTACCACTCAATATTCAACTTTCTAAAATGATTTCTGAAATCAGGGAGGGCAAATATGTCTTAAAACATATATCAATTTTGATTTCAATTGTATATCCTATAGTACATTTTATCAATTATAAGAAAGTATCGGATTGGGTAAAACCAAAAAATATCCGACCCGTTTTACAAACACGCGGACCTTCTGATTATATGTACTATATATAGTAATAATCATTTTAACTATATGGATATTCAAAGAACCTAGATATACGAAATTTCAATAACCATATGAGGATATTAATCATATATACTATTCGAATCATATTAACTACTAAATTAGTTATAGATAGCGAATCTCATAAATCTCGAGTAGATACCAAATTCTACTCAACTACTAAAGACGTGAATGCAAACAAATGTAATCATCGCTTTGTACTCAGTAACCAAATATTTTCCATATCAAAGGTGTATTTTTTAACTTTTTAAAATTTAAAGATATCTGTTAGGATTTCGTAATGTAATATCTTACCTATTAAATTTGGTAATCTAAATATTAGGAATATCAATGTTTAACCTAAAAGTTTTCATCATGAATTTCATACAAATACTCTGACCCGTTTTTCTCAAATAATCATTCACAAAACCTATTTTGTTCTAAATATGAGTATTCCAAATAAGATCACACCTTTGGCCGATCTTAAGTCAATCCAGTCAGAATGTAATGTCAGAATGAAAGTCAAAGTGTTCCATTCATGGAAACAATACAACACATACTCTGGTGAGACGTTAGAGATGGTCTTGGCTGATGAATAGATATGCATAATATTCTTACCTTCATAATTTTATCAAATATATAACATTTTTAATTTTAATGATTTTGTCAAATCGTAGGGTCCTCTGATTCATGCTTCAACTAAGAAAGCACAAATGACTCGACATGAACAACACATACGAGTAGGTGAATGGAGAATCTTTGAGGATTTCCAAGTGAACAAAGCAATTGGAAAGTATCGTGTTACTAAAAATCCTTTCAATATGTTGTTGTGGGAAAAGTCCTCAGTTAACAGATGTCAATCTGTTTCTGATGATATCTTTTTGGATACTGCAAATTTTACAGATGTTATTGATGGTAACTTGAGTAAAAAATTTCTTACTGGTAAGACATTCCAATATTTATATTCCTATTTATAAAATCATAGAATTTAGACAATAATTTATGTATTTTTTAGAAATCATTGGACAAGTTATTAATGTTGGTGACCTTAAAATTTTGGAAGTAAACAGCAAAAAAAACTGCGAAAGTTGACTTTGAGTTGAGAGACACTACGTAAGCATTTTGATTACAAATTCTTTTTGGAAAAGGTTAAATAGATCTGGTATTTTGAAATGGGTCAAAAGTAACCCTAGAACTACTCTCTCAAATTAAGAGATCGATTGCAGCACTTAGGAGTCGAATCCACAAGGACTCTGAAAAACTCACACAATAGAAACGCAGATTCGAGTTAAGCTAGATCAATAAATAGTAAATAAACAAAGCAATGCAGAAGAAAGTAAACAAGATGAACGGGATTGAATTCAAGTGATTAAAAGTGCAAGACCTAAGGATAATCATCGAGAATAATCAGGAATGTGAACTGGGCAGTTCTATAATCAGGTCTAAATTGTTTGTTCGGTTCTTAAACTCGTAACACTAATATGATATCTCATCCAACTCTCGCTGCGACGACATCTATCCTCTAAACAGAAGCAAACCAAATCTATTTGCGAAATACCAATAAATAGAGTCTCTATGATTAGCGGGTACGATATGTTTACAAAATTCCTAACCAACTCTCGCTGCGAAAAGGCTGTTTGCTCAACTAAGATTGGGTCAGGATATCAATAGCACTCTTGCACCTACCAACATTCATATGATACCAGGATTAAGGTGATCAGCCTTAAGACTAGTGTGATAATCAAATCTAGATGAAGAACATTATAGATAACCTAACATGTCTATGCCCAATTCAACAAACCATCATAATCCTTTTCAAACCCTAGATCTAACAAGGTGACTACTCAGACATAGAAGAGAAAACACAAATCATTGTCTGAATAATACTCATGAAATAAAATAAGTAACAAAGGGAGGTCATAATTCTTCTCTCTACATTGTTTGAGATCTGAATCTTCTCTCCAGAACTTGCTTAAAACTTACAATCCAGCTTGAATAATAAAAACTTAGTGTGTCACAAAACTTAGTCTCTGGGACTTCTAAAACATAGTTTAACCTAAAAACATGATTTAGCATGAAGTATAAACTTTAGAAACTTCCGGGGCAAAGTTGCTAATCTTGAAACTTGATAAAACTCGAAGGCTTCATTCACGTCGTGGTTGTGTCCACCAACACAGGAATGGCCTGTCGGTCGACATGGACAGCAATAATCGTCTCTTTGTTGTTTTGCTCAGCTACAAGCCTCCAAAAGCTCCAAAGTGCTAATCAAGGTCCAATCCCTGTTTTTACCTAATAAGACTCAATATATATACAAAAGACTTCAAAACCAATGCATATATCATGTCATAAAACCATAAAATACATGATATATCATATTTCAAACTTATCGTAATTTTTTTCCAATACTATTGATTTGTAGTGATGAGCGGATTCCATGTAGCCTGTGGGGAGTGTTTGCTCAAAATGTTAGCCAAACATGTTTAAATGCTGATGGGAAACCAGTTATTCTGGTAATTAGGTTTGCCAGAATAAATGAATTTAGAGGTAATTATAAATTTGTACCTAATAAGACTAAATATATATACAAAAGACTCCAAAACAAATGAATATATCATGTCATAAAACCATAAAATACATAATATATCAACTCCCACAGACTTAGGTTTTGCTTGCCCTCAAGCAAACATAAAACTAAATCAAGGAAGAAGTTTGAAAATCATGAAACTCATAACTTCATAAGAACACCACAATCACATTCACTATAGTAAACCACTTGAAATCCTTAACTAACAAGATCCAAACCACCATGTACTTTGTCACAGGCACTCGCAGCTTTCCTAATTTCCACCACAATTTACTTAACATAATCCAACAAACAACCTTCATCGCTGTTTTTCCATCCTACCAACAGTTTTAATGTCAAGCATCTTCTAGATTTATAAGCGTATTTCACTATAACAAGCCAGGCATTATCAACTTTATTGGTACTCTTTAAACTCCCTGAGACTTATTATTTATTATCATTCATTTTTTTTATAAGGATTAAATATATAACTTCAGAGATTAAAAACAAGTTGTCATCGGAAATTTCTTCCTACTGTTTATAATCCCTGTGTGATCTTTTCATTACGATAAACAAATGGTCATCGGAAGTTTCTTCCTACCGTTTATACTAATGACAATCATCTCACCGTTATAAATTCAGAATCAGGGACAAGGGAGAGGAGTACCATATTTAAATCAAACATGCCAGAGTGTCAAGCTTATACGAATAATCAAACCCAACATAAATCAATTCCATCAATAAAATAGAATACTTAGCTCGGATCTAGGACATTGGAAACATGGGGATCTTAAACAATCTGACTGGCCATTGAGTTTTCCATTAGTCTCGGATTCAGGTCATGATATAATCAAATGGTCACATGAGAGCTTACTGTAAAGTGTGGTTAATTCCTCAGTATCATCATTGTTTCTGAGGAATTTCAAAAGAAAAATTGGGCCTGACTCTCAAAAGAATAAATAGAGTTAGTAACTACCTCCCCCAGACTTAAACTACACTGTCCCCAGTGTAATTAAGCTTAAGGAAGGTGATAAAAAGGAAAAATAATGAATAGAAATTGAATTGTTATGTTTTGTAAAATGTGACTTGTGATGGTGTGTGTGTCGACCGACAGCACATAGCTGATAACACTCAGGTCTATGAACCTCCTCTCTAGGAGTTCTTTCCCAGTTGACCCTCGGATGTCCGTGGTCTCTTTCCCCTAGTATTCATCTTGCACCTGAGAAAGAGAACAAGAGAACAAGTCCAAAATCAGCAAAGACTCAAAATCCGAGTACCCATGTCGACCGACACGAGCATACTGTGTCGATCGACACGGTGCCAAAATCGGCAAAATCCAATTCAAATCAATTCCAATCGAAATTTCATCAAATATTAAACATTATCAACCATCAAAATCATCATACTTATGTCTATCCATCACCCTAAACAACACTAATTTCTGAATTTCATGTCAAAATAGTTCAAGTTTTATTCATAGAAATTCATGACTTTTATATCAAATCAACCTAAACTAGCAACAATCTACACTTCAATCCATCTAAATTCAACCTAATCAATTAAGATTAGCAAGTATTAAGACCAAAAACGGATTTTAAAAGTGAAAATCTAAACCTTGAAATATTCGGATTTAAAGATGAAATCTGAAGAACATACCTTTGATTTTGAATGAATGGATGATACAGGAATGTAGGAAATGAAAATCTCTAGAGTTTAGAAAGAAAAATCGAATGATTTGATAAAAAATAGCAAAAACTCGATTTAGGGTTTTGAAGTGCGGCGGTTTATGCGTTTTTGGAAAAAATGAAGTGGAAAATAAAAGAAAAATCAGGTATTTATACTAACATCGGGTCCGTGTCGACTGACACAGGGTGTGCGTGTCGATCGACACAGACACAAACCTTGTAATCCTTGGTTAAAAAATTATGAAAATATTTCTCCAATCCATAAGCAATCGCCAAATTAGTCATTAAGCATGTCTGGTTCCTGAGACAAAACAAAAACAAAGAAAAATCAGTAACAAGACACAGAAAAACGTATTTACAGACTTACCAGTGGGTTACCTCCCACTAAGCGCTTATTTTCAGTCATTAGCTTGACTTTGTAAGAAATCAGATGGGCGAGATGTCTCTGGATGAATCCGAAGGTGGTGAAGATGAAGTCTTTGAACCCAGATCATCCTCACTCAAGTCCAGCATCTTGGGTTTCAGAACCCTATGCATCATCTCATCCAGCACAGCCTGTCCTTTAGCCTTAAACTCAGGGGTGATGATAGCTCTAATTTTGGCAAATGGTCTTGAACCACTTCCATACTGAAGCTTGTACTCAATGGTATCATCAACTTGTCTCACAGGAGTCAAAGTCATATGGGGCTCTTGGGTTATTGCTTTTCTCTGCGGTTTCTTCTTCTTAACCGCAGCTTTCGGATTCTTTGCAATGAACTCCTTAGAGTGAATCTCATTCACCTCTTGGTGACAAACATTTTCAACATCTTCAGCAACAACCTGAGGGCTCCACATCACATATCATTTCGGATCAGCATCATAGAACACATCAGGATCAACATGTCTCAGAGAAATTCTGCTACTCTACAAATCAAAGACAGCTCCATTAGTAGCAAGGAATGTCCTTCCCAAAATCAAAGGCATATCGGAGCCAATATCCGTCTCAACACCATGGAAGTCACAAGAAAGTAGATAGTTACCAACTTGAACTTGCAGATTCTCAATAAACCCCATGGATTTCTTCACTGAAGCATCAGCCAATGTAATCTCTATTGAAGATCTCTTCATATTGCTGATTTTCAACCTTGTTGCAATGTCATTGGACATGAGATTGATACTAGACCCAGTATAACAGAGTGAATCAGTGAATCTAACTCCAGCAATGGAACATGGCACAGCTAAGCTCCCAGGATCCTCCAACTTAGGCAATTTTCGGAGATAAACTCCATCAGGTAGTTGAGTGTGTCGACCGACATGGCCAGCTGCCTGTTGATCGATTTGGGTGGAGTCAGGACTGTCCTTAGTCGTGACTTGCATCAAACTTTCTGATATTTAGGGTGGTGTCGACCGACACGAAGTGGTGGTGTCAATCGACATGAGCTCCGTGATGAGAGTTTCAACTTTTTCCTGAGCTTCAGACTTCTCCAGACTCTCTTCCTTGACCTCTCTCTTGACCATATCTCCCCAGGACATAACAGCACCACACTGATAGTTAGGATTTGTATTAGTTCTTCTAGGTAAGACGCCATCAGGGAGTTTAGTGTTCTCTGCAGATTGAGCAAATTGGGAATCCAACCTCTTGATATGGTTGTTCAATGTCTCATACTTCCCATTCAGATTAGCATAGAGAGCATCAATCTTACCATTGAAGTCTACAGTCATCTTCTGCTGTCCCTCAAGAATTTGATCAAGTAGATCTTTCATCTCAGAATCCAGGTCTTAGCAGGTAGATTCTGGTAGTGGGAACTTTCATAGTTCCTGGTGAAACTGTTGTTGTTACGCTGAGCTTCCTGAACTACAGGCTTGGGCATAAATCCAGAGGAGTTCTGGTTATTCCCGTAGTTGTTCCTCTGATTGTTATAGCCTCTGAAGTTGCCTTGAGAATTGCCAAACCTTTAGCCATTGAAACCGGAACCATTCACATAGTTCACATCCTCTTCATAAGCTTCTTCTTCAGCTTCAAAAACCTCAACCTCTTGAGCAAAGTGAACCGATTTCTTATACACTAGAAGGTTGTGCACAGTATCAAGCATTGCCTTGACTTCAGCCATCTGACTATTGTTCAATGCAGCAGCTAACTTTTTCCTCTCATAGTCAGCATTCTTGGAACTATTACTAGATGTCAAGTTCTTAATCAACTCAATAGCTTCCGTTGGTGTCCTAGTCTTGAAGTTACCATTATTGGCAGCATCCAAAGCAACCTGATACCTCCAATCAATTCCGCAAAAGAAGGTCCTTATGAGCTGGACTTCATCAATACCATTGTGCGGACAATCTCTTTGGTACCCCTTTGAATCTCAACCAAGCAGCCTTAAGAGTCTCTGCAGGTCCCTGAGTGAACTGAATGATCAAATCGCTCAAATCATCTGTCTTAGCATCATAATAGAAGTTATTCAGAAAATCTGTCTTGATGTCCTTCCAAGTGGTCAAAGATCCTGGCTGTAATTGCTTCAGCCAGTGAGCTGATTCCCCAGCAAGAGAGTATGGGAAGAGCTTGCATAATAGATAGTCTTCAGACACTCCATTGACTTTAATACTCGAAGCCAAGTCTTCAAACTTCTCTATGTGGTCCATAGGATGTTCAGCAGGATGAGCATGGAAAGTGTGTTGCCCCACCAGAGTATAGTTTTGGGGTTTCAACTCAAAATCATTCCTCTGAAAAGCATGAGGACATATAGCAGACCTATTAGTGTAGAACTAATTGGGTCTGTTGTAATCAGCCAGTGTTCTTCCCACAGCTTCAACCTGAGCATCCAAATCAGCACGGCCACGTCCTTTGGCAGCGTGTCGACCGACAGGCACAGCACCGTGTCGGTCGACATGAGTAGTATCGTCGACAGTTTCGACAATTGGGTTCCCTTCAGCATCAAGTCTCTGACCTTGATAATTAAACTGGTTGCCCTCTAAATCACGTAAGATCCCAGTAGCATCCCTAACAAGAACAACATTCTTAACCATCTCTTATTCTCTCTGTGCTCTGCGATTAGCTCTCTCTAACTTCCCAATCTCCTTAGTAACTACTAGTTATTTGTTATTGTTGCTCCTAAGATTCATACACCTGAGATAAGAGAAAGTAGAGATGTAAGTAACAAAAAAAAAGAAAAATCTAGACTAAAATCTAACTGAAATCTAATGGTGAATTTAGAGTCCCTGGCAACGGCACCAAAATTTGACAGGGGTCAAAAGTAACCCTAGAACTACTCTCTCAAATTAAGAGATCAATTGCAGCACTTAGGGGTCGAATCCACAAGGACTCTGAAAACTCACACAATAAAAATGCAGATTCGAGTTAAGCTAGATCAATAAATAGTAAGTAAATAAAGCAATGCAGAAGAAAGTAAACAAGATGAACGTGATTGAATTCAAGTGATTAAAAGCGCTAGACCTAGGGATAATCATCGGGAATAATCAGGAATTTGAACTGGGAAGTTCTATAATCAGGTCTAAATTGTTTGTTCTGTTCTTAAACTCGTAACATTATTATGATATCTCATCCAACTCTCGCTGCAACGACATATATCCTCTAAACAGAAGCAAACCAAATCTCTTTGCGAAATACCAATAAATATAGTCTCTATGATTAGCGGGTACGATATGTTTACAAAATTCCTAAACCAACTCTCGTTGCGAAAAGGATTTTTGCTCATATATGATTGGGTCAGGATATCAATAGCACTCTCGCGCCTACCAACATTCCTATGATACCAGGGATTAAGGTGATCAGTCTTAAGAATAGTGTGATAATCAAATCTAGATGAAGAACATTATAGATAACCTAACATGTTTATGCCCAATTCAACAAACACTCATAATCCTTTTGAAACCCTAGATCTAACAAGGTGACTACTCAGACATAGAAGAGAAAATACATATCATTGTCTGAATAATACTCATGAAATAAAATAAGTAACAAAGGGAGTTCAGAATTCTTCTCTCTACAAAGTTTGAGATCAGAATCTTCTCTCCAGAACTTGCTTGAAACTTACAATCTAACTTGAATAATAAAAACTTAGTGTGTCACAAAACTTAGTCTCTAAGACTTCTAAAACATAGTTTAACCTAAAAACACGATTAGGCATGAAGTACAAACTTTAGAAACTTCTGGGGCGAAGTTACAAATCTTGAAACTTGATAATACTTGAAGGCGTCATTCATGTCGTGGTTGTATCGACCAACACAGGAATGGCCTGTTGGTTGACATGGACAGAAATAATCGTCTCCTTGTTGTTTTGCTCAGCTACAAACAAAATGATTATTATAGAAGTGCCTTTCCATATGTAACCTACAAACCGTTTAACAAGAAAAGTCATCTCTTTTGGAAAGAGGTTTCCGAGTTTTATATAAAAAGTACAAAGCCTTTCTAAAGATTTCATTTTCTCTCTTTTAGATTATCTCTCTGAAAATTATTCATCTCTTTCAATCATGCAATCTCAAGGTGAATCTTCCAAATCTAAACGACAAAAGATTGGAGGGCCAACAACGGTTCTAGATCTTGGTCAAGATATCCTTCTTGGAATGTTTTCTAAGATAGAAACTGAATCTTTCAAAGATATTAAGAATACTGAGTTAATTTCAAAGGATTTTGGGAAGCTTGCGAATAGCACTTTTTAATGGGAAAATCTCTCTCTCGAAGAAGTTCCTTTATTTCCTAAATTTCATGAGGTCTATGCAAAAAGGTTCTTCAAGTTCATGAAAGCATGTCGAAAGGCTAAAAATCCAGAGGCTATCTATAGGAAAGGGCTCATCAACTACTTCCACTCGGCCAGCCAAGAGCAACAAAAAAAAAGGGACTTGATCAAATGAGGCAAGCGGCTGAAAAGAAGAATGAAGAAGCTAGATTTGTCCTAGGGTTGGTTCTTCTATGTCTTGGAGGTAAGTATTATGATGAAGGGCTTGATGTTGTCTCCTTGTCTTAAAGGAGGAATGATTTCAACCCTACGAAGGAAATTGGATATTATTCGTTGTAAGGTTCAAAATGCATGGAGCTGGTGTGGAAGGGAAAGAGGCAAGCAGCTTAAGAGCACATATTCAAAGAGAGAGTGCAACTGTGATGGAAGAACTCGGTCTCCAAATTATTATGGTTGGGACCAAATCAACCAGATAGAGATTTACCACTTGAAGAAGCATGCCCAATTTGTATTTGGGATAATGAAATTTCCATGTTGATCAAAAATATCTTTGAATTTAGATTTAAATGATATAACTTGTGTTTAGTTTGCTTTCCTTTTATTAATCATATGTATTATTTCTTTTGTAATGTATCAAAAGTATTTGATATTTTGTATCTTTGATTTCCTTATATTTTAATTATGTTTCCTTCTCATTTAAGAAAGGGAAAACTACCTAGAATGGACCCCTTTAAAATTTTATTTCCAAACGGAGACCCCTACTGCCTTAAAAATCCTTCCCAGGGGACCCCGTTTGAAAAATAAACTTTTCAAAAGGTCCATTTAAGACAATACCCTTTTAAGAAATGAGAAAGAAAATATATTTTCATTATCATAACTAATTTATAAGTAAAACATATAGAGGATGATCTTAATAAGATTTAACTTTTGCCTAATTAAGATTATAGTTCATTTTCAATCATTTAATTATGAAGTTTCTCATAAGAAGCAATTATTATAAGTTGCAATGATTATCGGAGTTTCCTTATATATTTAGTTTCTATATAGTTTATGAATATATATATATATATATATATATGTATTATAAATATTATATATACATTATATCTAATCAAATCAAACCAAACCAAACAAGATATGATGATGATTAGACTTAGATGTACAAATTTGTCTAAAAGTTTCATTGGCAAAATAATCTTTAGAAATCATGACATCAATATTCTATAATAAGAAATCATGATTTAGCATAAACTATGTAACTAACAATTATCTCTTTATATTTTACAAACAAACATAAATATATATCAATTAATATTAGGTCTATCTTAATTCATTCGAAATATTATTTAGAGATTTAATAAATTGGAAATTGAATATATTCTATAAGATTTATTACTACCTATTTTATCTCAACTAAATATTACATTTCCAATCACATAATATATTGACAATATCTAATATAATCTTCATAGTAAAAATAATGATGTCATTTCGTTTAATCCACATCTATATAAATCTAAAGACTAACCATTTTTTCTACTGTAAGTTCTTTTCTAATGAGCAAGAGAAAACAGTATAGCGGAGTGAATAATCACATATAAATTAGAAATACATCGAATGAGAAAATTACAAAAATCATACGTCCTTAGAACCAAAAAAATCCCCGTTTATAGATGTATCACTAAAATAATATTTTGGAAAAGTTTTAAGGATTGGACAAAGCCAAGGAATGAAACTCCGGCTTATGTTGACTCAAATGGAGCGAAGAATACCCAAGAAGAACGAAGAACCAAGCAGTTTGGTACATAATAGTTTGAAAACAATTTTGATTTGTATGTGATTAAGAGGAAATTATTTTCATACCATATCTAATTTTTCTTTTAAGAGGAAAAATACAAACAAATCAGTAAAAGCAAACAGAAATTTCGGTTAAATTATTATTTGTTCAGTGAAATTGTATCTATTTTTTACAAGTCTTGAGTGAAATTGGATCTACTGTTTATAATATATATTTTTGTACTACTTTGTAGGAAAAGAAAACAAACTTGAAGATCTAAAACGTCGAAATTATGGGAACAGTGATAGTAATCTTACTACTCCAAATCCAGCTTCTGGAATAAGTATGATACAAGTTTTTTTTAATTTTATGATTAAAATTTATTTTATGAATCACTGTTAATACAGTTTTAAAGGGTTGAAACAATTAATAGGTTTTCACTGCAATAGTGTGAGTCCGAGTTTAAGGTCAATTAAATCAACTGCAATAAACCTGTCCCTAAGTACATCTCAAACTCACAATGGTATATTTTACATTATATAATTTTAAAAAAAATTAAGATTAAGTACATTACTTGATTTAATATTGGTCTGTGTATTTTCAGTAACAGTTGGTAGAAATGAGCATGATCTCTTTAAAGTTCAAGTGATGGAAGACAATTCCTATATAAAATCCAAAGTTGTTTTGGAGGGGAAAATTTCACAACTACATGTATCTAATGGAACTGATCTAGACGGTAAATATCATTAATATTCATGTTATTTAAACTATGTTTTATGTCTATACAGTATTAAATTTTCATTTTAACCAATTACATTATGGACTTTTTTTTATAATTTTAAACTAAACATAGTTTTAGATATTGAAAACCATAAAATAAGGCAAATTTGTCCCCCGAGTATCAAGACAATAGTATCATCGAGTATATATTCTGGGCAATAGTATCAGCATGCTATATTACCAGATTTGATTTTTAGTTCTGCATGGCAATAACTTATTTTTTTTCCTTTATAGTTCTTAATTTCCAAAAGAATTTGATTGAAGTTGCCATCAAAAAATATAATTCTTACATGACGCCATGCAATAATAAATTCAAAGTTCCTTCAATTGATTTGAACCAAGGTATTATTTATAATGATCTTTCTTTTCTGTATTTATTTTCGTATTATAAATTTTTTATATCTTTATTTCTTCCAAAATAGGTGATGAAAGTGATGAAAGAAAAGATTTTCACAGTGAAGAAGAAATGTATTATGATATATCAGATAATGAATCTGAAGATTATATAAGTACATAGGAAGATTTACAAGGGTTTAATATTATCAAAAAAATCAAGTATCAGTTAAAGAAGACCAAGGATAAAAGATATGAAATTCATATATTCAAACAACAAACTTAATATTGGTATAATATTTAGTTTCCTTTATTATTATTGTTACTATGTTTTAATATTCATATTTTTTTTCTTCAGAATATCTAGATCTTGGTGATCCTACATATAGCTGTCAATTTTGTGGAGCTATTTTCTGGTATGCCGAGCGATTAAGCAGAAATCGTCAATCAAA
The DNA here is from genome assembly GCA_963555745.1 of Cardamine flexuosa. NCBI lineage: Eukaryota > Viridiplantae > Streptophyta > Magnoliopsida > Brassicales > Brassicaceae > Cardamine > Cardamine flexuosa. The sequence continues at coordinate 20,327,615 of OY743216.1, read as the reverse complement.
GAAATATGTGTAAGTGGATGTTGTTTACAAGGACAAGTGAAACTTCCACTACTTCAGGATTGGCCACAATTACTAAAAGACTTGCTCACAAAGGATGATGCATTTTGCAAGCATTTTAGAGAGAATATTAGAGCCTATATTATGATTTTTTCTTTCACATCCCTTGGTGGAAAAGTAGATCAGTGTTTGGCCAAAGGAAAAGGACCTCAAATGTTTCAGATGCAAGGTGAAAATTACCATCTAATGGGCAGTTTGAAGCCTGAGGTTGAGGATTTTCCAAAGTTTATGCAACTATATATTTTTGACACTGAGAATGAGGCTTTAAATAGAGAAACTACATTAAGGTACACATTATTTCATTTATTTGTAGTGCCTATAAAATTTCATTTGGAGTTTAATTATATAAACTAAAATAAATTTTTAATTACGGCAGCAAAGGTAAATCAGCTGGAAAGTATAAAAAGAAGGATTGTTTGAAAAGTGATCTTATAGAGTATCATAAAATGTTAGATGAAGTAAACCCATATGTGGCAAGTTTTAGGAATGCAAGAGACAGGTTTAAGGAAAACCCTAATGAAACTTTTCATATGAGAATCATTAGTGATCGAAAACATGATGGACGAACCTATAGTTTGCCCACAGTGACTGAAGTTGCTGCTTTGATTCCAAGAGATTTTAAGTTAGACATGCCATGTCGTGATATTGTTGTTGAAGAAACATCAGGAAAATTACAAAGGATTAATGAGGTACATCTATCTTATTTTCCTTTACAATATCCTCTTCTATTTCTTAGAGGTGGAGATGGTTATAGACCTGGAATTCACAAAAGGAGAAAAAAAAAGAATAAAGATATTAGAGCTACTAATATCAATAAAGTGTAATAGATTAAAGTATTTGAAGATGAATCAGTCAAGTATTAGAGCTACTAATTATGATTCTGTAAAAGAAGCATCTGATAAGGGTAACTCTGACATGAATGAGCAAGGGTGAGAATGTTATTTGCCAGCATCTTTTGTAGGTGGTTCGAGATACATGAGGAATATGTATTTAGATAACAATGGCAATATGTAAGAAATATGGATTCCCTGATTTGTTCATTACCTTTACATGCAATCCAAAGTGGCTTGAGATTAAACAATTTTGTGAGGAACGGAAATGCAAGACTGAAGATAAGCCAGAAATTATATGCAAGATTTTCAAAATGAAACCTGATTCTCTTATGGATGATTTACAAAATATCATTTGTTAGGGAAGACTATATGTTGTAAGTTTTATCACCTCACCACTTATTTAAATATATATTTTAATAATTCTATGATTTATATTTAACATTATAATGTTTCTTTTACAGCTATCTACACTATAGAGTTTCAGAAATGAGGTCTACCGCATGCTCACGTCTTATTATGGATGCATCCCAAATCTAAGATAAAAACAGCTGAAGATATTGACTAAATCATCTCCGCTGAGATTCCAGACAAAAGACAATGAATCTGAACTTTACGACATTGTTAAGGAGACAATGATACATGGTCCATGTGGTGTTGTCAACATGAAGTCACCATGTATGGAAGATGGGGTGTGTAGTAAATTTTTCCCTAAAACAAATGTTGACACAACAGTTATTAACAGGGATGTTTTCCAATTTACCGAAGAAGAGAAACAGGGCATTTTGTAGAGAATAATGGTTTTCAATGTGACAACAAATATGTTATACCATATAACAAAATACTTTTGTTGCGGTATAGAGCTCATATAAACGTGGAGTGGTGCAACCAATCAGGTTCTGTCAAGTACTTATTTAAGTATATTTTGGAAGGACCAGTTTGTGTTTCAGTTGTTATTGAGCGAGCCAAAGGAAGTAAAAAGTCTACAAATCACAAGGAGAAATCTGAAATAAACCTAGCTGATCTAAATACTGTTGATGCAAAAAAAGAGAGACGAAATTCAAGATTTCTTTGACTGCAGGTTAGAACAACATATTTTTGCCCTTTTGAAATTAAAACAATATTTATTTTGCATCATGATCTAATAAAAGTGTTCAAATTATCAAATATATTACAGTTATGTCTCTGTATGTGAAGCAGCATGGAGAATTCTTAAATATCCAATACATCATTGTTCAATATCAGTAATGAGATTGTCATTTCATCTACCAAGGAAGCATCTATTATATTTTAAAGGTGGTGATGGGATTCAAGAAGTGTTAAATAGGGAATATGTTGAGAATTCTATGTTTTTGGCATGGTTTGAGTTGAATAAAATTAGTGCACTTGCAAGGACTCTGACTTATGAGCAAATACCGGAGTTTTTTTATTTTTGAGAATAAGGAGAAGCAGTTTAGGCAACAGAAGAGAAAATCATGAATTAATGCTAGAATTAATCATGTTCCACGTAAGATTGAAGATAGTTATTATATGAAGGTACTTCTTAATCATCAGAAAGGTCCTACAAGTTTTGATGAACTTAAAACTTTTCAAGGTGTCCTTTACGAGTCTTACAAGGAAGCATGTTTTGCTTTGGGTTTGCTTGAAAATGATCAGGAGTATATTGATGATCTGGTCAGGTCGAGCTTTTGGGCAAGTGGTAGTTATCTTTGATGTGTATTTGTTATCATGCTCGAATCAGATAGTTTAACTGAGTCAGAGATTGTTTGGGAAAATACTTGGGAATTATCATCAGAAGGTATTGAAAACGCTAGGAGAGATCTTCTTAAAAAACCAGGTAATATCTCATGTCTATAATTATACTTTATAAAATTTACTCACTTACATACGAAATTTAACAATCATAAATTTATGAATTATGTGCAGATTTTCTTTTAATCTTACAAATTATTACAGCACTCATTTAATCAGAAGAGGATAAAAAAATGCACTTATAGAGATTGATAAACTCTTACGGAGTAGAGATACCTCACTAGACATGTATAGTTATATGCCTTTTGTAGAATAATATGTTGGTCGACCAATTCTTTGCTTCTTGATGAGAAAGCATATGACCGAGAGGTTCAGAGAGATAACCATGAAAAATGGATTGTCATGATGACTTCTGAGCAAAAGAATATATATGATGGTATACTAAAAGCTGTCGAGAAAGAAGAAGAAGGTATTTTTTTGTCACCGGATTTGGTGGAACTGGAAAACATTCCTCTGGCAGACTATATCTGCTGCAGTTTGATGCGAAGGTAACATTGTCCTTAATGTTGCTTCAAGTGGTATTGCATCTCTATTGTTGGAAGGTGGAAGGACTGCTCATTCTCGATTTGGTATCCCCCTTAATCCGGATGAATCTACTACATGTACATTACAAAAGGGAACAGATCAAGCTGAGCTGATAAAAGAAGCAAAACTCATCATATGGGATGAGGCACCAATGATGAGCACACATTGTTTTGAATCATTGGATAGAAGTTTAAATGACATTGTTGGCCGTTTTGAAGGGAAGTTTTTGTGTGGGAAAGTGGTTGTCTTTGGAGGTGATTTCAGACAGATTCTGTCTGTGATAAATGGTGGTAGTAGGACAGAAATAGTAATGGCTTCAATCAACTCTTCGTATATTTGGGATAAGTGCATTGTTTTCAATCTGACAAAGAATTTGAGACTCCTTACTAACAAAATGAGTGGAGATGAGCTTAAAGATGTCAAAGAGTTTTCAGAATGGATATTAAAGTTGGGGATGGTAAAATTGCAGAGCCTAATGATGGCGAGGCTCTTATAGAGATACCTACACAGTTTCTTATAACCAACTCAATGGATCCTAATGATTCAATCAGCAAAGAGATTTATGGAGATCTAAACTTTTGGAAGAATACAAAGATTCAGATTTCTATCAAACAAGAGCTATTTTATGTCCCACCAATGAAGATGTTGTTGAAACTCAATTTTGACAAAGATGTTTTAAGCTAAATTTCCGGTGACCCGATCTTGGGGTATTTAGAATTCTTGTATTGAGCACTATAAGATAATGTAGTTACAAGTCAAAATCGTAGTTAATTTGAATGAGAGATGAAGTCCAAAGTGGTTAGCTTGAAGAGCTTGTAATACTTGTAATTTTGACTAAGTATCAAAATGAGCAAATATCCCACATTGGATAGAGAGTGAGAGATAGAGGACCATTATGCAAAACCATACATAGCCGTTGCCGCTGTGCTGGGCTTGGGTTTGGGTCTTTGTGAATGTGGGTTTTCGGACCACAAAAGATAATTCTTTATGAGATAAATTATATTAACAATTTAATTAATTTTCCCTTAAGATTTTTTGCATAATTAATTCAGATAAATCTAGAAGATTCTAGATTGAGTCCAAAATATTTTTGTAATATTTCTGAATCCTTATCCTTGCAGAACAACGCAGAATATTCACAGAATATTTTATTCTTTGGGATCAAGGCGAATCTCGCAGAGCTTATCTCTTCCTTGGGGATCAAGCAACTCCTCCCTATAAATAAAGTCTCACCTCATTCTCTCAAATCATCAGAAAAAGAGTCAGATCTGAAATCAGATCTAGAAACATAAGCTTCCAACAATCTCCTTCTTAGCTTTTCTTAAGTAAGTCTCGAGAGTATAACGTAGATAATAGTTCGTAGATTCTATAATCGGGTGTAGCGATTATAGTCTCAACACGGTTGTATCCTGGGATTCAGAATCTCATCAAACCGCCACACTGCGGGAGATTTATTGAATTAAGGAAAGAGATCATATCTCGCCTCCGCGTATTCGTCTTTCCTTAATTAGATTTTCATTTGTAATTTTCAATCTCAGATATTGCAGTCTTACAATCTTAATTCAATAAATCCGTTTCCTGCTTATATCTCTAAACTGATTGGATTTTACGAAATAAGAAGACACAAGTTGGATAAAAGTTTCCGCGAAGGCCTTATTGGCAGATTCACGAAAAAAAAAATTCCAAAAAGATCTATACAAAAAGAATAAAATTTCTGCAAAGGCAATTTGGCAGATTCACAAAAAATTTTGTTTCTTAAAACAATCTACGCAATCGGAAAATAACGTTTAAGAAAACCTTTATTGGTTTCTGGGAACGTCTATTGGCAAGCTTTTGTGATTTTTACAGAAAATCAAAGCGAGTTCTGGAAACGTTTTTCTGAGAATGCATTATGTAGCGAAATAAATTAAATTTAATCGCTTACACAATTTGGTTAAAAACACTGATTAAATTCTGCTATTATGAACAAATTCATAATGACTAATAGTGTTGTTGATTCCTTTGATGGAACAATTAGAGATAATTCTCATAAAACTGGGTCTTGTGAGTCAACACTCAAAATTCTGTTTGGGACTGGTCTACCACATGTGAATCCGTTAGTGCCTAGAGCTGTAAGTGTAGGACTACTACCAAAAATGTTTGGTTAGATTGGGTTTTTAGACGTGGCAATAGAAGATGTATTTCTTTATGACCACTATAACCCTAGAAAAAATAATTGTTGCAAAACAATGAATTATTTCAGAAAATGTGGGGGAAAGCGTTGCTTACCACATTAAAGTCATTGGCAATATGGTATATGAGCTTTCGAAAGGTAAAGTACATTTGTACAAATACCTGAAAGTGTGGGGGTGTCTCACAAGGTTGAAGTATCACCACCTAAAATTGTTACAACTTGACCAACCCTATGGATTGTAGTCCAATGGGAAAAAAGAAGAAAAAAACTAGTATCGGCATCATATATACACTATGATAGTCGATTGACTATATGCCGGGTACTGAGTTTTGTGTATAATGGTTAGTTAAGTCTTTAAGAAGATAACATAAAACTATTAGATATTTGATCTCAACGGATATAATAAATGTGAACTATATCAAGTCGGCCGACAACTTAGCAGGTCCTTTTACAAAAGAACTAGCACGAGATCAAGTTTTAAAATCATCGAAGGGAATGGGTTTGAAGCCTATGACTCAAAGAGGATGTTTGATGGATACCCAACCTACAAGAATGGAGATCCCATGATGTTGGTTCAAAGGGACAACTAAATCAAATAAACTCTGATAAAAGCACTGAAAGACATTTATGTCATTACCCAGTTCTCAGATGACCAGTAGTGCTTCATGTATGTGTAAAGGATAAGCGTAGCTTTTAATGAATAAATCCATAGCTTTCATATATGTGGAGTGTTACAGGATACTTTAATATATGACAGGAGCGAGTGGTAGTGACCTAGTGAGTGTGAAATGAGGTCATTTCCAGGAGAATGAACATAAGGCTATATTCTCCAAGTTCACTCATGATTAACCAGGCAAGTTCAAGGCCACAATGAACACAATAGAGAACTTGATTCTACGAGAAAATGAAACTGGGTTGTATCTGTTGTCTAAGTTTACATCAAATTCTGGGTGGTTCAAAACATCATGTTCACCTCCTGGCCAAGTAAACTCGACAGTGTTCAACAATGAGTGGTTCAAGGCTGAGATATGCTACTACCTCATATACAGTGATTTTTTGCATATACTCTCGAAAGTCATGTCAGTTAAGTCTGTCTAGTCTATCGAGTCTGTAGAGTCATCATATGTTTAGAGTCATTTCTATTCATGTGGGGGATTGTTGGAACTCAATTTTGACAAAGATGTCTTAAGCTAAATTTCCGGTGACCGGATCTTGGGGTATTTAGAATTCTTGTAATGAGCACTATAAGATAGTGTAGTTACATGTCAAAATCGAAATTAATTTGAATGAGAAATGAAGTCCAAAGTGGTTAGCTTGAAGAGCTTGTAATACTTGTAATTTTGACTAAGTATCAAAATGAGCAAATATCTCACATCGGATAGAGAGTGAGAGACGGAGGACCATTATGCAAAACCATACATAGTCGTCGCCGCTGTGCTGGGCTTGGATTTGGGTCTTCGTGAATTTGGGCTTTCGGGCCACAAAAGATAATTCTTTATGGGATAAAATTTTATTAACAATTTAATTAATTTTCCCTTAAGATTTTTTGCATAATTAATTCAGATAAATCTAGAAGATTTTAGATTGAGTCCAAAATATTTTTGTAATATTTCTGAATCCTTATCCTTGTAGAACAAGGCAGAATATTCACAGAATATTTTATTCTTTGGGATCAAGGTGAATCTCGCAGAGCTTATCTCTTCCTTGGGGATCAAGCAACTCTTCCCTATAAATAAAGTCTCACCTCATTCTCTCAAATCATCAGAAAAAGAATCAGATCTAAAATCAGATCTAGAAACATAAGCTTCCAACAATCTCCTTCTTAGCTTTTCTTAAGTAAGTCTCGAGAGTATAGCGTAGATAATAGTTCGTAGATTCTATAATCGGGTGTAGCAATTATAGTCTCAACACGGTTGTATCCTGGGATTCAGAATCTCATCAAACCGCCACACTGCAGAAGATTTATTGAATTAAGGAAAGAGATCATATCTCGCCTCAGCGTATTCATCTTTCCTTAATTGGATTTCGTAATTTTCAATCTCGGATATCGCAGTCTTACAGATGTTCATATCATAAATCAGTATATGCTTGACAATTTGAAAGGTTAGTATTTAAACTACATAATATTGTATCCATCTCAATCTTTTTGATAATTTCTCTTCTTGGAACAACATGTGAAGAAAGAGTATTCTTAAGTTCTGATGCAATAGATCCTATAGATACAAGTTCTGCAAACAATCATGTTCTCACAACAGATTTTCTCAACACTGTTAAGGTCAGTGGATTGCCTAACCATCATCTAAGATTGAAGATTGGTTGTCCTGTTATGTTGCTTAGAAATATAGATCCTAAAGCTGGTTTAATGAATGGAACAAGGCTACATATTACAAAAATGGCTGAGTTTATTATTGAAGCTAAAGTTATTATAGGAGATAAAGTTGGGGAAACTGTTCTTATTCCTAGGCTACTAATAACACCATCAGATGTTAAACTTCCTTTCAAAATGCGAAGAAGACAGTTACCAATAGATGTTGCTTTTGCTATGACCATCAACAAAAGCCAAGATCAATCTTTGAAAAAGGTAGGACTGTATTTGTCTAGGCCGTGTTTTTCACATGGACAGATGTATGTTGCAATTTCTAGAGTAACATTTAAGAAAGTTTTGAAGATGTTAATAGTAGACAAAGATGGAAAACCACAGAAGAAAACTATGAATATGGTTTACAAAGAGGTCTTCAAAAATATCAAGTCAAAACTTAGGCAGGTTAGCATATGTTATTCATTTAACGACATTATAACTTTAAAAACGTTTTTTATTATTTTAACATCTATTTTCTATTTTTGTTTAATATTTTGTAGATAACTTGACGATGTTATCCATAACCGAGAAAAAGTTATCAGTTGGAAAGAATATAACTTGCTCAAATTCTGCTGTATAATACTACGTCTATGTCTTTTATGCTTAAGTACCAAATTTTGTCATCTATACTTTTATTAAATTCTAGTCTTTTATTTCCTATACTACTGAAAAAATTTCCGCTATTTTATATTGTATAAATACATCCTCAAAATAATTTAATACTATAGTAAAACTCCAAACAGAATCAACTGCAATTTGCATTTGTAAATGCTATCATTTCAGATTTAATAAAATAAACACAAACAAAACACTTTTATCTTAAAACATTGTCCGTTTGGTATCGAACAGGTCAGTATCTAGTTATTAGGTAATTAGGGGTGCAAATAACACCCCTAAATATATATAAAAGTTCTTTTTTTACTTTATAAAATGTAAGATTTTGACATCTTATACTATTAAAATCTTATATATTATTAAAAGTGAAGTACAAATTTGCGAGTAACCAAACAACATGTATCTTAATCCTACATCCAAACAAGTTTAAACTAATTATTTTTTTTTTCTCATTTTATTAATAATTATTAATCATTAGTTATTAATATTTTTTCTAAATTAATAATCAGTTAATTCTCTATAATTCTTTCTTTATCTAATATTTCTCTACAATCTTTTCCTTATTTAATATTGTGATTTTATAGTATGAATTATGATTTTCCTATCATTTTTTTAATATTATTTTTAAATTATTTTAAATTATTATATAATTCATACGATTGATAAAATTATAGATTTTAATGCATGTATTAACTAAACCAATAAAGAAAAAATGTTTGTTCAATATCTTACATTGGTAGAGATTTCAATGAAATCAGAAACTTGCAAAATATGTACAAGTAAATCCGATATATAGCGCGGATATAGACATAAACTTTTATGCACATTAAAAAGCGGTTATTATGAACAAGCCTATAGTGGACTACGGATATATCAGAGTTTGCTGCAAATTGATGGGTCGGCCACAGACTACCTAATTTTAATAAAAATAAATAAATTATATATAAATTAGTAATTATATATAGCTGATGAAATATAGTATATGATATATTTGAAAATATAAAGAATTTTATGTATAAAATTATAACATTTACAAAAAAAGAGAATAATAAAAATATTTTCATTTCAAACATTGTTTATTTTATTCTAAAAATATTTTAATTATTTATATTACAATAATCAAATCTTTGGGCCTTGCTAACATGTTGGACAATAGGAAAGAGTTTGACATATGAAATAGTTATATAAATTTACGCCAACTAATCAACAATACTAATATTTTTATAATTTAATAGAGTTAAAATTGCATACAAAAACGAAACAAACAAAATCTAAAAATTTATAAATTATGTGAAAAACTGCCCAAAAAATGTTAAACAATAAAATATAAATATTTGTTATAATAATTAAAAAAAAACATTAACATGCGATGTACGGTGGATTCGACTCTAGTATTTAGTCGAAAATGACGCCCCCTAAACAATAAGAATTAAGACAACGATTGGAATCTTACTATAAATTTCATTGAAAGGTGCAGAAAATCTCTTCTACATGATCTTTCGGTATAAAACCAGCAAGCGCCACAACTAGGGTTTAATTTTACGCTCCTTTTATTTATAACGAAATGATGAAAAAAGTCCTGCTAATCATTGGTGTAAAACCTGTTGCTATCTATCTCCCTATCTTGGAGCTTGTACTACCACTTGTTTCTATTGCTAAGAAAATTTTGTAATTAATTCCAGAGGCAAAGACACTAATTGTGTATCAGAATTTCAGAAATCATCTTATAGAGTGATGAAAAGATAAGATAAATAGAAGAAAAAAATCCATGGTGTTGCTAAAGGGCATACTAACAATAGGAGAGTAATTATCTCTCAAGTAAAGAGCAAGAAGCAGTTGCTTGTTAAGACAAACATAAAAGTAAATCAAAACCAAACATCACATCAGCTGTCAAGCCATAGGTTGATGAATGTACGTAGAGGATTGCAATAAGAAAACCAAACATAACATTAGCTATCTCAAAACATAGATAGTTTCTGAAAAGCTCCAAATTTCATCATCTCAATTGCAACAAAGCCACTAAATTCTTGATACAAGATAGTAAGGGGAAGGGGGTAATAGGGGCGATGGCCCAGGGTCTATTACCGGATCTTAATAATTAGGGTTTTTTAATTAGGGGTTAATTTTTTTTTCCGTCTTAAGATCCATTAATATATTAAGCCGGTCTTGATACAAGAATCCCATGAAAAGAATACAGGCAAACATAGTGATGATAATATGATGATGATCAAATTCTTATTAGATCTTGGAGGCGCTTCAATCACCCACAATAATTTACTTTGCCTTTGATTGGTAATTGGCATAATTGCTTTTTCTAATGCCGTTATGCAAGTTTTTTATCAATCACAAAAAATTACCTAACCACATAATTAGGCAAATATACAATATTTGGTTTTTGCCTAACAAAATACAAATAAAAACGCATTATGCAAATAAGCAACTAAAGACATGTTTTTTTGCATAATGTATTATATTTATATATTTTTAGGCAAAAAGCTATATAGTTTATTATAATATACATGGATAATATATATATATATATATATACATACATAAATATATATCATATGCTAAAAATTAACTATTGAAAATAAATTAAATTAACAAAAAAAATATGTTACTTTTTTTATCTTTCAAATAACTTTTAGTATATGTTACAATTTTATATTATTTTATAATAAATTATAAAACCATTCTTTTACCGATGCTAAAAAGTAACAAATAAAAAGTCATTATTTATGATATGATAATTGCTGAAATATATTAAAATTTAATGTATTAAATTAATTTAATTAGTATATGTGTATATTTATAATTTAATATTATATTCTATCAATCTGTAAAATTTATCCAATCACACAATATTTTTATTATACAGTTTTTCTTTATGTTGCTTTTCATTATGCAGTTTTTTTTATTCTGCAATTATGATATTATGCAATTATGCAATTATGCAATTATGCATTGGTTACCAATCAGAACCAACTCGTAAAATTGTGCGGAATTACATTTACACATAAAGCATGACTACCACATGGGAAACACTCTGACGATTATAACCATGGGAGATACTGGATTTGATAAAAGAACCAAGCTGTTGTTTGCAATAGCCCTGGGCAAAATGCTGAAGTATATAGACAAAGCAAAACAATTTCAAAGAGTGGAAGTAAAAATGGTGAGCTTACTTCATTTTGGTTTGATTCTTGGAGTTCACTTGGCTGTCTCTATGAGAAGTTTGGGGGAAAAGGACGTATTGATTTGGGGATTCTGATATCTGCTACAGTGGGAAAGGTTCTGAATATGAATCGAAGATGAAAACACAGGAACGCAGATTTAAATCTTGTTGAAGAGGAAGTGCGAAAACAGAAACTGATCTGGATAGTGGAGGAATGTGATGTTGCCCTATGGAAAGGAAAAAATGACAAATTCCGTAACAGATTTTCATGCAAAGAAACATGGTCACACCTACGTATTGCTAAGCCATTGATGGAGGGTTACAAAGGGATCTGGTTCTCTTACTCTACGAAGTACTCTTTCATTACTTGGCTAGCCACAATGAATAGAATGGCAACAGGAGATAAAATGATAAATTGGAGCCAAAATGTTGATACTAGATGCATATTTTGTCAGATTCTGATGGAGACCAGAGACCATCTATTTTTTATCTGCTCTTACTCATCAAAGGTATGGGAGAAACTAATGAGAGGAGTTCTTCTTGATAAGTTTTCAACAAACTGGAGAGAAATTGACAAGCTCACGAGTGACAACAATCTAGACCACACAAAAACTTTTATACTCAAGTATGTGTTCCAAAACACTATCCACTCTGTTTGGTGAGAAAGAAATGATAGAAGACATGGGGAACAACCATCATCGACGAAAAAACTGGTGAAAATGATTGATAAAAATATTCGAAACCGGTTAAGCACAACTAGAAGCGGAGGAGAATTAAGGTTTGCAGCAAATGTGGGCATTCAAATGTGGTTTGCAGCAAGATAATATCAAGGATAGCAATATTCTTTTGGAGTTCTGTTTTAAAAGAGTGAAAAGTATGCACTAAGAATATAACAAACGTTTATTTTTCTTTGAATATATATTAACAAAGTTTCAAAAAAAAAAAGCTCCGGCAAAATATTTGTTAGATTTGGTTCGATTCACTATTCGCTTTGATTTAATTTGAAAAAACCGAATATTCGTAATTGATGAAGTAAGCAAATACAAAAAATTAGTATTCATTAAAAATAAAGCAAATATCAAATACTAATATTTTAAAATATAAATATTCGCTTCGCTTCGATATATCTACATATATGTATATATATATTGCATATTGATTATATCTATATAGAAATTACAAAATTTTATTCATCAAATTAATTCTATAAATATTAAAGTTTAATAAACTAAGAAGAAATATGTTGTTTAAAATAAAATATTACTAGTTTGTGATAAATTTTGAATATTTTTGTTTTCTTTTTAATTATTTTATAATTTTTTAAAATTATTATAAAGCGAATCTAATATCTGCGAATACTTAAAATTTTAGCAAATATTTGAATGTCCGAATATTTAGTTAAATTTAAAACGAATACAAATTGTAAAATGAATTATTCAAACAAAACCAACTGAATAACAAATATCTTAAAAAATCCTAGTCTACGTTAACTTAATGAATTGCTTTTCTCTAGAGAAAAATCATATCCTAGATATTCTATTTTGACGGCAAGGAGAAAAGAAATATGTGTGTGCCATTAATATGAGTGGAGCGGTCGAATCATAAAAGGAAAAGAGAAAACTCAGAAAAGTTAAATCACACAACCCAAAATCGAAACCGTCGGTTAAGGAGAAGAGAGACGAAGAAGATGACATTGAAGAAGCTTGACACGAATCCTTCAACCTTAGAATCAGTATTACAACAATTGAAATCCGACGAAACAAACCGTAACAAAATCAGTTTCATACTCTTCCTCGCCAACGATGATCCCACCACCGGACTCAGCTGGTGTCCAGGTTCGTCTCTTAGGGTTTATTTATTCAATTCTCACCAAAATTTTCAATCTCCTCTAATCGATTCTATCGTATTTGGTTAATAAGATTGTGTTAGAGCTGAGCCTGTGATAAACAAAACTCTAGAGGAATCTACAGAAGAAGTGAATCTGATTCGAGCTTACGCCGGAGATAGACCGACGTGGAGGAATCCGGCGCATCCGTGGAGAGTTGATCCTCGGTTTAAGCTTACCGGAGTTCCAACTCTTGTTCGTTGGGATGGTGAGTCTGTTAAGGGACGTCTTGAAGATCATCAAGCTCATCTTCCTCGTTTGATTCTTCCCCTTCTTGCGTCATCCACTTGATTTGATCAGTTTCTGGTGGTAAGATTTTGTTTTCTTGTGTTTAGGTTTGTGAATCTTTAATCTTAGAACTCTGATTGATAATTGTTTTATGTTTTCAGGGACTATTGTGGAATCGGTGATCAGATATGTTCTTACTTCTGTTGTTTTTTTCCAATAAATCCTTTACAATGTGAAGGATAATGATACTGAAACTTTGTTACTTCGATAATGATTCGTATGATACTCTTATATTTCGCGCTTCATGTTTGATTGAATACGTTGATATTAAGCTGAGTTATGATTGTATAGGTTTAATGAGCCTATGAGAGTCCAGTGTGGAATCTATCATTTCTATGAATAACAAGAGCCTTGAGTTGAAAGAGTTTCTGTGAATACAAGAGGCTTGATCGCGATAAAAAGTTTGTTTCTTGGATGATTTTGTACTCGATGTAGTGTGTCTTCTCTACTGAACAAATGTTTATATTAGCTGATTTTTCGGATTATTTGGTTGCGAATTACGATTGTTTTTATCAGGAAATTGATTGGGGTAGCAACACCCTTAGTTGAAACTTGAAAGACTTGTGTTTTCGTTTTACGGCATTTAGAAAATGAGCTTAGATGAAGAAAGAAACTGGTTCTTCTTGTTTTTTGTGTTTGCGGTTTGTCTCAGAATGAGAAGGGTATGTGTTACTTTCTGTTTGTGTTCCCGGATTTGCAGTAGGGCCAATTGTGGAAGCTGATGGCTCTCACTTCCTCTAAACAGATGATAGTAGATGAACAATAATTCTTAGGTAACAGTTCTCACATATCTTCTATTGATTTTACACAAGATCCGTTTTGTGTCTACATAACTCTTGTCTTTCGCTAGATGATGTTGCATTGCTTCCTATGATGGTTCAGATTTATTCTTGCTTGTTTGGGAATTGATCATCACTTGCAAAAGGCAAGGTACTGATAACCGATAAATTTCTTCTCAAGATAATTGTGATGTTGCATGAGAGATTGAGAGCCTATAAAACATAGTAACTTGTCATGTTTAGTATTTAGTGTTGGTGTGTTGACAAAAACAAAATACCAATGGTTCATAGTTGTGTCGATTCGCACAAATAAGTTTGGCCCATACAAACCCATTATCGTGTGGTTGAAAAGCCCATTCACTCCACCAACCAATTTTTCATGTAAAACGTAGTTTCAGCTCATAGTTATGAAAAGATTTGATAAGACGAAGAAGATGATAAACTTTTGTTATTTCATTCAACTTAATCTTTAGATTTTAGAGACTTATATGGAGAAGAGTAGAAGACTTAAAACCCCTGTTATGAGACAAACCAATGTTCCACATCGGAAAAAATAGAAAATAAGTATCTAATATATAACTTTAATTAGTATGATGCTTTTTGGGGAAGGAGTCCGAAAACAAATTCGTGCGGGTTTTGCCATTTATGCTCAAAACGAACTATATCATCCTAATAAGAAACTTGACTTGGGCTTGCAGAAACCCAACAATTGATATCAGAGTTTAAGGCAAAAACTGTTGACCTAGAGAAGTGGGTGTGGGCTGCATGCTCATTGTGGAAAGAGCCCTCAATGTGACACGATTAAAAGAATGCTTTAAGAGAATCATGCGAATAAGAGGTTGTCGGTGCATAGGTGTCAAGGTTTTGCTAGAGGGGAGACTAGGGTTCGTGGTCCATTGTTTGAGGAGAAGTTTGTTGTGAAATAAATCAATGTCACACATCAGAAGATTAGAAAATAAGTCTCTAATATATAAGTCAATTCAATTACTAATTAATATGAGACTTTTGAGAAGGAGCCCAAAGACAAATCCCTGCGGGCTTTGCCATTTAAATCCAAAGCGGACAATATCATATTAATGAGGGACTTGACTTGGGTTTGCAGAAGCCCAACAAACTCTAAAGCATCTTATCAAGATAAGGTTTTGGATCGGACCCTTGATGTAATTTCTTAACTTATTTACGCTGTGATAGTTGTCAAAGCCGAGAATCTATTCTCCTTGTTGGCATTGAACTCCGTACAGCATCGTTCCAGCTTTTGTGTTAAAATCGTTTTGTCCTTGAGTGAAATTTCATCAGATGACCGTTGCAGAGAGCCTCTACTTGATGCAGAGTCTCTTCCTTTGGTTTGAATGTTTCTGCAATGGTATTGGGCTTTGTTTCCTTGTGGCCCATTAAATCGGATCTGTTTGAAGGCTGTTTCTTCAAAGCTTCTGATTGAACTGGAGTCTTTATCTTAACATTGCCCCCCAAACTATGTGTAGGTGGTTCAACTACACCAAGTTTGGATCGTAGTTGTGTAAAAGATTGACGTGGTAGCGACTTGGTGAACATGCAATCTGATGATAGTTGGGAATGTGCTTCACTTTATCTTAACAAGTTAGTGTCGGGTTTAGGGCAAGAATTGTGATGGTCCGGTTCCACTTCTGGATTTAATGACGGGGTCTTGATGATTTTTTTTAATAAAATATTAGACTAATATCCGTGCATATGCACGGTTTTGTTATAAATTATTTTGTCTTAAATATTTTAAAAGTAACTTATACTAATTTACATAAAATTATCTTGATTTTTTTCTAATAATTATCTTAAGTTTTATATGTTGTCCAAATATGATAATTAATGGACTGTTAAAATTAGAGTGTATAATAGTTTGACTTGTAAAAGGCATTTCCAACTCACCTCTATTTTTACCTTTAAACTCCATTTTGAAAAAAATCATCTCCAACTCACCTCTATTTCCATCTTTAAAATAAAGATCTCTATATTTGGAGATCTTCACTTTTTTTCTCCATTTTGGAAGTGAACTTTTTATTGATAAATCAGTCCCTTAGATTTAATTTTTTTTAATATTTTGTACTTAAATGAAACTAAAAAACTGATTTTAGCCCAACAAAATACAAAAATGGTTATTTAGCTCTTTTTAAAGAAAAAATTGGCACTGTTTTATAACAAATTTTAAATTTAAATAATATCTTAATTTTGTTATTTATTGTTTAAGTTTTAAATAAATAGGTAGAATTTATACTTTAAAACTATAGGGTTATAATAAAAATTAATAATGGACCAAAAAAAAAATATTTAAAATATTATTTTTTGGAGTAGCAAATGGAGTAATCGGATGGAGAAAAACTCACCTCCAAAATGGGGTTACTCCATTTTGAATCAAAAAATACAGTAATCGGTTGGAGATGGTCTAACAAAAGCTGTAGAAACTGTGACTTTTAAATATTTTTAAAATTTTGATTTATAACTAATAATATTAATTTATTGACAATTAATGTACTAGTAAGTCATAATTTTATTAATTATTTTGAGTAGTAAATAATAAATTATTGTGAATAATAAAAAATAAATTATTTTGAATAATTTATTCTTTTTATGTATGACTTTTTGTTATTATTGTATGTGTAATTTATTTTTATCAGATCTATTGAGCATACATTTATTAATTGGCTGTAATTTATTCTAAAGCCTTTAAAGTGCCTAACAAATCGGCCCTTACATGTTAGTTATTTTTTTAATTATATATTATTTTTTATATTTATAAATTTAATTTATATGTCTCTAAATATTATTTAAATTATGGATTTTTTTATAAATTTCTTATTTGATGAATAGGCTAATTTCTTGATCTTGAAATTTTATAATGTTTAAATCTTAAATAATCAAACTCACATTTACTTGTGTATTCTGTTAAAAACAAAACAAAATATGAAATACCACATAAAATTTTTAAAACATGCATTCAATATTTGTTTACCAATAGAAGTAGAAAAACTAAAAGTAAGTCATATATAATCAATAGAAAAAAGTATGACATTTTATAAAGAATTTACAATCATACAACTCTTATACGTGTTAGTTACGGGTTTAAAAGTGTGAATGAAGGTTAATTATGACTTATGTTCATTGGGAGTCGTGTTCATAACTTCAGTTTAAGATGTAAATAAAACCAGAGTGATAGAATGGATCATTCACTGATGAACCGAAAGCAAAAGTGAAAAAATATGAAAATAATAATTATAATATTTAATTTTGGTTATGCTGATATATTAGAATGAGATAAATTTATTTTTATTTTGTATTTTTAAAGAATTTTTTTGATGTTATAGTTAATATATACAATTTTGAGATATAATTATTTAAATTAAGTTTATATTTTATTATATATAACATTGAGACTGGCTTTTTATCTCTATAAATAAAGTCAACAAATTCAGTCAGAAAACATACAAACAAAATTAATATTTTGATTTCATTTCTTGTATAAAACATTAAAAATCATAAATTGATTGATTTTATAAACTAATAAATAGTGTAACTATTTAAACATAATTAAAAACTATAATGAGAAATATGATTAAACATGTAACAGAAAATGCTAATCTCAACCCTATAAACTACAGATTCAAGGAAAAATAAACATGCGCTAGCCGTATTATAGAACCCTATAAATCATTTTATAGATTTTTCAACCTAACAAAAGCATTAGTTTCATAGAAATAGAGATCTATTAATCATAACCCTAATTTGTAACAATAACCTAATGAAACTTTAATCCCTTTGAATAGATCCCTTCTCCCAACATATAGATTTACTCAACCATGACAATGGGTTGATAGATCATCTTTGAAAATGACATGCAATGCAAAGAAAGAAACGAAGACAGAATGTAGATCTGAAAATGCAATGGAAAATAATATAGATCTGAGAAAAGCCAAAGTAAAAGTTTACAGATATGAAAATAAAATGAAAGAACAAGAAACTGAAAGAAAAATCGTGTTTAAGGCTTCTGAACCGCTCAAGAAATGATCCTTTTTTATAGAGAGTCTTTTAGGTAAAAAATCACAGTTAATGTGCGATCTGGAGAATATTCGCGATCAGGATCAATCAATCCGGTTGGATCGATCGATTTCCTTCCTTTGATATGTGCCACCTCATAGATTCCTTTGACTGACCGATCTTCTTTAAGATCGGTCGATCCTATTCATGCTTGGTAGATCCACTTCAGGATCGATCGATCCCAGAGTGTCTCCAAAATCCCATGAAGTGTAAAAACGTCCAAAATTGCTCCATCTCGTTCATTTTAGCTCCAATGAAGTAAGAACCTGTAAAGTTACCAAAACGAGCCAGAAGAACACAAAATCTAATGGTAGACTCAATAAAACACATCAAATCTGTAGTAGAAATTGATGAAAAAAAGACTCATCAATTATCGACCAAGAAAAGCCAAATTGACAAAGCTTCTGCCGATGCAACCAAACATGATAACCAGTTGACTTCCAGGCTCCGATTAGCCCCAATTACTTTACTTCCACCCAAAGGCACCAAAGGAAACATCCGTCCGCAACTTCAGATCGATCCAAATAAATTAAACGAGTAAGCTTGAAGAATAAAATAATTCCCTCAAAAAAGGTAAAACCAAAGAATTACACGATTAGATCAAAGGGAAAAAGAATTAATCAAGACCAAAGAACATCAAAAACCCAGAAAACAAGCTAGCCAAAAACTAAAATGGAAGCCAGCCACCATCACTGAAAGAGTCAACAAGTGCTGGAAACAAAACCGACCAAAGGTGTCAACGAAACCACCGATGTCAGAAAGAAAGCCAGACACACGCCTCCATGAAGACAAAACGGTGCCTGACGGGAAGCCGGATTATTTTTCTATGAAATCCAGATGATTCCGCTGGGATAGCTAGCCAACTTACGCTTAGGAAGCCGTCATTGCCTGAAATTTTTCTCATTGCTTTCTCTCTCCGAAAAATCTAGAGAGGGAGAGAAAGAGGGCATGAGTGAAAGCCAGACCGACGTGGCTATGGAAGCCCACTCTGCCGGCCAGAGATCTACTTTCTTGTCTTCTCTTTTTTCCTCGTTGCCTCTTGTGGCTAGACCTAGTTGATGCAATATTTTTAAGACCAATCTGTTAAAAATGTAAGTTTTTCTTCCTCTTCTAAAAGTTATAATATTTATTTTGTAAATTAGATTTAATTTAGGATTGGAATTTATATGTGATATTACGTATGTGGCTTGATTTAATGTAGATTTTGCAATTTATATTTGTGATAATAGGTTGTTATTTAAGTATAGTTAAATCTGGTGGATTTGTCACATCAATCCTTGTTTTCGAAAAGAAAGGCCTAGGATAATATTTCGTACATTTTCCAGATTTCATACATGGACTCTCTTTATTTATAATACCACACTGACCATGTACCATCATATCACCAACGACCTCATACAAATAGGACTCCATATCACGATCAGGAATTTCAGCATTGATAACCTTATCAATGTCATCACTATTTGGTAATTTAGACCCTGGTGCTAGAAAAAGTACCAAATGCGCATGTGGCATCCCCCTCTTCTGAAACTCTATCGTGTACAAAGCTGCAAGAAAGTAAAGTTTTAAAATGACAATTAATAAATGAGTTACAAATATATTTTAAAATTAAACAACAACTATAACTATATAAACTTTCACGACAACAAATCCAATAAAGGCAGAATTTCAGTACCAGATTGGACTTTCCCAAGCATCCCATTACACGTAAGTTCATTCATGAGATTATCAAGTTTCATCTTGAAAATCCTACACAAAAATATCAGGACGATCATTTGTCTTTAGATTATGCTTATGAAAAAATCTTGTAATCTCAGACCATTTAGGATTACAAGTAATAGTAATAAAAAGATCAGAGAATCAAAAATATCTACATGTGGCCATATCTAAATAATTTTTCATCATATATCTCGAACCTCCTGTAAAAGAAGAAGGAATCATAATCCGACGACCAGTCTGAGATAGATTATACTTTCCAGATTCTGCAGACTTCATAATTTTGGAATAACTTTCCATCCGAAGTTTTTTCTGATTGTGATAAATATAATTGAGACGAATACTCTCTATCATTGTGTAAATATCAACCAGGAATTGCTGAAACAACCTGCCGGACATCACAATAGTATGAGTCTCGTCATTTCTGAACTGAATACAGAATGCAAAAAATTCTCGCATACTAATATTTGTCCTTTTTTCCCTGTATCATCTATATATCCAATGTCTATCCCTAACCTAAAACCATCCTCTCCATAAGAAAACAACAACGGATACTGTAGAGGCAAATAACCAGGATGCAACTCACTTATACGCTGATAACCTCCACATCTACCTTGAATAACTATATCATGTGAAATATTCTCAGATAGAAATTTTTTTACCACCAAAGCAGCAACCTCATCAGCTGACGGAAGATTCTGATACCTACCATCATAACTACGATAACTGGATAGAACCATTTTCATACCCGTAGTATTATCCGAAGAATTTATTATATCAGTTGCGTTACGTAAAGATTGAACATGTGGATTATGAGCATCCAACATTTTTTTAATCATCTTGACCACTTGTTCTTTTAATTTGCTACCACAACTACCTTTCCTACAATCAGAAAATAAGTTATAACTCCAATTTCAAATATAACAGAATAAAATCAGAAAAGGAAACAATAACAAATATTACCCGTACATAGCCATCCTATTAGCGACTTCATGCAATGTATCGTAGATGTACAATTTCAAAAACAAAGGAGTTTCTCCTTCCTTTGGTAGGATATCACCAATACGATGATAATTCTCGCCGTTCAACTGAAATACGTACGGTCTTTTACCATCATTCACAGAGTGATCAATCTTGCCACCTAAGGACACGAAAGAAAACATTATATTATATGCCCTTATAAACTCACGGTAATGTTTACTAAGTGCATCACCGTTATACAACATAGCCATCAATGTTTTGAGAGGATCCTTCAGTAGTGGAATTTTTACTTTCCCATGCTTACAACATGCCGTAAAGACCGGTTTACATCGTACTCGCCTCTTATCAATTTTTTCCCCATACCACATGCAAACACCACAATGACCCCAAGTGTAAATAGGATCACCATCGTCATAATAACCTACATTAAATAAAATTTCCATATTATACTAAGACAGCCAGAAAAATATCAAGCATTTAAATTGACAAATGTATATATAGATACGATTAATGGTAGAATAAAATTTAGAATCAATTTTAATAAATGTCAATACAATAATAATTAGGCATTATTTAATACAATAATAATTAGGTATTATTTAAGAAATTTTGGTCTAAGAAACGTAAAGGAGAGTCTAAAACCAATATGCAATCATAACATACAACATTTATGAAATACTCGAATATTTAGAAAAAAATATAACAATGATATATGCTAACATAATAATTGCTTAAAACACACTTAGTAAATGGTCAAAAAATACAATAGATCTCATACTCAGTGAGATTTTTCTAAGATCCAATATTATAAGATATACTCGCTCTGTTCCTAATTGATAGTATTTCTAGGAAATTTTTTTGTCTCAAGATACAATTAGTGATGAATCATAAAATTCAAGAAACATAACAAAATACTATTGGTTTAGAGTTATCGAAGATTGTTAATAACACAAAACAATGCATTTATAATTAGTTTTAGTGTATTTTCTTAATATATGTGAAAATACTAGAAATATGATCAAATCGGAACAGAGAAATTATATATACTATCAGAATATAAAAACTAATACTGTTTGGTTTCAATCCTGGCAATACAGATGTAGAAGTTCCAGTATCTCCAACTGGAAATGATGAGGCTCTTGGTAGATCTCCGGATTCAGTATCATCATCATAAACTTCAGAATCTATGTCAACATCATCTATGTTCTATAACCCAATATCAGCTGGTATGTTTAAGTGATATGAGTCATCTTCATCCTCCGATTCAGTATCACTCGCCACAAAACTAACAAAACTGTCTTCATTAGGAGAAAACAGGAACTTATCTGCATATCAAAGGTTGTATATAAAATAAAATAAAAACAAAGAAACTAATGTGAATATTATTACATACCAATTAAAAATACAAAAAATATAAAAAAAAACACGTAGAAAGAACAACCTGGTTTATTGGATTTTAGATGCAGTTTTCTTTGCTTCATAATCTCCATGCGTCTTTTCCTTACGTAAAAGGATTCTGCATGCAATATTGGTTCTTCAATTTCATCAGAAAGATCATTGTCTAACCGATACAATGAAGTATGATCAACAACATCTTTGACGTAATTTGCTTGCAAAACACGAAACTCTTTGACTCAACATTTTAAGAAGAATATAAGGTCAAAAATAAAAATTAACATCACTAAGTGCTTACATACTTTTCTTAGGCGTAGAGTTTATAGGATAGTTCGCGGTGGTCTCCTCACTGGTAGCTTGTTCAGCCTCATACTTGTGAAGCAAACAACAATACTTTTTGACCTAATTGTTTAGAAATACCTAATATATATATATATACATATGTACATACATATACATTAAAATATAGAATAATTATAAAATATCTAAAGGCAAGATACAATATTTCAGAAATATAATATTTACATTTTGATAATAAACAAAGTATACATTTATAAATCATAAAACCTAATATAAATACAAAATGTGTTCACAATCAAATATCTGATATATAAAAGAATAATGATAAATTTATATCAAAGATAAATATAAATATGAACATAAAGTTAATATATTTATAATCACAAAATACAAGTAATAGAATTCGAATTTTAAAGCCATTATTGTCAAAATTTGCATAATTCATGCTTATTTCTTTTCTTTTTTTGGTCATCAATCCGCTTATCCGCATAATCTTTATATTATGACCCCAATTTCATACTTTATTATTAAAAAGAGCTTGGCATAATAAATTTACTTGGAAATTAAACTTATCACACCAGAGATTTAATTAGAAAAAGAAAACTCTACCGCAGTGGAGAGTTGATCGGAAAACTTAACATTTCGATAATTTCCATAATAATAAAATACTTGCGCCCTACCTTATAGGTAATAGATAATATTAACGTCGCCTATATTCCCAAACCAAAACGAATATGTGACTATTAGATAGAATACTGTTATATAAATGTATATCTAATTAATTTGTAAATTGTTTGAATCATAATCTATCAGATAAAAATGTATCATGAATTACAAATATCACAACATTTTAGCAAGTAAGCATTATAAAATAATATATATTAAGAGACTGAAACGATGATTTAGTAGGTGACAAGCTAAGTCATATGCAGGAATATGATAATACGCGAATTAATTTTTTTTTTTTTAAATAAATCCCATGAAATGCAATTCAAAAAATCCATAAAGAAAATGAATGGAAACAAAAAACCAATGAAATATTAAAAACTAAATAGTAAATCGCTCCTCCTTCTTGTCTTCAACCTTCAATTTTTTCACAGTAGTCTTATCAGCAACATCAATGCCATCACGACGATATCCATCCCCATGCTTAGAATTGGGAGTACCAGATGAAGCATTTACAACTGTTTACAGCACACGAACCCTAGAATTTACAAACATACACGATAATAAGAACATTATACATTTATCAATATTTACATACAATAATTAAATTAGTATTCAGAGGCAAAAATATTAAATATAACCATCATTACCTCACTAGAAAGCATGTTCTTAAAATCAGACATGATATCATGTTTATCACATATTTTCTAAACATCAAATTTTGCCTTTCGACTTTTTAAATTATCAGGCCCAATCGAAATCTTAAACAACATTTCTTTCCCAATCAATTCTTTAATACACGAAGGAAAATCTTCAATATCATTCTGTAACAAAGTATAAAAATATATCAAAATTCAATTCACCAATGTTATCCGGATACAGAGCATATAGGAGAAAGAAATACCTCAAAGGACTCTCGAACAACTTCAAAAGCATGCCGACGAATCAATTGATGCGCAATAGTATCAAATAAGACAAATTTGACACCGGACTCAGAACCATCTTCTACATTCAGAACCAAAAGATACCTACATGTATGACAAGAGTATGATAACATATACTAAATAAAAATCACAAATCAAGCAATAGAATAAACATTAAACACAAATACATAAGATAACTAAACTCAACGTCGGTAATATCTTTATCACATTTCGCACAGTTGTAAAGGCACGGTTTTCCATCATCATTAGAGTCTTCAGGATAAGGATGGACTTTTTTTATCACACACCTTGCAAGAGATATAATACCAGATTGAAGAAGTATTTACAGACTTCACAGTAGCCACAGTAACAGTTTTCCCTTACTGACAAACAAAAACCATCAAAATATGATTACATTTAAACACTGAAACTAATACACAACCTCGGTTATACCAACAATACCCTCGAGAGTATGTTTTGTATTTTTAACCAAAAACTCCTCACGCAAAGAGCCTTCTGAACTCATGGATACGGGAACCTTATCATTATTAGTGAACACTAAGTTGTCGGAAGGTAGACTACATTAAAAAAATATAAAAACAATCAAATAATAATTAGAAATTTAATATATTAAAAAAATAAATTAATTTTTAGACTATTAAGATAAAAGAAATCTAATTAAATTAATAACAAAAATATATCAAAATTACATTCGAATCAGAGTGCCAGAACAACATACCTAGCACATAACTCTTTGACACAGGAAAGACGGGCATTCAAGTAAAGTTTTGATACTCCGAAAGAATTGGATACACTTATATCACCTACCTAATCAGACATATATATAAATATATTACAATAAGATGGTTCATATATATTAGAAAAAAAAGAAGAGTATAAACGATATAGACAATCAAACCATTCCATTCTTTAATCTGAGCAAATCTGATCAAACAGACAATAGACGATGTCTTATTCTTATTAGTGTAGTCAATGAGCTGCTTCACATATTTTCCCCAGAGGATACAAGTCAGACGGATATCACTATGAAAAATATAACACATAAACATACACACATTAAAATACTTAAAGCATAGACAAGACACCCGATTACAAAATAATATTAGATGTTAACAAAAAATCACATATGTTCTTACTCAGCATTACGAAGTTCAATGTTGACTTTCTTGCCAGCTTTACCCTTAATCTGTATTTCATCCACACGACCCACATTGACGAGCTGACCAATAACATCTATACATCACAGTAATACAAATAATCTTATTTAGAAATTTTCACACGTTTTAAAACATTAACATGAGAGTACACAATACATATATATATATCTATATATTTGTTATAAAAAAACTATAATATTTAACATTAACAATTAATACCTATGAATATGGATTTGTCTAGCACACCCGATAGTATTTCTACATAACTTGCTAGATATTGTTCCGAAACAGCTGCCTTTGGAAAATCATCACACGCAGTGACTACAATGGTGAGATAGAACAATATCTTGAAATCATATCCAGTAGTCCTGTAGTCACCAAAATACGTAGAGATCTTGAAAGTATTGACAATTAAAGCATCACCTTCTTTAAGACAATCTTTGAACTTGTCGACATGCTTATCTTCCACAGTCGCCTGAATCCTGTCACCCTATAAACAGAATATATATATATATATATATATTAGATATATGGATTATACTTTATATCAAGATCAACTATATGCTGACATACCTTCTCGTCGACAAAAACCATCTCGATGGTACTCCCAGAATCTAGCTGATAACCTTTCCACAACCTAAGTATAAGAATCTTAATCTTATACCTATCACTGATCGGTTTCAACACACTGACAAAGGTTATCCCACTTTTCTTTTTCATGATAACCGACATAGCTTTGTATGATAAGAGGTAAATAAAATATGATTGAAAATATTGGAGATCCTGAGACGTTAGAGGTTATATATATATATACAAATATATTAATAGGTACCACCGCATTAGGGTTAAATATTTACTTTCTCGTAAATAAAAGTTAATTTGATAAATTTTTCATTTCAACTTTATCACAATATAAACACAAAAAGATAATATGTATATTTTAACATAGTTTTAACGATGATTAATGATCATTAAATAACTGCTTTAATCATTAATGATGTGATAATACTCTAGATAATTTTAATATTTAGATTTAGTTAAATCTTGATTTGTAATATTTACTTTTCTGTATACATAAACATATATATAGAAAAATACATGACCATATCTCTACACCTTGAAGTAATACGACAATAAGAATAAGTATCTACTGCTAAATATATAAATATAATAGAAAACCTTTATTTTTAATTAACCGGTACGTTAACACGACACGACATTAAATCCTATATCTATTGTAATTGGAAATTATTAACTAAATAAGTATATTATTATATTGAATTACAGTGTGTAACTTATAATATTAAATCCAACTACAAATGCATCACATTAGCCTTACATTAAGTTAGTGAATGACACACAAAGAATGACAATAAACTTGAACATCTGAACCGTACAGTTACATCATTTAACATTAATGATTTGTTTACATTATCATTGATATATAACATTTATTCGATTGTTAGTATTATAATATCATTTAATATAAACAAAGTAACATAATTCAATATAAGTAAAATAACCAAAAATCAAATTGCATAACATAAACCAATTAATAGCAAAGTTCAAATTTTTATAAAACAAAAATTAAAAAAAAAAAAACAAAGTAAGAATATCAAAATCTTCTTCGGTTTCACACGGCGAACCCAAAAACACCTAACTCCATATGAGTATAATCAGTGGAAGACACAGACTTGTTACGTGTAAAACCTTTATGGAAATCGTTCATAACCCAACGTAGTAAACAATAAACATTCCGGCCTGAATGACGATTGTAAAAATCTTCAAATCTACGTGCAAGCGATCCAAAAAGCTCACAACGGAGGCGAACGCCACTACAATAGGTTTACAACGTATTATACCAACACTGTCATAAACAAATAAAAAATTGATGGCAAACAGAAACACAATGTATAAAAGCAGAACACACTAACAAAAAACTTACTGAGTGTCTTAAAAAAAAAATGACATGGTGTGCTCCTCCCCACCATTGACATCTTCTAGCTCTTCATAATTAATATCTTCTTCTTCAGTTACATCCACATATTCATCATCATCGATATCATCACTAGTACCAGTATCAGTATCCTCTTCTTGTTCCATATCTAAAGCATCACCATCCATATCACTATCTTGATCATCAGAATGAACACCGTCATCTATATCTCCGTCGTCGATATTATCTTTTCCTATATCCAATATGTCTACATCACCACAACGAAACATGTGGTTATCATGGAAGATGTTGGAATTACCACCAAATATCAAGTACATCATACCTCCCATGTCTAAATCATCATCTTCCATGATATCTTCTTCCACAATATCTCTATCAAAATTATTGATACATTCGGATTTATCAATGATTAAGTTTTTTTTGTAACCCACCATATGTAGCAAGCTCTCCAACATCAACAACCTTCCAAAACACATCTAAAAAATAAAAGCACATAGAATATAAGAACTCCATAAACATATGGAGTCAATATCAACAACAGATATAGAGTTTC
The DNA here is from genome assembly GCA_963555745.1 of Cardamine flexuosa. Taxonomy (NCBI): domain Eukaryota; kingdom Viridiplantae; phylum Streptophyta; class Magnoliopsida; order Brassicales; family Brassicaceae; genus Cardamine; species Cardamine flexuosa. The sequence continues at coordinate 20,299,386 of OY743216.1, read as the reverse complement.
GATAATAATAATAATCATATTTTGTATTAAAATATCACCTATCAAAAAATTAATTCTGCACAACACCAGAATGAACATCTTCGAAATTAACAAAACTGTGATAATCACTATTATCAACAGGTGGAACTTCATATAGAACAGTTCTATTTAAAAGTAGTAGTCGATACTGATGTTTGGCAGCTTTGCAATCTCCCTCGCTAATTTTACCAACAAATCGATCATAGACCACACCTCGTAAAGAAGCCGAAATTTTCGACCCCTACAAGTACGTATGAAAACAAATACCAATCTACTTAAAGTGAATTATACAATTCCATATATATAAGCATAGTCAAATATCGTTATAAGGGTAATACCTCATGATCGGCAGCAATAACTTCCAAGCTTTTCCCACCCATTCTCGAACACCTAATCCAAATACACAATATATTCACTCAAATCGACCATTCGTGTTTAGATGGATTCAAACACGATAGATTAACACAAGCAACCATGGTTATAGCAGAATCTGCAATACTTTTAAAGAGGTTAGAAACTATATATATAACCACATATTAAAGATCGATCATTATCAGAAATGTAAATAATAATAACTTTTATTTTTTTCAATCGATAATTGTTATGTATTCCATTATAAATATATAAAAAATTATAAAATTTTAATATTAAAGTTAATTTACCATTTATATAAATCACGTCAAGATTAATTCAAGAAATAACATACTAAAAAGGAATATATATATATATATAGATATATATATACAAGATATTACAATAGACCAAAATCTAAATTAACAATATATATATATTATAACATTATCATTATATTGTCCAAGTGATAAATATAATTAATATCTTTCAATCACACTCGAAGATGATCAATAAATATATCAAAGTACCAATTTATATGCATTCAATATATTTTATATAACACAATATTAAATCTTACACCATACAAAAAAAAAAACAACTATAATACGATATTGAGTAATATCAGTTGCCACATGAGTTAATTATGAAAGTCATAAATTATACACAATTTAATATGATAAATGGAATATAATAAAATCGATTTGTATTGTTTATCTTCGGTATCAGATATAGAATGCACTCGTACTATTAGAAACATATAATAGAAACCCAAGGTATATATATCAATAAATTAATAACGTTATAACAGAATAAAGCTTATATAGAAACCCAATGTATCCATTGCATAATATAAAATAATAATTAATTTAAATATTTTGATAATAAAAACGTAAACAATGCATAAAACAACTATAACTTATAAACAAAAAATCTCAACACCAAAGCAAATCTCTAGGAATCGTCTTCACTTTCCAATATCTTGATCCTCTTCTGAACAGCTTCAGGTATATACGGATTAACCATAACCACAGTGCAAGTGTAAGCAGTAGTAGCCGTCCATGACCTTTCAAAGTTCAATAAGAAAAAACGTAAAATTACACAAAACTTTATAGATTAAGTATTGACGTTACATATAGAGACCAATCAAATACCTGTATCGACTTCAAGTTTGACAAATCGTATAACACATATAATTATATCTTCATCACTATCTTCGAGGGACTGAAGAAAGTTGTTAGCATACGATTTATGCAAACGACATGGTAATCGTACATTCCTATAGCGAGAAACATCAATAGTTACACATAAAAAGAAAATATAATACACCTATTAATATAACCATAATATAATAGTATAGCTTAGAAACACAAAATCATTAACATACTCTGCATCCTCAAGCTGAAAACAAACATCATACCCGTCTGTACCCACGGTTTTGTGATCAACGTTATTTGTAATACCAACAAATTGCCCAATCAAATCTGTACATATATAATATATATATATATATGAATCATACGATTAAACCATAGCATAAAAAAAAATACCGAACATGGAGAACACAAGCAATATTTCCATAGCAATAAGCCGTGTTAACAGATCCGCATTTAATATGATCAAATCTCACAAATGAGAAAAAATCATTAGAAATTATCGAAGGAATAGGTTTAATAGAGGTTGCCAACTTCCACCAAATATTAAACCTATGAGTGGTAGGTTTAAAATCACCAAAGACAGGAGACAAGTAGAAATCAGTAATTGCAAACCAACGACCCTCGATCAAAATAGAAGAGAAACGATCGATATCCTGGCCATCAATTATAGCATGAATTTTTTGACCCTACAAAACAACATTCTCACATAACAAACAATGTGTTCGATAAAGAATAATAACGATAGGTTTATAATTACGACAAAATAAATCAAACACCATAGATAATAGTAACTCTAACTACATAATAATATACAAAAATTTATAAAGACACACCTTATCATCAGCCAGTAATAGACCTAAGATAAGCATCTGTAGAGAAGAATAGTAGAATTTCCTCAATATCTTAACTTTGACGATCCACTTGTGAATGTATGGATTTAATAAAAACACATCAATATAAGTCTTTGTACTGCGAGAATTATCCCGTGCAGCTGCCGCAAGGAGATGAGCCATAACTATCTTTTAAAACAACGAACGAAATAAGTATATATATTTTTTATAAGAAATAAAACGTAAAAACTATATATATACACAGGTATAGTAGCCAACACCGAATGCAAAACCTAATAGGAAAAGGATAAAACTATATGAGAAGATGTATGTATGTCAAAAACTGTCCCAACTTTTTCCATTTTAATATGAATAAAATAAATTTGATCCAATGTATATATACACAAGGACTTATTCTCCAAGATAAATCCAAATTTAAAATATAGAACAAAAAAAAAAGGAAGACAAAGGGAGTTTCCTTAAGATATAATTTAAAACATTAAAATTGTTAGTTCGAGTATTCAGAATCATCCGACGAAGTTTTGTTATCTTCCATAATCCTGTAAATATTATTAGAGAAACAAATATGAGTAAAATATCAGGGCGTATTTACAAACCAATAAAAACAGCATGAACACAAATATATTATGAATAATTACCTTAACCTCAATTCCTGAATCTCTGAGATATGTGAATCAAAATCAATTGTAGAAACATGGCTAATGTTTTTGACCAAAATAGTCCCTAATATTTAAAATGAGAAAACATTACTGAGTTATTTTAATTCCTTATAGATAAAAATATTTACATTGTTTAGTAGATGTTACCATGATGGTCATAGGTCAAACGCCAAAATCTAATAACGACGGTTACTATTTCCCATCTATGAGAAAGCCATTGCTCATTAAGTTATCAGCAAGATCATCAATTGCTTCACATTCCAAATGGATACCACTAAAATAAAAAACATACTATTTTCAGATATAAAAATTAACATTTCATACACTTTTAGTTTTAAACAATGACATACTCCTGATCTGTGAGGATAAATTTCATCTTTCAAACCCTTTCGCCAAATAGGTAATCATCAGGATCTTCTTCACAAGTTCTGAGTTGGTCGACACGTTCAATTTGACCCTACAGATATGCAATTATAGAAAATATATAATTGGTGGACAACAAATGTTAATATATATCCAGAAAACAGATCAGAACTTACAAACAAAATATTACCTATTGAGTGAGAAGTAAAGAGATAATTCTGATTCTTGATTTCATTAAATGAAACAAACTCGAAGAAATCTCCATTGTCTATTTCATCACAGTTTATGACTATAATACCATAATTGAAAATTATTTTGAAATTATGCTTCGTAATCTTGAATTCTCTAACATCCATATCAACTGTGAAGAATGCAACGATTTTCCATTCTCCTTCAGTGAAACGGTAACCATATATGTCCATCAGATTTTCAGGAATGGTAACTTGGATCTTGTCTCCCTAACAATCAAATAATGAAAAATATAATTTTGAGTAAGATAACATAATCACGAAAGGATTAATAGTAACATTACAAAATACAATGAATTTCTCTTATTCGTCATAAAGATAATAAGATTACAAAGATATCGGTGAAGATCATCTCGATGGTTTGTCAAAGAGTACAACACAATTTGTCCATTTCCTTATGCACTTAACATTTACACGCCATCTTGAATTCATTGCATGCAAGTCTTTGATGGGATCGCTCAGTTTTTTTTCCAATGAGATTGTCTTTTTCAAGTTTAGAACAAAGGTATACACTTACGTCTCGCCAGTTTATATTGAAGTGATAAAATTGTTAAACAGTTGTTTAGAAAAAGGAATTGAAACAGATTGAGAATAATAGTAACCGTATATTGTAAATATTTTCTGATAATATTATTCGTACGTTTTGGCAAGAAATCTAAATTCTCTGAACCTATAGATCAACTCAGACATTGGTCGAATCACAAAACCAAATATACCATAAATATATTCAGTTCCTTTTTTAATAATATACTAATTGTTGCATAGCCACATTTATTTCAAGCATACATCAATCTTAATAACATCTAAACAAAATAAACTACAATAAACAATTACATTATGATGAACTTGAAATATACAATGATCAAAATGAATACAAACATATATCGAATACAACACTGATAGATCAATTTAAAGATTCGTTACGGGTTAAACTCTTATGTATCCGACAAAGAAAAAAAAACAGAAAATAGTCTATACAACCCCAATTCCAAAAAAACATAGCAGATAATAAATAAAGACAACGAATACATAAGATATGTTCGGAAGAGCCCAGGCCATGAGAAGTATGTCTTTCAGATTCCAATATGCATTCAAAACCACGAAAAGACAATAAAACTACACAAATATTAACAAATCTACATGGATAAGTAAATAAACAAAAGAAAACAAAACCTAAGGATATCAAGTCAAAATTATATCAATTTGCAATTACAACACTTTAAACTCTCAGAAAAGCATAAAACCAAGATTAAATTAAAACATAAAAACATTAAAGAATCTATCATAATCAAAATAATATCAAACATAAATCAAACACAACACTGATAGATCAATTTAAACACTCAAATCTCAAAACAAAGCATATAAAATTATACATTAAGATATATAAAATTACATAGATGAAAGAATTGTTTAAAGTGAAACGTTTAGGAAGAAGAGACGGATTCATCGTCACTCGCACTCACATGGTCCAGTCTGCATGGAATATATTACATAATAAAATAGAACATGCTGAGTATATATAAGATCCAAATGAATAAATTAAAAAGAAAAAAAAACAAAGGAGACGCAATCAAACTAAATTTAAGAACAGAAGATAAGTCAATAGAACTTATTATAGGAGCTGATGGAGCTAAGAACGATTTCAAAACCTGTAGAATCGTTATTAAAAAAATCAGTAAATATATGGTATGTCTTAAAACATAAGAAACAAACAAAAGTCATTATTAAAAAAAAAAAAAACTTACATAGACATTTATTCCGCTGTCTGAATGATATGTGGATTAAAAATAACATCAGAGAAAGAAACCTTTGAGCATATCCATTCACGTATAACATAGATAAAAAACAATCATATGATAAATAACCATTATACGTATACAAATAAAAAATCAAATATCATTATATATACCTTCTTCAAAGACAACCCTGAAAAACCGAAGTACACAAAGTAAAGTCTTTCCTACACGCCTTGACCACCTTTTGGAAATGTATGTAGCATACTCCCCGTCTACTTTACAGCACAAACTCCGTGCACTATTCATTTTTTTAATAGTTATTGCACGGAATAATCAGAATGATTTGATAGATAGAGAACAATCCAGATATAATTGGACAAATAAGAAGTATATACAGACAAATACCCAATATCTTGTAAACGAAATGTAAGAGCATGAGTCTCCTGATTGGCATAATCCGTCTCAATACACGGATCATTATCAACGCTTACAATAACTCCAATAATATCTATCATAATACACGGAAAGCATTATCCTCCAAATTAAACAACATAAATAAACAACGACGATGAAGTACGTACTCACGCAGTAACTATTATCTAAATCTCCAGCTAGTATACTATCGAATCCAACGAAAGAAAAAAAAGTGACTATCACTCGTCGGTTGAATTGTATTAAAATACGTATTGTCCTTAAATACCATCTCAAAACGATGTGAAGTAGGTTGGAGACTATTTGTAACAGGTCTCAACATAAAATTTGATATAACTATTCACTTATATTCCAGTTGACAGGGTCCCAAATCAAGTATCATATCATTAGGTATAATAGCATGTATTTTAATACCCTGTAAGAAATCAAGAATAAAAGTAAAAAACAAAGATATAAATAAAGATATTGAACTAATTATCACGTAGAGTCCAATACCTCATCATCGGCCAAAATAAGACTTAACGTCTGGTAGTGTTCACCATAACTTTTCCATATCCTCAGTATCTTAACCCTAACATGCCACTCATGTATAAAAGGATTAATTCTCGTTAGATCACGAATAGCCATAGGAATTTCCGAGTACAAAAAAGAACGAACCTACAAAGATTATTTAAACTGTTTTTATGGTATACAAACCATCAAAACACTAATATTAATTGAACTTTAAAGTTGTTACCAACTGCCAAAACCCTAATCTAAAATGTAGAGAAACATTTAGGTTTAATAGTGTATAGTTTTAGAGGACCGCAATTAAGATTATAGAAATTTAATGGGTTATGATCCAAGATTTTATTAATTATAATTTGTAACATCATACCGAAGGTGTGGTCAACGATGATTTGGTTATTTAGATTTAATAATAGCAAATTTAACTATTATTTTAAAACCAATGTAAGTAATAATATAAAATGTAAAACCATATATAATAGAATATAAACATTACAATTAATGGCGTGCTTAATATTTGAGAACATTACAATGGAGAAGATTAGAATATTCTACAAAATAAAAACACATCTGAGGACAATAATCTGCCTAATTATTATAGGGAAGAAATCGACAAACTTCAAAATCCCAAATACAAATACAACAAGCAGACGAAACATGCATGTCATTATCCGATCCATAAGAACACCATCCGGCATTTTGCAAGCGAGTTCTACCATCACAATTACACCCCATTTTAGAATACTTGCTTTTAAGCTGATCTATCGTCGTTGTGCCAAACTACCACCTATGATTGATATTTTTTCTACCAAGCTGTGCTAATCTTCTACGGGTAGTCAAAAATAAAGATTCTCCCAAGGAATAAGGCAATATATTCATTCCTTTGGATATGTTTTCACCACCGAGACAAAGAAGAATTATACCAAGAACGTATTTTGCTTCTTCTTGCCAATTTGCCGCCGCTTTCGCCATATGAGTGATTCCCTTTTCCCGCTGATCATCATAGCTAGTGGGATGAAAATAGTGGACAAGACCTTTCCAATAGATAGCTTCTAGATTACCTCCTCATCGACATCTCTTCATAAATTTATCAAACCTTCATCGATTCTGCGACATGACGTTTGGAAACAGACCAATCTGCTGAAGCGGTAGATTTATTAAAACAAATATTTTGTTGGCAGCGATTCGTAGATCCCTAGATACCAATTCGAGGTTTCTAATATCTGTCAAAGAATGATTAGCAACATCGGAACAGATTCGAGATAAGATATCCCTGGGAAGAGAATGGAGATTTGGGAACTCCGGTTCCATAGGTGTGTATTCATTTTGTATATAATAATACACAACTTCAGAGATCAGTTTGTATTTTTATAATGCAATTTATGGAATGCGATGCACGAGAAGAAGGATTAGGAGTATATGGTGAATAAATAGAAAACCAATAGACACATCGGAAATGTACAATAGGTCAGGTATATAACGAACCACACATAACTAAACCTAATAATAATATCGTGTGTGATTTTATAAATCAATTAATATGTAATCATTTACATATTTTCTGTCAAGTATGAATTTATCATTATTATATAAAATCATACATATATAACTGGTAAGAATATATATTAAATTTAAATTCATCAAGTAATTAAAAAAAATTAAAACAGAAAATAACAGAATAACATAATATTAAAAACTTGAACAAATAAGAACTTTGATAAGCATGGTGGACTAAGAAATTTTTTTCATGTCTCGAATTCTGTTTCTCATCCGAATTGCTTCAAGAATGTAAAGATGAACTATAATGTATATAAAAAAAATTGAATACCACAATGTATAAAAGATTATTATTCTGATTCATCAGATCCAGAACAATATTCGTCCACTGTTACTGCAGGTAATATAGATCCACGGACGATTGAAACCCATTCATCAAATCTGCTAGCAGGAGCAGAATACACGCCACATTCGACTATAGGTATACCACACAAGTCCATTATTATTTTCAAAAATTTCAAACCAGTAGTCCTAATATGATCTGTTGACATCACAAGACCTACATGAAACAAAAATGACATATAAGGTACAAACAAATAAACTAAAACAAATTCAAAATCAAATCTAATAGACAATATTCAAACAAAGAAACAAACATACCATGATAACTTTGAACGTGTACACAGGTTGGCCATATATTACTATTCAAAACTTCCCAGGTAGAATACCAAACAGCCAAAATACGTAGTGTCTGTAGGTCACAAAAATAGAGTAATTCAAAACTTTTTTATTATTATCCCAAAGTCAAGAAAGCAATCAAGATTAATCGGCACAATATGTATTAGATATACCATACACACTTAAATAAGATATATATAGTGCGAAATTACCCAATTCTCAGAATACAGACATGTGGTAGGTAAACCCATCTAAAAATAAAAGTACATATACATATCATTAATTTTCAATATAAAATAAAACTAACAAACGTATAAACAACATATGAATTGTCAAAAGATACCATTAACTCGAACAACTTCAATTGTGACTGCTCCAAACGCATTAGCATGTGAATATAATAGGACATTAGACCGTATCAGTTTTAATAGAATATCAAATCACAATTATAATCTAAAGCTAAAATAAAGATTAATGTACCTCTGCAATAGAGACCATCAAAACAGCAGGTAATACATGCTCGATCTTATCATAAGATGAACAAATATAGGTCAATCAGGGGTAACAGAATTTATATAATATAGAATAGCTCAAACCAGATTATAGTTCAGAGAATACCTCACATCCTTTATTGATATACCGAAAGAATTTATTTATAGCATGGATCCTCAAAGTCGTCCCATTCAAATCATTATTATGATGAACACGATTTTATGAAGAAAAATAAGATAATCAAATAGAAAACAACAACAATATAGAAAAAAAAAGTATAGATAGATAAGTAGAAAAATACAATAAAGAATATAAGAAACATAATCAAACAAACTACCTGTGTATAATGATTGGATCCACACAATGTATTGTTTGAATTTGTAGGTTGTGGGATCCATGCACGTTCCGTTTCATTATAAACAAAACCCATATTGTACGTACAGAGATTCAAGGTAGATTAGAGTATAGATAATATATCTCCCAAGTTTTGGACGACTGTGAGAATTATAAAGAGATAAGAATTAGAGTTTATAAACATAAGGAAAATATTAGTATGGGAAGTTAAAATACACAACACGTTAACAATTAATTTATTAAATGGCTAAGAAGATAAGGAAACATGACTGTTATACTATCATGTAATTTAATATATATATATATATATATATATATTAATTGGCTAAGAAGATAAGGAAAAATGACTATGAAGACAGGCTAAAAAAATTGTTATTGTAAGAGCTAAGAAGATAAGGAAATATGACTAAAATTAAAAAGATTTCAAAATATCTCAAGAGAATCGATTGCATATAGTTGACCTTTAAAGTACAAGAGTAAAACTTATAAAGATTCGAGTGATTAATCATTATAAAAAAATATAATATATCATTGTTTAACTTAGGGTATTTACTATTTCTGGTGGATATTAACAATCAAATATACATTACCTTATGGAAAAATATATTATTACCAATATACATGACGCTAAAATATATATACCTAATAAAATAATATATTAGATTTAACACGGGATAATTACCATAACTAATATATACGAACAATAACATAAACTATCCAATAACTCAGAATATTTAACATTATAATCATTTAATTATTGGGCTACAAATATGGTCCAAAACATTAAGTCACGTTTGACAGTGAGATAAAAGCCCAGTCTGAAAGACAATTTAATCGAAAGTTTGCTTATAACAACACTTAAGAAAATTTTAAATATAGATAAATTTCACTTCAAATGAAGAGAAAAATAAAAATTCAGATCAGAATATTTGGATAAATTTGATGACAATGATAATAGAAAACCAACGAAATTTATGAAACTATTACATAATGTGAAGAAAGTATAAACACAATCCAACCATGATCATAAACTGAAAAGAAGACTAGATAAAGACATGATTAGAAACCATCATGAAGAATTACATCATCCAGATCATCAGGATCTTCTTCATCGGAATCGAACTCTCTTGAAAACATGAACAAATAGAGACAATTAGAACACACTACATCAAATGATATCGGAACAATTATATAGTCAAATACGAAATCAGTAAGTTACCCATTTTTAAACTGCTCGACTTCCATGATATCAGGATTCAGAAATACTTGACTAACTTTACCCCACGACTGAAGATTATTAACAACTACAATCAAAGTTTAATATTAGTATATAGAATAAGAACCAACATATTAGACATCAAGACAGTTTATAACACATTACCTCCATCCCTATTGACCGTCCACCACCTTAACACAACTATTTGAGTTTGCATAGCATCTAGACGATTCCAATCAGCTACAAATTTCTCAGCCAGTTCTCCGAGAGCAAGACACTTAATAACATCATGGCTTCAATTATTTAAATAAATAAATATGAGACGATTATATATAAAAATTGTTTAACAAACTAATCACTCGACCGGGATAACGATAGTTTAAATCAAGAACCTTACTTTTTATTATAGACGTCGAACACAATAGATGTGTAATCTGCTATTTGCTTCGTTGAGTCAGTGATACAGATATTTCCAACATCTCCAACAGTTCCAATTAGATCTAGAAACACATAATAGTATAGAAAGTAAAATAAAAATTATTTGTTAGAAGAATGGAATAATAGATTACCAACCAATCAAATAAGTAGAGTCAATCGACCCTTGAACGATAGATCCAAAATCAAAAGGTTGTAAATAAAGTCCAGGATCAGTGTAAGGGAGAGGATCAACAGTGGTTGTTGAGAGAAATACAACCCTGTGAAGATTATCCGCCGGACGATAGTCTCCAGAAACAGGTTTGACATGGAAATTATGAATAGAGTAACAATCACCCTCATTAAACTTCAGATCAAAGTAACTAATCAGATTGGTCTTGATAGTCACCTGTATCGTAGAAGTCTAAAAAAGAGAAAGAAAATAAGATAAGTATCAAGATATTCCCATTATCATAAATATACGCAAATATAAACACACCACTTCATCTCCCATAACCAATTCCAATTTCGTAGATCCCTTTGCAGACTTAGAACGTAATCTCCTCAGAACCTGGACTCTGATGTACCAACAATTATTATGAGGACCTATTGATAGAGAGAATCATAGACGTCCATATTCACACCAGAATATGAATATGATTTTTTTCTTTTCGGATCATCCGAAGATCTCGATTAATATATACCAAAACAAAAATACAAAATATAATTTAAGTTTATTCAATATAATTTTAAGTAACACAATAAATACAATGAATACATAACTATAACCGATGCATGTAAACCATAATATATATAATATTTATCATAAATAGAAATTATTAGAATATTAAATAATTAAACGTTTGCAATGTAAACTATAATAAGTACAAACATAATTTTTATAATTTTAGACTATAACTTTTAATGATGGATTCATACCTCCGACATTATAAAAACAATTCTTCTGGTAAAACTATAGACTAAAATATGAAATGTACATGATAAATAACGACTAAATATAGAATTAACAAATATATTTCAAACATAAATACACTATAAAAACACCAATTAAAACACAAAGAATTAAATAAACATATATATTTAAAATATAAAGACATTATAAAAGACCCAGATAAAACACAAAGAAGATAGATATAAAACAGAGAAATTTGGGTATTTAGCAAATATACCCTTAGATTTTGAATATATCAACTTCGACTAAGAAAAACTTAATTAAAACCCAACACGAGACCCAAATAATAAACCTTAAGAATACTCAGAACTTTGAGTATTGACGGAAATATGGTTAGATCGATAGTGTTACAAAGAGTTTTAACACGAGAGATAACATTTATAATTAATAGACATTTTTTGTTTCTAATTACTGTTCAGAAAATATTAACATAGAACTTAATTGTAGATAACTAATCATGATTTAATTTTAAAACAAAAGTATAAGAGATTGGGAAAAGAGTCATATAATGGGTGACATGATATGACTTGAGGCTGCATCCTCTGCATTTCTACTTCGAGACTTTGCATACTCACTGTACATCATCATACGGAAACAATATTTTGTTTGGTTGTAACCAGACGGAAACAATATAGGTATAAAGGGTTTTGTACCCAAGGTTTATTTTAGTGATATTTATAAATAAAGGAAAAAATAATAAGAAACTATTTGCATAATAATACCTATATTTTAGCTTGCTAGATTCTGCAATTTTTGGAAGTATGCATAGATTGTTTATATTCAAAAGGTCAAGTCATATCAACTTTCTTGGGAGATTGAATTTTGTTGATATATTCAAGAAACCTTTTATAGATTTTTGAATCAAATTTATTTAACAAATATGATCTCTAAATATCGACTGTACCATTTTATAATCTTAATATTCCCATAGATTTAAAATATACGAATATTAATTGAAAATTAGATCACTCATGAAATTAAATATATATTTCTATCAAAAATAAAAATTATTTAAACATATTGATTAGTATAATTGATAAAATATATTTACATATAGTCGAAATTATTACTTAATATATATTTGTTTAGGATATATGATAGTTATTTTCCCAATAATTAGTTGTTTTTATATGATATTTTATGATAAAGGATATTTCATTTAAACCTGAAATATGAGAGATGACTTTAAATAAAATTAAACTCGAAAAATCAATTCTGAACAGGTTAGATCGTATAATATTGATAATCAATTTTACAAGGAATAAAAGATAAAACTACATATCGATTTTAGACCAGAGTAGTAAACAAATAAATGATATCTGAATGATGATATTACTTATGATATTGTAAAGAAATATATTATTCAAAAGAAAGAAAAAAAAGTACGTAACAATAAAAATCAACATAGTTTCGGAAGATAATATCACAATTCAAGATCACCAAATGACAATAAAAAACAATAGAGTAAACAAAAATATAGTTAACACATTGTAACACACACAAAGACTAATATCAAAAGATACAATTAAAAAAGGAAAGAAAGAAGAAACACAATTGGAGAACGCCCGAGCATCAAACCACATAACCATCGGAGACTCATGTTAATCAGATCGAATCCCATTATCGTCAGAATCTCTGTAAAACAATAACCCAAAATAAAACCTTATAGTAATATGTATAAATAGCTTTGATAAGCTAAGAATGTAAACTTACGAACCCATTAAGATAGTCATCCATCTCAGGAAATTCAGGATTAACGAAAACTTGACTAACTCTATTCCAAGACCGCAAGAGAGTGTATTCAGCTACAAAAACACAAAACAAACAATGTAACAGATACAAAACGCACAACTCTCAATGGATCAGCTAACATATTTTATTAATACAATAAAACAAATTAAATTTTTTATGAATGACCTCCCATCCTTGACGTGGTATAAGTCCACCATCTTTAAACAACTATATTTACATCCCCATCAACTCTACTATTCCAAACAGCATCAAAATTCTCAGCTACCTCTCCCAAGGCAAGACAATCAAGAACATCACCTCTAAATACCAGAACACAAATATAAATAAGAATAATAAAATCAAGACGCATACCACACAAAATCCAACATACCTTCTGTTACGAATTTTGAACTCCATCGTAGCATACATAAAACCGGTCTCGTTGGATCATTTATGCTAAGATCTCCGGCATAAGTCACAATGCCAACAACATCTAAAGACATAAAAACAGGATTTATACGTGAATCATAAACATAATGTAAGATTACTATTAAGACAACAATAAAAATATACTAACCAAACAAATAAGTGAAATCCATAGATCTGTTTAAGATACTTCTAAGACAGAGGGCAGTGAGAGTAGACCGGAAGTCACCTTGAGGATCAGATCTAACAGAAGTATTCGACAAGAATAGAATCAGACCACGATTACGACTTGGACGATAAACTCCAGAAACCTCTTCAACATGGAAATGGCGTATAAACTTATAATCTCCCTCATGCATCCTCGAATCAATACGATCAATCATGTGCTCATTAACGACTGCGTGTACAGTAGAACCCTGAAACAAAAAAATCAAGAAATTTCATAGTTAGACAAAATAAAGATAATATCACAATTTTTAGTAGAAAATATCAAAAACATTACCTCTCTATCACTAAATATAAACTATAGAGTTCCTACCCAACAGATTTAAAGAATACCATTTTCGTATGATCTGAACATGGAGGAACCATCTGGTCCTTGAAGTATCCAAACTCAGGAGAGAATCGTCACGATTATCGGCCATTTAAATTTAAAGAGAGTGTTTTGCTACCAGTTAAGTAGACATGTATATCTCATATTAGTGACCACACAACACCTTTATAGACGAAACCATCGGAAAAGAAAAAATTACAATAAAACAACAATATATTTTTACATATACCAAGCCAATAAAATCAATAACATCGATACAACACACATCAAAAATAATGAAACAGAATGACAGCACAATAGACTCACAAAACACCAAACAAAAAAAAAAAAAAAACTTTCAATACATGTATACACATATCGATGTTATCAAACAAATACTATTGAAAACATTATGTTATACACTTTATATATAACATAAATAACATCTATTAAATTAATTAAAAAAATTAATAATAGAATATAAAACAAACCAAACGATTAAACGGTAAAAGGCAAATAATGATAGTTAGTGACAAAAGGAAGATATATGTACCTATAAACCAAACTGATAGATTAGTTACCTATAACAACAAACTACTGTCTAAATAATAAATACTTAAACAGAGGTATCAATCTCCACATGTTGAATAAGACTTCTAAGACTTACTACAAAATATATGTATCAAACCATTAATATCATACAAACATGTTGTAAGATAAACGATATCACCGATTAAAATATGACTTACAAAGCAACTTATGAGCTAATTGTATAACTAACAAATAAAAATGCAGAGGATCAATTACCATTTTCGGTACAGATGAAGATGTCAATTATAAAGAGTTACCATCAAGATTATGTTTAAAAAAATATAAAACAATTTAAAATTATAATAAATAACTATATTAAAAATATATAAACACATTATGTTAATTATAGTAAAACAGGGAATTAGTATCTGATATAAGAATTTAAACCATAACGAAAGTTTCAAAGAACCAAAAAACTAATAATATCATTAAAAAAGCAAGAGGTATATTAAACCTATACGACTACTCAATGGGATTCTCTTTCCGTATGGCAGCAGGCATATCATAATGTTGTGGAAACCTGTAAAATAAACGTTATCAGATGAACAGTTAAACAAATAAAATTAAAACACAAAAAATAAAAAAATAAAAATATACCAATCCCTGTACTCGTTAACAATAGACAGCTGAGGATTGAACACGAACTTGGTACAATTACCAATATTGGTACAACGCCAAGCATAACGTCCACCAACTTCAATCTTAGCAAATTGCAAGACACAGATGACAATATCATCATCACAATTCTTCCACGAATCGTAGAAGCTATAAGCACAATCCCTAGTGAATACACAAGAGATACTAATACTGCTACATAAAGAAAAAAAATACAAAATAAAGATAAGCTTAAAATACGAATACAATATAGCGAAATAAAACATTTAACATTAATATCATAACATTATTACTGCGAATCACGGAGACTAAAGTAAATCTCATATCCTTGTACAAGTGATCCAGGTAGACAAACCACACCAAGTTCAGAAACATTCTCGACTTTTCCAGCAAGATCTATAATCATTGTAACAAATAATCCGATAAACAACATATTCAACATTAAAAATTTGTATACACATATAAAGACATCACAAATAAAATAAAAAATAAACTCACCAACACTTATATTTGGGTTCAGAAACCCACTCAGAATATATCCAAACCTGGCAAAATCACAAAAATCATGTGCGCAATGCTCTTCGACAGACACAATACTTGTTTTGAATACAGTTCAATCTTAACCCTACGAGGTGTTATTCTGAACGTATCCTCAACCGGGATTTAACTAAAATCATGTATCTCATACCATCAAAGGACACATGGGGGTCTTGAAACGCACTGGTTTAAAACCATGATTGATCGCAACACTTCACCTACTTTGCCATCAAGTACCGCATGTATCTTAGTACCCTTACAAAAGCAATTAACAAATTGGGACATAATTTTCTTACACAGATTGTATACAAAACAAATATTAAGAAACTTAAAAAAACCTCAGTATCACCGAAGACATAATTAACCATAGAAACAACACCATTAGTCTCAACCCACTTATGTATAACTTTGACACGAATCTCCCATTCATGGATAATTGGATTAAGAGACAACAAACTAAACAAATTTTTATTTTTTAAAGACTAATTGAATAGGGAAACATGATAGCACAATCGGAATCGAACTGTTTAACCTAATTCTTGATAGAAATCGTATATATATACGTATAGACATTATTAAAAATATATATTTATATATATATATATATATATCTACAACCGACTAAAGATTTGTAAAAATATATATGTATAGATATATATGTATTACAGAATATTATAGAATAGTAATATTACCAGAATATAATTAATTAGTATATTATTAGATTGCGTATAAAAAGGAAATATGTCATAGACAAACATTAGATTAGAATTACACTAAAATATAATTAGATTTTGTTACCAAATTGAATATTATAAAACTAAATATATTATCTCCAAATTGTAACAACATATATATATATACATGATATTATATCATAACCGTATATCTATGTTTCTATATACTTTATTCTCATAACGATACTCATCATATAGATTACCAAACAAAACATTAATACACAAAACGACAAAGGCATAGAGATATAGTCCATATATAACATAAATATACAATTTGTATATAGAGGACACCATATCACGAAGTGACATACTTGTTATGTAAGTATTAAAGATAATTAGGACATTCCGTATAAGAGATAAAAAGCCATTTTCATACTTATGAGATATTTCTATTTGCATCTCATTAAAGTAAACAATTAAACAAAGTGATAGTAATAATTTATTCGAACCTTAATATTATAAAACTTAAATTAAAATTATTCAAGAATCAATAATAATTTTGTATATATATTATCCCACTTTATTTAAAATATCAAAAAGGACACTATTCAATTCTGATTATTCCAGGCATGCATAGTAATCTTCATAAAAAAAAATTTCATAGACGCACATCTGCCACGTTTAATCCTGTAGGAACATTCAATAAGACAATTATTCAAACATATAAATCATAAGAAGAAGAAAAAAAAGCAGATATGATTTCTATAATAAACCTGACGTATTCCATCAAGTGCTGGCAGACAAGGGTTAAACATAATATTGGAAACACCACGACGACTGTTTATAGTACATCGACCTACAATAAGAATTCACATTTTTGTATAAAATAATTTAAACTATAACAATTTATATAACAAAGCTAATATAAGATTTATGGAATAATCAAACCTGATGACGAGATATGGACATGCCACCATCTGAGAACCACTACCAATTTAGAAGAACCGGATTTACTGAATCCATCCAGCACGATCATAGCCAAATCATCACAAGCAGCACAAGAAACTATCATTTTCCTGTTTTATCATTATAATTATCAGACCAAGTTTATGACATCAATTAGAACACAAGATATTATAACAAAACTTCAACCATAAAAAATGAATATACAAAACCTTACTGTTCATCACGCAATACAAAACACAAGCACTTTCTATTATTTTGACGACGATTTCCAGGAAGTATTTCCAAAGGAAGATAGTAGAAAACTTCCTCCAATCAAATCTTAATATTAACATGTAAAATCATATAAAAATTCCACATCAGAGTTATAATTCCGATATTACTGAAAACACAAAAAAAAAAAACTACTAACCAACAGTAGTACAACGACAAAAAGATAGATGGAGAATTTCTGGAAAATGTCTGAACGTGATATAAAGAGAGTCACACATATTAGGACTATCAGCAACCTAAATGCATGAGATGTTACATGATTAATTCTGTTATTACTACGAATAGAATAACATGTTATCTCTTTCCATTGGCCTTCACCAACGACATTGATAAAAGATGACATGTATGTGCTATCAACGGTACTTTGGATTTTGCATCCCTATAATATACATGAAGAAAATTTAGCAACCAAGATAATGACATATGAGGTAATATACGTTTTTATCAAGCAATAGACTAAGATTATGTTTACTAAATATAAAACATACCCAAACATCAGATAAAACGTATTCAATAGTATGACCATGAGAATTATGATCTACATAAACTCATAATATCTTAACACGTATCATTCCAGCATAGCTTCGAGAACGTATACTCGAAACCAATGTTAACATGGTAGACAACAATCAGAGTAAGATATATTTGCGTCTAGGTTTAATAAATACATATATAGATACATTTTAGGTTTTATAGATATAGATACATGGTGTAAACGATACAGGCGGTTAGGTTATATAGATATGGACATGTTTTAGACATATATTATCTATAATTTTTTTAAAGATCATTTAATAATTATAAAATCAACAATCAGCAAGCGAATATTCAAAATTAAAAAAATATATAAAAGTAAGTAAATTTACATTTAAGAGTAAAAAGTATATTTTCATTTATATACAGCATTGCAAGTAATACAAATTCCAAGTTACACGCAATACAGATAATAATATAGAATCAACAACAAATAAACTGAATACAAGTTTATAGAAATCAAAACACACATTTACAAATTTTTATATACGAATAGAAAGTACAAACCACATTCACAAAATATTATACTAGACATAATTACAACCGATAAATATTATATTAGTCATAATTATAATATGTTGGTATTCACATTTATGCATTTTCATTAAATATAGAAAATAAGACATTTTATAAATTTTGTATTTGATCGTAAATATACCAAATTATTATTATATCAATACATTTTTAGTATTTTAACCTATGATA
The DNA here is from genome assembly GCA_963555745.1 of Cardamine flexuosa. Lineage (NCBI taxonomy): Eukaryota > Viridiplantae > Streptophyta > Magnoliopsida > Brassicales > Brassicaceae > Cardamine > Cardamine flexuosa. The sequence continues at coordinate 20,279,856 of OY743216.1, read as the reverse complement.
ATGTAGGCACATATTCATATTGTAATAGTAATTATTCAAATTTTATATCTTTAATGATACGATAATATACATTTGACCAATTATTACGACAAATAATATATTTATAACTATTAGGCAATAAATAAAGTTTTGTTTAAAATACAATATGGTGAAAGCTATAAATAAAACCAAGAAAGGAGTAAGATGAATCTAAACAACTAAAACATACGAAGAGATAAAGGTCGTCAAGCCAACTCTTTGGTCATACGTCTGTCAAAATACTGCACAAATTTAATCGTAAGAAAAACATATAATTAATTGAAAGTAAGGAAACATATATATATACAAAAGGTTTACAAAGACTTAAACTTTATAGCATGAGGAATGGAAGGGTTCAGAGTAACACAAGAACACGGCACATGCAAGCATCTCCAAACACCTATTCCAATAACATTTTGGAATTATACATTAATATACAATACATACTTGTAACGTTACATTGCAGTAAATACATTATACTTAAATAAAAAGAAGAAAACAAACTGAAATGCATTGGTAAGATACCTTCAACACGTACAACATTAAAGAATCTTAGCACACAGACGATTGCTTTGCCTTTTTTCTTACACCAAGAATCAGTAGAGGCAATCAGCATAGGATCCATATACTATACACTTCATAACCACCATCATTTATATGTATAAGAGTTTTATATTATTAAACAAACGAAACAACATTACATTATTTTAAACAAATTCAAGTACGAAGTGTCATTGATGTTTATAATAACACCAATCAAATCTGTTTAGACACTAATATAATTAATATAAACAAACACAACAAAAAAAAGAAAAAGAAATTAACAGAAGTTTATAAGGGATGCATTATATATAGATACTAACCTACACATGTACCCGAAAGAACGTCACCAGAATTTATAAGCTCAAATTCAACAAATGAAAAGAATTCACTATATATTCTAGGCTTAATAATATTAAAACATGTTTTCTCATGGAAAACCATCTCAAATCGATTAGAAGTTGGACATATATCACAAGTACCAGGTCTCAAATCGATTAGACGTTGGACGTATATCTCAAATCCGATATAACTATCCATCGCCGTTCCAAAAGACGTAGAGAGAACTTAGCAATGATATCTCCAGATATGATACCATGTATCTTATTCTCCTATAAATACATTATCATACGATATCATATATACAATAGAACAACCTGTTAATATAACAATAATATCAAACAATTCAGATACCTCGTCATCAGCTAATATCAACTCCAATGTTTTGTAATGACCTTTAACATGCTTCAATCTCCTCAATATTTTCACCCGCACACGCCACTCGTTCACGAGAGGATTCAAGCTCGAGAGCTTACGTGAGACCATTATGTGAAAATATAAGTAATGACCGAATATTGATACACGCCATTTGCAAGTTTATATAAGAATCCGAAAAACTTATATAAAACCCTAGATCACCCAAAAACATTAGACTAATGTCGTTTTAGGTATATATTAGAAACCCCTAAAGTTAATTACACACTAATGTTCCATCTTTTAAATTAGTTTGATTGTTTACTCTGTTTTTTATTATCTAAAAGTTAAGTTTAGAAGTTTATATCTGTTTAGCAATGAAAACATCAAAACAATTATTATTAAGATAATCTTGTAAATATATGTATATTATAATAACATTTATATAGCAACTGATTACGTAATCACATATGATTCAAGGGTTCGTATAAATAAAATTATATTAAAAATATAATTCAGTTTAATTCTATAAATAATTTAACACTATTTTTTTATACTATAACAAAGACAAGCAAACCAGTCAAATGTATAATTTAAATAGAAATAAATATTCCAATAATTATTATATTCTTCCAGATAAGACGGAAAATATAAATTAATATATATTTAGATAAATATATAAACATATTTACAAAATTTATTGTAGAACCGTATTATAGACAGATTTCTTATTTCAGATGGGCTAAATTTACAATTACACAACATGGGCCTAATTAACTTATAATCTAACTCAATTTATAGTCTAGAATTATACATCATTCTTCATATATAGATTTGAATACCGCATACACCATATTCTTCATACCCTTTGACCACAAAAACAGACTCATTAATCTCAATCGAATATACTCCTTTATAATGCAAACTTCATTGTCACGCAACGAACAACAAACGTAGATCCCTACTACATTAACATGCAAAAAATACAGTAATACAACCATTTAAAATCCAAAGATTATAAATTTAATGTATCAGTTTAAAAAATTGAATAGCAAATAAATTAAAATATATCAATTACATCATGTACTTGTTTAATATGATTATCGTTATATAAGAGTACCTAGTCAATAAACGAACCCGATCTCATTATTTCGATATACAACTATTTAGCAATAGACACATGATATATTAATAACTATCACATGATATAGTAATAATAAACAAGATACTAATACACAAAATATAAAATTATAAAACATTGATACATAATATATCAAATCATTTTCCATCAATCAGTAAAGATAACAAAAATGTACACATATGAAATTTCAAGATATTATATAAGAGTACCTCATCAATAGACGAACCATATCTTGTTATTTCAATACATATCTGTTTAGCAATAGAAACATCAAAACTTCATACATGATTTACTAATAACATACCAGATATTAGTACACAAAGATATAAAATTACGAAACATTGATACATATTATATCAAACCGTTTTCCATCAATCAGTCACGATAACAAAATACACACATAAGAAACTTCAACATAATATATAAGAGTACCTCAACAATTAGACAATCCAGAGCTTGATATTTCAATATACGTCTGTTTACCAGTAGAAACACCAAAACTTAGTACATGAGATATTTATAACAAACCAAATATTAGTACATAAAGATATAAAATTATGAAACATTGATACATATTATATCAAACTGTTTTCCATAAATTATTCAAGATAACCAAAATGTACACACAGGAAATTTTAAGATATTATAGCGACAAATACAGTAATACAACCATTTAAAATCCGAAGATTATAAATTTAATGTAGCAGTTTAAAAAAATTTAATAACAAATAAATTAAAATATATTAATTACACCATGTGCTTGTTTAATATGATTATCGTTATATAAGAGTACCTTGTCAGTAAATAAACCCGATCTCATTATTTCGATATACAATTGTTTAGCAATAGACACATGATATATTAATAACTAACACATGATACGTTAATATCAAACCAGATACTAATACACAAAATAGAATATTATAAAACATTGATACATAATATACCAAATTATTTTCCATCAATCAGTAAAGATAACAAAAATGTACACATATGAAATTTCAAGATAATATATAAGAGTACCTCATCAATAGACGAACCAGATCTCGTTATTTCAATATATATTTGTGTAGCAATAGAAACACCAAAACTTCATACATGATTTACTAATAACAAACCAGATATTAGTACACAAAGATATAAAATTATGAAACATTGATACATAATATATCAAACCGTTTTCCATCAATCAGTCAAGATAACCAAAATACACACATAAGAAACTTCAACATATTATATAAGAGTACCTCAAGAATTAGAAGATACAGCCCTTGATATTTTAGTATACATCTGTTTAGCAATAGAAACACCAAAACTTAGTACATGAGATATTTATAACAAACCAAATATTAGTACATAAAGACATAAAATTATGAAACATTGATACATATTATATCAAACCGTTTTCCATAAATTATTCAAGATAACCAAAATATACACACAGAAAATTTTAAGATGTTTTACAAGAGTACCTCACCAATAGACGAACCAGAGCTTGATATTTCAATACACATCTGTTTAGCAATAGAAACATCAAAACTTATTACATGATATATTAATAACAAACCAGATATTAGTACACAAAGATATAGAAATATGAGAACATTGAAACAAATTTATATCAAACCATACACCATTATTCAGTCAAATTAACTAAAATATACATACAGTAAAACTAAAGATATTATGTAAGAGTACCTTATCAATGGACGAACCCGAACTCGATATTTCGATGTACAACTATTTGGCAATAGAAACATCAAAACATCAATAGAAACATAAAAACATCAAATTATGAAAACGTTCAAACACTGATACAAAAAAATATACTCAGATTAAAACAGATATCGTTACATCAAATGTAAAAATACATATAGACCACCCAATACACATATTCACGTTGAAGATCACAGTATCCAACCTACAATTTTAAGTAAAACCAATTAATCACTAAGAAAGGCGAGATTTTACTGACCTAATCTCATATGTTGACGAAGACGGTAACATAATTGCGACCAGACAGTACACACATATAACCTGAGATTTTATAAAAATAAAAAAACCACAATCAAACAAAACGTATTACATGAACCTAACAAAGTCACCTCAAACCACCCAAAAAATACAAAACGACAATATATAACAGAAAACGATATTAGGTATTATGATCATTCGAACCAACACTATATATACGTTTTTGAGGGTGGTTGCATTAGCTAGGGTTTACATTTTTGGGCCGTAATTAATTGACTACAATAAAACATCACGATCAACATATTACGGACATTGGAATCGGCCCTAATATTCAATAATCAGTGAATTTAGTTTATTTAATTAGTCAGATAGAAAATAATTAATTCATAATGGGCTGGCTAAACTTAAGGCTAAATTGTATCATTTAACACTAACATTCATTTAACATAAAACGACACATATTAATTAATCAGTTCATAAATAATTAATGGAATCGGATTAAAATATAATGGGCTGGCTAATTAAGGGCTAAATAGTATCATTAACATTAAAATTCATTTAATCTAAAATAAAATAAAAAGTTGAGCTTTGATTGTGGTGCATTCTGACTTCTGCTTTAATATATATATATATATATTTCTAAACTAAATTATTCAACTAATGAATGGAAGATTAGAACTCTAATATCTTGAATTTGGAATTTCCATCATAAAGATAAATTTGAATCAATTCTAGGCATGGAAATTGTTGTGATGGATGAAAAAGTATTTTGCATATATCATTTTTTTTGTTTTCTGTTTTTTTATTTTATTCTTATTAACTGAACATATTTTTGTTTGATTTTTGGTTAAGAATATTTTCTAATAGTAAATATTATATTTATTTTAGTCTTAAATGAGATCATTGATTTTAATATTATTGACTTTATTTTATCGCAAGAATATTAAATTATTTTTCTATCTAAAATATTATTAAAACTAGAAAGTTATGCAAAATACTAGACATAATTTATTGGCATTTAAATAGTTTTCTTATGCAAGATATTTCTTTTAGTTTTTTTTGTTTTTGTTTTTATATTTATTGGATTTTATTAGTTTAAAGATCAATATTCATATTATAGGTTCAGACTTTACAAAGAAAAATAATTTTTTTTTTTTATTATCTCAAATAACATTTTTAATATAATAAAACTATATTGCATTTAGAATATATTTTAATTTAAACAAAATTTCCTAAAAATTAATTTATAAATGCACTAAGCACACAGGAAGTATATTTGGGAAAGAAAATTTGGGAAAGAACAAGGCTTAGACCCGAAACATCTTATTAAGAAAAGAAAAAAAGTATAGCAATAACAAACTGAAAATGTTAAGAAAATATCTCAAGAAGAAACAAGAGACATGAACTCTTCATCTGATTCCAAAGCTTCCATAAACTCTGGAAGAAGACACACCTCCAAATCAATGCTTCCTCCTCCTTCTCTTCCTGGGTAAGCCGATACCTTCCCATCAAACTTATGTGCATAGCCACTTCTAAGTGTCACGGCTTTTCCCATCCCAAATTCACAGCCGTACTTGTTGAACCTCGGCGAGCTTCCCATCATAACGCTCAACGGTTCAAAAAGCCGATCAATATGGTAAATGTAAGGAGACTTCAACCATTGCTCAATCATTTGAGAAACCTTTTCACTCGTATGTTCAGTGACCGCTTGATGCACTTTCAAAGCAGCCCATCCAAGATCATTCTCTACCAGCTCACCGGCTTTTGCAGCCGTTCGCAAAGCAGATATGCTGTTACCAAAGTAATCCTTGTGAAGTGGTGGATACATCCTTGCTCTGTTGTCAGCTGCAAGTCTACAACTTGTTTCTTGTTCCGCAGGTAATTTTCGTGCCCTAGTTATGCATCTCCATATAACCGCGGTTATCGACTGGAAAGATGAAATAGAGGTTGTTCCGCATTTTTGGTTAACCTTTGCTTTAAGCAACTTTATTGTTTCTGCCGAGAAACAAAATATTCTCTCTTTGAGAATTGGAGATTCAAAGGGTCTAATAAATTCATCAGGATGGCTATAGGGAAGGCTGAAGAGGGGACCATATCCTTCAGGGATATAACGCTTTAAGACTGGTGGGTTCTTAAGACAAAAGTCACCTTCATTCTCTTGTCCTTGGAAGATCTTAGACCAAGAGTTAAAGAAGTTCCAGAACGAAGTACCATCTCCCATTGCGTGGTTCATTGACACTCCTATGAAAATTCCATCTACCAATTCTGTCACCTACACAAAGTGTACAAACTCATAAATTATAATCAAGGTTCTCCAAATTGTATTTGTTGTGAGTGTTTTTTTGTTTTTTGTTTTATAACCAAGTATATATTCTGAGTTGTAACCCAACCGAACCAAAACAATAGTCGAAGAAACAATTTTCCGATTTTTAGTTTTTATTTTTCATATCCGAAAAATTGTAATATACAGTATGGGCAAACTGAACATGACCAAAAATAAAATAACATATTCAACTCTCAACTTTCTTTGAAAATATTTCGAATAATAACAAAAGTCGACTAGTTAAACCGTATCAAATTTAGTCCTTTTCTTTGAAAATCCTTTTAATATTTTCTAAACACTGAAATTGTATCAACTAAACCAAACTACCAAACGATTTATTCAGTTTCTATATTCCATTAATCGGAAAAGATTCTAAACACCTAAAATTAACGGTTACTTCATATCTTAAATAAAAGTTTTTTCAACATAGGCCAAAATAGAACCAGACCAAAAAGAAAATAACTTCAAACCTCAATTTTCGTTGAATATATTTTATATATTCTCTGAAAAAAACTAAAATGGAAGTAAAAAACGGTGAAAAAAACAAAGACGAAATGAAAAAAAGAAATAAAAAAATTAACTGGTTCAAACCCTTTTAAAATTGGTGAAAACAATTTTCAAATTTCCTAAACAGTAAACACCAAAAGTCCAAAACCATCTCATCATACCAAACCAAAAAACAATTCTTCGGTTTCTAAATCTGGTAAATAGAAAACAAATCCTAAAATCTTTAACAAAAAGAAAGGAAAAACATTCTAAAACCCTTAACAATATTTCTTTTAAGGGATAAACAAAAACCTGGACTGATAAAAGGCTCATGGTGTGTCCATCATGATTTATAGCTCTGTCATGGTCAAAGAAAGAATGAACAATCAAAGGAACATACTTGGCCTCCACAATATCTGCAACACATAAATCTGAAGTTGCATAGATGAACCCAGCACCAGGGCTATCGTTACAATCCACAAACACAGAATAAGATTTTGGTTTTTCCGTTGTCAACGAGGAGAGGCGACCAGCAAGAGGGTAGAAATGGATGAGCGTGACGGAGAGAGACTCTTTTAGCTTCTCAAGAAGAGTGTCAATGGAGTTAAGTGATGGCTTGTGAAACAAGAGACCTTTTTGGATGTATTGAACAGAGAGCATTGCGTAGTCCCATGGAGATAAGTAGTATGGTTGCTTTGATTCTTCTGAGATAGTTTTGGGTTTAACGAAAGATTTGGAGATTATTTTTACTGAAGATGAAGAATCCATTATGAAAGTTTTTAGCTCAAATTCGATATGTGAATGTGTATATATGGACAGTCAGATAAGATTGGGTTGGTAATTGGTACTTGGTAATGTCCGCTTGTCCTTTTCTTGGTTGGTGGAGTTTGTGAAAAGTCCAATATTTCTTTTGACTGGCTTAAACAAAAGATAAAAGGTTGGTGGATTCTTTTTTTCCTCTTGGTCAGTCAACGAGTTGGTGGCTGAGAGCCTGAGAGACTATACTTCTCCGATCTACTTTGAATTCTGAAAGAAAAACTCATCAAAAATTTATACTTCTTTTCTATGTGATTAAGAAACTGTAAGTTATTAGGAGATATGATTTTAGTTGATATTGTTTTGGTTTGTGATGTTTGTTTGTATGTATGGATTGTATTGTTCTTGATTACAGTACATATTGCGTTAATCCTAATCGATTCAACTTGAAACTTGTCTCACGATCTCGATTGTGTCAGTGTAAAAAATTATGAAAAAGTAGAAAAACAAAGAAATGAAACGCACAGAAAGTATTCATCGATCACGTTCTATATTATAATATTAGTTTATTAAGAAAAATGATTGTAAACTACAAAAAAGTATAGTCCATCGAATACATACACATCTACACTAAGCTAATGTATTAACCTACATGAAGAATTGACTCTGTATGGTACGCTTACCTGCACAAACAAACATTAGTTATGTGACCAATACAATAACTATCATTAATTGTCTCTCAATTTCCCCCGACCAAAACATTGTATCATTTGTCAGGGACGTAATTTTCTACCTGATTGCTACTTATTTCGTGTTCTACGTCTAAGTAGCAAAACATTTATGTGACAAGCAACTAAACTCATTGGCAAAGTTTCAAAAAAAAAAAAAAAACTAAACTAAACTCATTGGATTTTACATTTTATTCGTCAAATTTAGCTTCCAAACATAAATATTAATCATAACCCTAATCTATAACAATAACCTAATTAAACATTAAACCCCTTTGAATAAATCTCATCTCCCAACATGCAGATCTACTCAACCATAGTGATGAGTTGATAGATTATAATGTTGTATGGTATAAAATACAAAGAAAGAGATAAAGACAAAATGTAGACCTGAAAATGAAATGGAAAATAGTATAGATATGAGAAAAATCAATGTAAAAGTTTACAGATCCGTAGTGGTCCCCTCCAGACCGCCCGGATCCCACGAGTGAATAGAAAGTTGGATCTACATTGGATCTCACCTGAATCGCCCCATCTATCCTCCTGAGGAGAAGTTTTGTACCATCCACAATCCAATAATGGGGGTGAAATTGTTGAATTCAAAAGTTAAGGATTGATTTGATTAAATCCAGAAGTTACAGTCGGGTTTAATTGACAATTTTGGAAGTTTGGGGCCAATTTGTGATTTCGGAAAGTTAAGGATCAAATTGATCAAATTGGAAGTTCTCGGATGGGTTAAATTGATCGGATTGAAAGTTTTGGGGTCAATTGCGAAAGTGGCAGAAATTGGAGGACTGTTCACTGTAATAAGCAAACTTGATACATATATACGTGTATTAGCGTGTGTATCCCCCTCTTCGTCGACTTCACCGATACCTAGCCGTCACAAGGAGTTTAGATCGCGGGGGTGCTTTGTGTGAGAAGCTCGAATCTCTCTCCCATTCACGGTAAGGTCTCTCTCTCTCTCTCTTACTCTCGTTGGTGTGGTCGAGGTGGTGACGTACGACGGTGGCGGTGTTTGTGGTGATCGTTGCCGTGGTGAGTTGGAGTCATGGACATGGCGGTGGTTCCGCGGTGATGTTGTTGACGGTGGAGTGATGTGGTCGTGGTGGTGTTACGGTCGGAGACGAGTATCGCGACGGTGATGGTGTGATCACGGCGTCGTGAGGGGCTCGGCTTTGTGGTGGCGTGGCATGAGGGTGGCGCAGTGATCGGAGTCACGTCGGTGTGACGTGACGATCGGTCATGGAGGCTGAACGGTGAGCGGTCGTGTGTTTGGTGGCGTTGGAGGAGATTTAGTTTTAAGGTTTAGTTAGTTTTATTATTTTAATATTAATTAATAATATTTTAACATTATAATTAATATTATTTTATTATTTTAGTAGTTTTTAATATTTTTACGTCCCGGGTATTTTTTTTATATTTAGGCCTTTTTCGGAAAATTCAGAAGTCGTCAAACCTTATCCCAGACATATTCCGAAGATTTCGAGGTGAGTGCTTGCGTGATAGGACCCTAGTTAGTCGGAGGACTACGGTGGGGGTGTTTATGATATTGATTGTGTGGTTCATTGTGTGATTTATTGCGTGGTTCATAGTGTTGATTATTTGTATGGACTGCATGGGATTGCATGTTAAATTGTAGCTAACATGGGGATGTTAGCCGGTAGATTTTGTGCCTCATTCAGTATTTTTTTTTATACTGAGGCATCTCGTTATGTGATGCAGATAAAGACTGATTCTTACTGGAGCTCGTGGGACCAAAGCTGTGGGGATGGATGACATGACCAGAGTCGGGGTTGACTTTATGTTGCTTTTATTGTTTATTTATTGTTGAGACGGTGTTGTTTATAATTTGCTTCCACTAAGTTGTTAGATTCTATTTATTTATTTAATTGGTGAATTTAATAAATAAATTGTCTAAGTTGTTAGAAAATTTTAAAATTTGCTCTTTCCACGCGTTTTCTGAGTTAGTAAACCGATTCCGGTTTAGGATTTCCGGGACGGGTCGTTTCAATTTGGTATCAGAGCGGAGTTGTTTCTAGGACGCTCTAGCTGGTGATAGTGTGCATAGTATTGTTAGCTTGGTGTAGCTATTTGGTGTATAGTGTTGGGTTGCAGGGTCATGTCATCTCGCAGCCGAAAAGTGGTTCCACGGTAAGACTCGTGTTTGTACTACTATTTCTGTTGTCAAATAATAATGAGTTTTTTTTATTAGATGGTTGATGCTGATAGAGTTGGGCAAGGTCTCAGAGGTCGTGGCCGTGGTGGCGGGGCGGGCCGTGGAGGCAGAGGTGGCAGAGCAGCAGTGGATATGATGCAGAGTGTCACAGTGGAGCAGGCGGAGTATGGATATTCTGAGGAGGAGGGTCATTCTGGGATAGCGGCCGTGCATGGTGCTATACCGGCACATGGTGGTGCTCAGGCAGATGGGGGCACGAACCAGATGGGGGCGATTTTGGGTATGTTGGCCCAACTTTTGGAGAGGATACCTGGTGTGGTACCTGCTCCAGCTCCAGTGGCGCCATAGGGGGATGCTGCTATGCCAGAGGTTGTTGCTGAGAAAGTTCCAGTGGGGGTTGCTGAGGCTGAGCCAGTGGGTCCGTCATATTTGAGGGTGATGGAGCACATGCAGAGGTTGGACACCAAGTTTTTCAGTGGTGGTGCTCGACCGATTGAGTCTGATGAGTGGAGGTCCCGGTTGGAGACGAACTTCCAGTCGATCAGGTGCCCTGTGGAGTTTAGGGTGGACTTGGCGATTCATTATCTGGAGGGTGATGCATATGATTGGTGGCAGGGTGTTGTTGCCAGGAGGGCGGGAGTGGTGTTGTCTTGGGACGAGTTCCAGAGGGAGTTCGATCTCAAGTATTTTCCGCAGGAGACGCGGGACAAGTTGAGAGGAGAGTTCCTCTATTTGACACAGGGGAGTCGTTCGGTCCGGGAGTATGAGGCCGAGTTCAACCGTTTGAAGCGGTTTGCTGGTCGGGGGGCAGATACCGATCACGAATTGTTATGTGCCTTTCTTCGAGGTATGCGGATTGACCTCAAGAACCGCTGCATTGTCCGCCAGTTTGAGTCAGTACCAGAGTTGGTGGAGTGTGCGGCGCAGTTGGAAGAAGGCATGAAGCTGGAGGCTAGCTTGAGGGTTTTGGGGTCAGAGGCTCCGAGGAGGTTTCAGGGGCAGAGTGCGGCACCGAGCAAGGGTGGCAAGCCCGGTCAGCCGCAGGGGCAGAAGAGGAAGTTTGAGGATACTACCAGGTCAGCGGGTTCTAGACCACGGTGTTTCAGGTGTGGGGTTCAGGGACACCGAGTTGCTGATTGTCCTTTGGAGGGACATGTATGTTACTTCTGCAAGGAGTCGGGACATATCAAGAAGGATTGTCCAAAGTTGGCTCAGCCAGTTGCAAAGATCGAGGCACCACCTCCGAAGTGGGCTGCAGTGGCACCAAGGGTTTTCACCATAGGCGCGGGATCGGGCGAGGCGAGCGGCAGCAGACCGATTACTGGTTAGTTCTTTAATTATGTTCTTGTTTGATTGTTAATTTTAGTACTAGTTATGTAATTGTCAGTCGCTGTTTGTCTTAAATCCTTTTCGTGCTTAGGAACCCTTAGTGTGGCTGGGGTAGAGTCTCCTGTTTTATTTGACTCTGGGGCGTCTCACAGTTTTGCGACACCGGGGTGGGTGTCAGGGAGTGGTGTCCAAGAGTTGTCTGGAGATCACTCGGCTGTTGTAAGAGTTACTGGGGGGCGTTTGTTGAGGACTCAGGACTGTGTGGAGGGTGTCGACATTTTGATCGCCGGAGAGCTGATGCCAGCAGATTTGATAGTGTGTCCGGTGGAGCTCTATGACATCATCTTGGGCATGGATTGGTTGGGAAAGTTTATGGCTCATTTGGATTGTCATTGAGGGCGTGTGGTTTTTGAACGTGCTAGTGGGAGACTGGTTTATAAGGGAGTGAGACCGGTTTCGGGGAGCATCGTTGTTTCTGCAGTTCAGGCGGAACATCTGATTGAGCAGGGTTGTGAGGCGTACTTGGCTACTATTTCTATACCTGGTGAGGTCGGAAAGTTAGCAGTGCAAGATATCGAGGTGGTTTGGGAGTTCGAGGATGTGTTCTAGCCTTTGAGCGGGTTACCACCATCCAGGTCGGATCCGTTCACCATTGAGTTAGAGCCGGGGACTGCACCTTTTTCTAAGGCTCCATACAGTATGGCTCCAGCGGAGATGGCTGAGCTTAAGAAGCAGCTTGAGGAGTTGCTAGAGAAGGGTTTTATCAGACCGAGCAGTTCTTCGTGGGGTGCGCCGGTTCTGTTTTGTTAAGAAGAAGGACGGGAGTTTCCGGTTGTGTATTGATTATTTGGGGTTGAATAGGGTTACTGTGAAGAACAAGTACCCATTACCAAGGATCGATGAGTTGTTAGATCAGCTGCGGGGTGCTTCATGGTTTTCTAAGATCGATCTGGCGTCGGGTTATCATCAGATCCCGATAGATGAGGCTGATATCAGGAAGACGGCTTTCAGGACGAGGTACGGGCATTACGAGTTTGTGGTGATGCCGTTTGGGTTGACGAATGCACCGGCTGCGTTTATGAGGTTGATGAATGGCGTGTTCCAGGAGTATTTGGATGAGTTCGTCATCATCTTCATCGATGATATCCTAGTGTATTCTAAGAACTTCGAGGAGCACGGGGTTCATTTGAGGAAAGTTTTGGAGAAGTTACGGGAGCAGCAGTTGTTTGCTAAGCTGAGCAAGTGTAGTTTCTGGCAACGTGAGATTGGGTTTCTGGGTCACGTTGTGTCTGATCGTGGCGTTTCAGTGGATCCAGAGAAGATTCGCTCGATTGAGGAGTGGTCGAGACCGCGGAATGCATCGGAGACTCGCAGTTTTCTGGGTCTGGCGGGCTATTACAGGAGGTTCGTCAAGGGGTTCGCTAGTATGGCGCAGTCCATGACCAAGTTGACGTGGAAGGATATTCCTTTTGTGTGGTCGGATAAGTGTGAGGAGAGCTTTGTGAAGCTCAAGGAGATGTTGGTGAGTACTCCGGTGTTGGCTTTACCGCATCAGGATGAGCCTTACGTGGTGTATACCGATGCATCTGGGTCGGGGCTTGGATGTGTTTTGATGCAGCAGGGGAAGGTGATTGCATATGCATCCAGGCAGATGAGGAAACATGAATGCAATTACCCTACTCACAATCTAGAGATGGCTGCAGTGGTGTTTGCATTGAAGATTTGGAGGTCTTATCTGTATGGCGGGAAGGTACAAGTGTTCACGGACCACAAAAGTCTGAAGTACATATTTACTCAACCCGAGTTGAATCTGCGACAGAGGCGGTGGATGGAGTTAGTTGCGAATTATGACCTGGAGATAGCTTACAATCCGGGTAAGGCGAATCTCGTAGCTGATGCGTTGAGCAGGAAGCGGGTAATTTCAGATACTGAGCGGGATACAGAGGAGTTGGTGGGCATGGTGAGTGCCTTGAGACTGTGTGCAGTGTCTGAGGAGTCTGAGCCGTTGGGTTTGGAGGCGGTGGATCAGGCAGATATTCTGACAAGGGTGCGGTTGGCACAGCAGTTGGATGCGGAATTAGTGCGGGCTGCTAAAGCGGAGAAGTCCGAGCACGATTTTTCCAGCAATGGAACGATTTTGTTGAGGGGCAGGGTGTGTGTACCGAAGGATGAAGTGCTTAGGCAGGAAATCCTGAGGGAAGCACACCAGAGCCGTTTTTCGATTCATCCAGGAGCTACCAAGATGTACCGGGATCTCAAGCGGTATTATCAGTGGGTAGGGATGAAGAAAGATGTAGCCACCTGGGTTGCAGGTTGTGATACATGTCAGTTGGTGAAGGCAGAGCATCAGGTTCCAAGCGGTTTACTGAGGAGCTTACCCATTCCAGAGTGGAAGTGGAATATGATTACCATGGATTTTGTGGTGGGTAAACCGGTTTCTCGGGGCACAGATGAGATTTGGGTCATCGTCGATAGGTTGACCAAGTCTGCGCACTTCTTGGCCATAAAGAAGACCGATGGTGCGGAGGTGGTTGCCAAGAGGTACGCCAGGGAGATTGTGCGGTTGCATGGGGTACCGGTGAGCATAGTGTCGGATCGGGATCCAAAGTTCTCCTCGTTGTTCTGGGGCGCTTTCCAGAAGGAGATGGGCACTAAGGTACACATGAGCACGGCGTATCATCCTCAGACCGATGGGCAGTCCGAGAGGACTATACAGACATTGGAGGATCTATTGAGGATGTGTGTGTTGGATTGGGGTGATCATTGGGCAGATCACCTGAACTTAGTGGAGTTTGCGTACAATAACAGCTATCAGGCTAGTATCGGCATGGCACCATTCGAGGCTTTGTTTGGTAAGCCGTAGGACCTCGCTATGTTGGACCCAAGTGGGGGAGAGGAGTCTCTTGGGGGCTGACTTCATACAGGAGACGACTGAGAAAGTCCAGATTGTTAAGTGGAACATGAAGGAAGCTCAGGATCGTTAGAAAAGCTACGCGGATCGGCGTAGGAAAGAGTTGGAGTTTGCAGTGGGCGATATGGTGTATCTGAAGATGGCCATGTTGAGGGGTCCGAACAGGTCCATTTCCGAGACTAAGTTGAGTCCGAGGTATATGGGTCCCGTTAGAGTGTTGGAGCGGGTCGGACCAGTGGTGTATCGGCTGGAGTTGCCGGATTCTATGCACGCGTTTCATAAGGTGTTTCACGTGTCGATGCTGAAGAAATGTCTGCATAAGGTTGATCAGGTGGTGGCGGGGGTGCCATCGGATTTGACACCGAGTATGGTGGTGGAGGCGAGGCCTCTGAGTGTCCTGGATCGCCGGGT
This sequence comes from Cardamine flexuosa, assembly GCA_963555745.1. Classification (NCBI taxonomy): domain Eukaryota; kingdom Viridiplantae; phylum Streptophyta; class Magnoliopsida; order Brassicales; family Brassicaceae; genus Cardamine; species Cardamine flexuosa. The sequence goes on along the minus strand of OY743216.1, from coordinate 20,264,367 downwards.
GAGAGTGATCATAAGGAAAAAGGTTCCAGAGATGCAGGTTTTGTGGGACTGTAATGGAGCCGAGGAGATGACTTGGGAGCCGGAAGCGAAGATGAAGCGCAAGTTTCCCAAGTGGTTCGGCAAATTGGAGGGTTAGCCGGGCTTATCATAGTGTTGTATTCAGGGTGTTGGATTTTTATGGTTTCTGCGTTGTTGTACTCGTCATTTATGGTGTTATAAATGATGTACTTTTGAATTTGAATATTTAATAACGGCGTTTTATTGGAGGACTGTTCGTTGTAATAAGCAAACTTGATACATATATACGTGTATTAGCGTTTGTATCCCCCTCTTCCTCGACTTCACCGATACCTAGCCGTCACAAGGAGTTTAGATCACGGGGGTGCTTTGTGTGAGAAGCTCGAGTCTCTCTCCCATTCACGGTAAGGTCTCTCTCTCTCTCTCTTTCTCACTCTCGTTGGTGTGGTCGAGGTGGTGACGTACGACGGTGGCGGTGTTTGTGGTGATCGTTGCCGTGGTGAATTGGAGTCATGGACATGGCGGTGGTTTCGCGGTGATGTTGTTGACGGTGGAGTGATGTGGTTGTCGTGGTGTTACGGTCGGAGACGAGTATCGCGACGGTGATGGTGTGATCACGGCGTCGTGAGGGGCTCGGCTTTGTGGTGGCGTGGCATGAGGGTGGCGGTGTGATCGGAGTCACGTCGGTGTGACGTGACGATCTGTCATGGAGGCTGAACGGTGAGCGGTCGTGTGTTTGGTGGCGTTGGAGGAGATTTAGTTTTAGGGTTTAGTTAGTTTTATTATTTTAATATTAATTAATAATATTTTAATATTATAATTAATATTATTTTATTATTTTAGTAGTTTTTAATATTTTTACGTCCCGGGTATTTTTTTGGTATTTAGGCCTTTAGGAATTTTGGAAGTTTCAGAAGTCGTCAAACCTTACCCCAGACATATTCCGAAGATTTCGAGGTGAGTGCTTGCGTGATAGGACCCTAGTTAGTCGGAGGACTAAGGGTGGGGGTGTTTATGATATTGATTGTGTGGTTCATTGTGTGATTTATTGCGTGGTTCATAGTGTTGATTATTTGTATGGACTGCATGGGATTGCATGTTAAATTGTAGCTAACATGGGGATGTTAGCCGGTAGATTTTGTGCCTTATTCAGTATTTTTTTTTATACTGAGGCATCTCGTTATATGATGCAGGTAAAGACTGATTCTTACTGGAGCTCGTGGGACCAAGGCTGTGGGGATGGATGACATGACCAGAGTCGGGGTTGACTTTATGTTGCTTTTATTATTTATTTATTGTTGAGACGGTGTCATTGATAATTTGCTTCCGCTAAGTTGCTAGATTCTATTTATTTATTTAATTGGTGAATTTAATAAATAAATTGTCTAAGTTGTTAGAAAATTTTAAAATTTGCTCTTTCCACGCGTTTTCTGAGTTAGTAAACCGATTCCGGTTTAGGGTTTCTGGGATGGGTCGTTTTAAGTTTGGTTTCAAACCCCGGTTCGAACAGGAGGAGTACGCCATGCTAATGTGCCTTGGACGATCCACAGACCATTCCTTATCTAAATCTAAAGCTTCAACTCGATTTAAAAATTCTTTTTTTAAGTTTTCTTTTTTTTTTTCGTTGATTAAACTCCAATAAGTAGAAACTTGGTTAGAGGTTCTTTTTTTCTTTCTTGTAAATGAAGGTATCTTTTTTGTATTATTTCAAAAAAGTGGAAAGGGTGGGGGGATATGTAAAAGATATTCGTTCGTTTCCATTACTTTGGCATGTATAAAAAAAATATTGTGACAATTCATTTCTTACAGTATTTTCAATTTTATCATTTTTTATATATCGATTTGGTTGATTCCATCTTTTATAATCGAAAACTAGAGTTACAAAAAGTTCTTCATATCCTTATATTCATAAGCGAAGAACAAATCTTTTTCTTTTTTTATGAGAATTTTACACAATATAAGAAAATCCCTTTTTTCATTTAGAATTGAAAATTTTTAATTTCAATTACTTTACTTTTACTTATTAATCTTAGCAATTGCATATGGGCTTTCAGTTTAATGTTTCTATTCAGCGGGCGTGGTTATTGGCAAGAACTTATTGAATCCATTGTTTGGGCTCATAATAAATTAAAAGTTGCTCCTGCTACTCAGCCTAGAGCCTTGAGCATTGTACAAGGACGTGCTGTAGGAGTAACCCATTACCTTCTCGGTGGAATTGCCACAACATGGGCGTTCTTCTTAGCAAGAATTATTGCTGTAGGATAATGGCTAGGAGGATTTGAAAGGCATTATGGCATTAAGATTTCCAAGGTTTAGCCAAGGCTTAGCTCAGGACCACACTACTCGTCGTATTTGGTTTGGTATTGCTACCGCACATGACTTCGAGAGTCATGATGATATTACTGAAGAACGTCTTTATCATAATATTTTTGCTTCTCATTTCGGGCAATTAGCAATAATTTTTCTGTGGACTTCCGAAAATTTGTTTCATGTAGCTTGGCAAGGAAATTTTGAGACATGGGTACAAGACCCTTTACATGTAAGACCGATTGCTGATGTTATTTGGGATCCTCATTTTGGTCAACCGGCTGTGGAAGCGTTTACTCGAGGAGGTGCTCTTGGCCCGGTGAATATAGCTTATTCTGGTGTTTATCAGTGGTGGTATACAATCGGTTTACATACTAATGAAGATCTTTCTACTGGAGCTCTTTTTCTATTATTTCTTTCTGTCCTATCCTTAATAGGCGGTTGGTTACACCTACAACCAAAATGGAAACCAAGAGTTTTGTGGTTCAAAAATGCTGAATCTCGTCTGAATCATCATTTGTCAGGAATATTCGGGGTAAGCTCCTTGGCTTGGACAGGTCATTTAGTCCATGTCGCTATTCCTGCATCCAGGGGGGAATCTGTTCGATGGAATAATTTCTTAAATGTATTACCACATCCCCAAGGGTTAGGGCCACTTTTTACGGGTCAGTGGAATCTTTATGCTCAAAACCCCGACTCAAGTAGTCATTTATTTGGTACCTCCCAAGGATCAGGAACTGCCATTCTAACCCTTCTTGGGGGATTCCATCCACAAACGCAAAGTTTATGGCTAACCAAAATGGCACATAATCATTTAACTATCGCAATTCTTTTCCCTATTGCGGGTCATATGTATAGAACTAACTTTGGAATCGGACATAGTATAAAAGATCTTTTAGAAGCACATATTCCTCCGGGAGGACGATTGGGGCGTGGGAATAAGGGTCTTTATGACACAATCAATAATTCGATTCATTTTCAATTAGGTCTTGCTCTAGCCTCCTTAGGGGTTATTACTTCCTTGGTAGCTCAACACATGTACTCTTTACCTGCTTATGCGTTCATAGCGCAAGATTTTACAACTCAAGCTGCGTTATATACCCATCACCAATACATTGCAGGATTCATCATGACAGGAGCTTTTGCTCATGGAGCTATATTTTTATTAGAGATTACAACCCAGAACAGAATGAGGATAACGTATTGGCAAGAATGTTAGATCAAAAAGAAGCTATCATATCCAATTTAAGTTGGGCCAGCCTCTTTCTAGGGTTCCATACTTTGGGACTTTATGTTCATAATGACGTCATGCTTGCTTTTGGTACTCCCGAAAAACAAGTCTTGATCGAACCCATATTTGCCCGATGGATACAATCTGTTCATGGGAAAACTTCATATGGATTTGATGTACTTTTATCTTCGACAAGTGGCCCAGCATTTAATGCGGGTCGAAGCATATGGTTGCCCGGCTGGTTAAATGCTATTAATGAAAATAGTAATTCATTATTCTTAACAATAGGTCCTGGAGATTTCTTGGTTCATCATGCTATTGCTTTAGGTTTACATACAACTACATTGATCTTAATAAAAGGTGCTTTAGATGCACGTGGTTCCAAGTTAATGCCAGATACAAAGGATTTCGGGTATAGTTTTCCTTGCGATGGTCCGGGACGAGGTGGTACTTGTGATGTTTTGGCTTGGGACACATTTTATTTGGCAGTTTTCTGGATGTTAAATACTATTGGATGGGTTACTTTTTATTGGCATTGGAAACACATCACATTATGGCAGGGTAACGTTTCACAGTTTAATGAATCTTCCACTTATTTGATGGGATGGTTAGGAGATTATCTATGGTTAAACTCTTCATAACTTATCAATGGATATAACCCGTTTGGTATGAATACTTTATCAGTCTGGGCATGGATGTTCTTATTTGGGCATCTTGTTTGGGCTACAGGATTTATGTTCTTAATTTCCTGGCGTGGTTATTGGCAAGAATTGATTGAAACTTTAGCATGGGCTCATGAACGCACACCTTTGGCAAATTTGATTCGATGAAAAGATAAACTAGTAGCTCTTTCAATTGTACAAGCAAGATTGGTTGGATTAGCTCACTTTTCTGTAGGTTATAGATTCACTTATGCGGCTTTCTTGATTGCCTCCACATCGGGCAAATTCGGTTAATTATTTATGTATTCTATCCGCAAAAATATCGTTTTTTTAATAAAAAAAGGTATGCACTCTTATATTTTTTTCTACATCTAGGATCCGATTTGTATCATTATCATTGATAATAAGAGGAACTGAAGCATTATGGCAAAGAAAAGTTTGATTTATAGGGAGAAGAAGAGACAAAAATTGGAAAAAAATATCATTTGATTCGTCGATCCTCAAAAAAGGAAATAAGTCAGATTCCGTCGCTAAGTGAGAAATGGAAAATTCATGGAAAATTACAATCCCCACCGCGTAATAGTACACCTACACGTCTTCATCGACGTTGCATTTCGACCGGAAGACCGAGAGCTAACTACCGAGACTTTGGACTATCTGGTCACATCCTTCGGGAAATGTTCATGCATTTTTGTTGCCAGGGGCAACAAGATCAAGCTGGTAAGGATTTAAGTATCCCATAATTTTTCTATTTTTTTCTATGATCAATAAGGCCCCTTTACCATTCTGTCTAAATAGGCTATTCTATTTGTACAGATATGGAATAGGGGGCACATTAAATTCTTCTTTGTTTATTAGAGTTTAGTCCAAATTTTTTTATTTCATCGTGGGGTAGAGCAGTTTGGTAACTCGCAAGGCTCATAACCTTGAGGTCATGGGTTCAAATCCTGTCTCCGCAACATTTTTTTTTCAAGAAATGTAAGTTTGATTCTATTAACTAGTCATTAATTAATACTTGTCTTTTGGGGCGCGAGGAAAAAATTACCGTATTTCCCGGTCAACTGTACCGAATCTATCTTTTTGAATCCATTTTTATTTGGGTGGATAGCGGGAATCGAACCCGCGTCTTCTCCTTGGCAAAGAGAAATTTTACCATTCGACTATATCCGCATTTTTTTTTCCTTCTTGATAAGAAATGTATGGATAATATTTGTTCAAAGCTAGACGAGATACACTCTTTGGTTTCAGATCATTTAATAAAATTCTACCGCTCATAAAATTCTACCGCTAAATCAATTCAATTAACAATTCTATTAATATATATAAAAATATATATATTTATATTATATATTAATAATATATTTATTCTATATCTATATATTGAATATTGAATTCCATATTCAAGAATATATGATTCTTCTATTTCCATAAAATATTATATTCTATATTGATAGCAATCTTTGCTTCGTTTTTTTTTAGTTTTTAGTACTATTTTATATTTAGTTTATATTTAATAAATTGATATTTATTAATATTTTATTCATATTCATATTTCATTCAAGTTCCAGAAGTTCGACCCCCCCTCTAATTTTTTCTTTATTTGCATTTTATGGACTTATATTGAATTTGAATGTGTAATTCATGGAATGGGAGGGGTCATCTCATTTTTTGATCTGCAACGAATGAATTCAAGAGATAAGAGAATTAAGGATACCCACCAAGAAGACTAATCCAATCCATAAAGATGTACCAGAAAATACAACATTTTTGTTACTCGACCAACCATCAGGAGACGCAAATACAACGGGTACACTAATCAGTAAGATTGATGAAGTAATAATTAATGTAAAAACAGCCAATTGGAAAGCAATAGTCATGTTTTGAATCCTCCAAGCTATTAACAAAAGAATATACACCATTTAATCCTCTTACCCACTAAAGTTTTTAATAAATAAAGGGATTTTATCATGAATCGTTGATTCGAGATGATTTAGTTCCAATTTATTTTTACCACCTTTATTCTATTCGGACATGAAGTTAAAGGTTCTTTTTGACTTCACAAATGGGTATACTGGATCGTGTAGCTCATTTATTTATATAGACAGATTGATAGAGCTATAAAGAAAGTAACACCCTATACTATATCTTTCTCTACATAGTGATCGTATTAGCTCATAGGGCTATGTTCTATTTGGTGAAAAAAAAAAATAGAAATTATCTTGCGGAGAGATGGCCGAGTGGTTGATGGCTCCGGTCTTGAAAACCGGTATAGTTCATAAAAAATAACTATCGAGGGTTCAAATCCCTCTCTCTCCTTTTGTTGGATGAATATATTTTTTTCTTTAGTGGCTTTTTTTTACTTCTTAGCATCATAAATAAAGGAGAATGGCTCGACTATACTATCCAGCCAAGCCAGAAAAATTAGATTGAATTGAAAGAAACAAAGAAGAGTTTTTAATATGAACCCATTTTTACTTTCCTATTTTAACTACTACTTTAGCTAAGAGGAGTCATGGAAAAGACAGGTTCAAAATCACGATCAATTCCTTTTTCAAATCCCGCTGCCTCTGCCCGAGCCCTTCCCGCGTGCCATAAATGACCCACAAATAGGAAGAATCCTAGAACAAAGTGAGAGGTAGATAACCAACTTCTCGGAGAGACATAATTGACTGCATTGATCTCAGTAGCTACGCCCCCTACAGAATTTAAGGAACCTAAGGGAGCATGAGTCATATATTCTGCGGAACGTCGTTTTTGCCAAGGTTGTATGTCTTTTTTCAACCTACTCAAGTCCAAACCATTAGGACCCCTTAAAGGTTCTAACCAGGGAGCACGTAGATCCCAAAAACGCATTGTTTCTCCTCCAAAAATCACTTCTTGTAACGCCCGTAATTAAAAAGTAATGAAGAATCAGATGTTAGGTTAAATTGATCATTTTGAAACTGTCTGATTTCAGGGGAATTTCTGAGCAATTCAAAAGTCTGGAGCAAAATCTGTAAATAGAGAAAAGTCAAGGGACTTTTGGTGAGGGATTGTTTCCGAAATGAGAGGGATTGTTTTTGGCAACTCGAATCTTCATCCTTCAACCCTAATACCACATATATATATGCGTTTCGAAGCCCCAAAGATTTAGAAGCCGATTCTCTTGTCAATTTGAGATTTTTGGTGAGTTTTCGAGATCCTTCTTCATCATCTCCGATTTGAATAATTTTTGGGCAACTTATGACCGGATTTTGTTGTGACTTAGGTTGATCGTGCTTATCCGTATTAGTGCTTTAGTTCTGGGTTGTGTTCAGCTTTGATAGAAGAGTTTGGTAAGCCTCATCTTCTTCCTTCTTCAATTTTTCTCCATGGAAGTGAGTTTCAAGCTCTTTAATGGTGGATTTCTTTTCAGGAAGATTTAGAACTTGATCTATACCTTGTTAGAAAGCTCTCATTCATACGAATCCAACGCCATTGAGATCTTATCAAACACAAGTCGAATTTGATCAGAATCAGATTGGTAAATATTTCGATTTTGTTATTTCATAGTCAAATTGGGATATTGTTAGACCGGTTCTTAAGGTTCTGAGACCGGTTTTGGGTTGAAATGGATATGAATAATATTCGCTTCAAATCAGATTTTGAATTGGTTGAGTTTTGACTTTAAACCAATAGGAATTCGGACCGGTTCGGCTGCCTTTAAACCAGTTTTTGCAAATCTTAGACCTGATTAAGATTTTACTCCAAATTATCTTTCAGATGGCATGTTGTACATATTTTTCTGATCAACGGTTGAATTTAGGTGAATTAATTGGTGATTTGAGAGGTGTGTAGAATTGCCGTTAACCACTTGTTCGATCTGAAAATCTTTTTTTCAAGTGAGTTCTAACTCCCTTTTTAGTTTTTATTCAGTTGTATAATATTTTAGAAGTGAGAAAATTAATTAATTAAATTAGTTGAATGATAAGTTGTAAGAATTGATTTGTTTGTTTAGATAATTAATAGGAATATGATTTTGATATTAAGATATGCTATTCTGTTTAAAAATAAAATATGATATTCTGTTAAGACCGGTGTCAGCATGCTATTCTGATTTAGGTAGCTCTATTGAGCAATCTGTGACGGCCGGCATCGCCAACAGATGTATTCCGTATTCTGATATTCTGTTAGTGGTATTGAGGTTGGTTAATGCCGTGAACCGTACTTCCTTATCACCTCGTTAGGGGCCAGCATTCCTATCGAGTATATTATGTATATATTATGTTAGTATATGGTTTGGATCAACCAATGCTGGGGTTATACCATTCCGATGTTGCATTGCTAGATACCTGGTCGTTTTGTTCTAATGTTATTATTCTGTCTGACGATATTATTATGTTCTGAGGATTTGGTTATGTGTTTTTGTTAGTTTAAGTTATGATGTAATTTAATTGAACTAAAATTTATGTTTGTTGGTATCAACACGTGAACATTATTCTGTGCGGGTTCAGACCGTGTTGGTACTTGTTCGTCGGGTTTGTAGTCTCATTGGGCGATTTTTTTTCGCTCACATAAGTTCTGATTCCGTGCAGAGGGCATTGAGGAGGGGCAGCGTGCAGCTGAGGTTTAGAGTTTGTTTTTTTGGTCGTAGAACGAGACTTGGTAGATTTTCAAACGTTTTTTTTTTATTTTTTTTATTATTATTTGGAGTTTTAAGAGATTTCAAACTTTATACATTATGGACTTTCTAGTATTTTGTTATTTATTTTAGTAATATTTTAAAAATTCTTATTAAAATTTTTGGAGCGTTATACTTCTCCAGTCGAGGAACGCATTAAGTATTTACCTAAACCTGTAGGTCCTTGAGCAGACCCCACGTTAGCTCCAAGACGTTGGTCTCTAACTAGAAAAGTAAATGCTTGAGCTTGAGAAGCTTCCGGCCCCGTAGGTCCATAAAACTCACTAGGGTAAGCGGTATTATTAAACCAGACAAAACAACATCCAATGAAACCACAAACAGATAAAGCAGCTAAACTATAAGACAAGTAAGCCTCCCCAGACCATACAAGTGCGTGGCGAGCCCATGCAAAAGGTTTGGTTAAGATATGCCATATTCCACCAAATATACAAATGGAACCTAGCCAAACTTGCCCTCCAATTATATCTTCCAAATCGTCCACACTAACAATCCACCCTTCTCCCCCAAAGGGAGATTTTAGTAAATAACCAAATATAACACTTGGGCTAAGAGTCAAGTTTGTAATTTTTCTTACATCCCCCCCTCCTGGAGCCCAGGTATCATATACGCCCCCAAAATAGAGAGCCTTGAATACTAGAAGAAAAACACCTACACCTAATAAAATTAAGTGAATACCCAAAATGGTGGTCATTTTGTTTCTATCTTTCCATACATAACCGAAAAATGGAAAAGATTCTCCAAGAGTTTCGGGTCCCAGAAGTGCATGATAAATACCGCCAAAGCCCAAAACAGCAGAAGAAATTAAGTGAAGTACTCCAGATACAAAGTACGGGAAGGTGTCTATAACTTCTCCCCCAGGACCTACCCCCAGCCTAAAGTGGCTAGGTGGGGAAGTAAAATTAATCCTTGTTCATACATGGGCTTTTCAGGTACAAAATGAGCCACTTCAAATGAGTTCATTGCTCCGACCCAGAATACGATTAATCCGGCATGGGCTACATGAGCTCCCAATAGTTTAGCAGATAAATTGATAAGTCGGGCATTCCCGGCCCACCAAGCGAAACCGGTGGTTTCTTGGTCACGACCAGCTAAAGCTAAAGTTCCATTAAAGAGTGTTTCCACGTGGTAGAACCTCCTCAGGGAATATAAGGTTTTCATGAGGCTGAACTTGAGCCGCCATCCAAGCATGAATACTTTCGTTTAAAAGAATATTTTTAGTATAGAAAGTCTCAAATTCCGGATCTTTCGCTGCACGGATTTCCTGGGAAACGAAGTCATAGGCACGTAGGTTCAAAGCTAGACCGACTACTCCAAGAGCACTCATCCATAAACCAGTTACCGGTACAAATAACATAAAGAAATGTAACCAACGTTTATTGGAAAAAGCAACCCCAAAGATTTGTGACCAAAAGCGGTTAGCGGTGACCATTGAATAAGTTTCTTCGGCTTGAGTTGGGTTAAAAGCACGGAATGTATTTGCACCATCACCATCTTCAAATAAAGTATTTTCTACAGTAGCACCATGAATAGCGCATAGCAGAGCCGCGCCCAGTACACCGGCGACTCCCATCATATGAAATGGGTTCATTATCCAACTATGAAACCCTTGGAAAAAGAGGATGAATCAAAATATAGCCGCTACACCAAAACTAGGCGCAAAGAACCAACCAGATTGACCTAGTGGATAAATTAGGAAGACAGAAACAAAAACAGCAATTGGACAAGAGAATGCTATTGCATTATAAGGTCGCAATTGAACAGATCGAGCAAGTTCAAATTGACGTAACATAATACCTATTAATGCGAAAGCACCGTGGAGAGCAACAAAACTCCACAGACCACCTAATTGACACCACCGAGTAAAATCTCCTTGTGCTTCAGGACCCCACAGTAACAACAAAGAATGCGCTAAACTATTAGCAGGAGTAGAAACTGCAGGGGTTAAAAAATTGCAACCTTCTAAATAGGAACTGGCCAATCCATGAGTATACCATGAAGTTACAAAGGTTGTACCTGTGAACCAACCCCCTAAAGCGAAATAGGCACAAGGAAAGAGCAATAGACCAGACCAACCTACAAAAACGAAGCGGTCCCTACGTAACCAGTCATCCATAATATCAAATAAATCTTTTTCGTCTTTGGTAAATTTACCAAGGGCTATAGTCATAGCGATCCTCCTATTCATCTACTTCAACCATTTCCGAAGACCTTAATTTTATATAAAATATTATGGCATTTTCAGGGTGCTCGAAATTCTATCATTTATTTATAATTTTGTTTCTCGCGCACTGTCCCATAAAATTGAACCCTTAGAATTTCATTTAATTGGTTTCGAAGATCAAAATATTTTTGTTTATTGGTCCTTACTTTTTTTTCTTCCTTCCTATTAGTTTATTAATAAGTAGTTGACTCTAAATCATGAATTGTCGGATGACTCATTACTCAGATAAATAAATCTTTTTTTTTTATACTTGTGTATTAAATACTAGAGTATCAACTATTGTTATTTTCCTTTTATACCCTTTTTTTGAGTTTACGAGTTGAAGCAAAAAGGGAACTTTTAATATTTTTTTTCTATTTTCTTTGATATATCTATGTACATGCCCTTATGTATCTGTAAAAAAAAAAAGGGAAAATTTCTTATTTCTATTTAATTCAATAGAATATTTAAATAAAATAATAGGAAACTGTAAATGAGAGTTTCTTTCTCACATACATCTTCGATCACATTACATTGTCATCTCGTATGCATCAATATGGAAATATTTGATTGATATCTGAAGCCTTGATTCAATTTTTGTTTATTTTTAATACAATTTTATTCTTAATACAAATAGAATTTAGGATCTTGTTATGTTCTTGAATCAAAAAAAGATATTGAAATGCCCTTTAGGTATTAATTTGGAATAAGACTTTCTTTCTCTAGGCAGAAACGCAATATATTTCCTATGAAATATATAGAAACAAGAAGATTCAATAAGAGATATTGACGGATTTCCTAATAAAAAAATATGAAATAAAAAAATCTACTGTTTCAATTTTATCTATATTAAATATATATACAATAGACGCATAGTAGTTAGTAGCTCATTTCGGAACTAGAACCGAGAATTTGAATTTACTTCAAATTTACTTAACGGTTTTTTCTTTTTTAATATTGGATTTGATAAATATCCATGCAATGACTTATTTTACTTGAAATTGCCTACCACATCAAAACAGAACGAAATTCATTTGATTTATACATTTTATACATATATTCAGCAATTTTACATAGACCCAAGATATTTTATCTTGACATGTGATGAAGAGATACGGATTATCCTCCGAACAATAATTTTCTAAAAAAAAAAGGAAGCAAATTTTGATAACTTAACTTTTAAATTCACCTTTCTTCCCTAATTAGAAGATGGATTCTGTCTGACTTTCTGGGACTTAGTGTTAGATAGGGATACTACTATTTCGTAACAATGAGATGAGGCAATCTATGAAGGAAAGTTAAAAAAACGAAATTGAACCCTCTTTTTTTCTTTTTTTATGTCAGACCAATCACTTCTTGAAAAGATTCTGTACTAGACGATATTTTTATTCAAGATTTCCACTTTAAATATAAAAATAAAATATATATATATATATATTTTTTATAGAATTGTGATTAGAATATGAATACAAATGTAAAATACAAAAATGATATAGAATTCTATAGACAAAAGAAAAAACCCTTATAAGTTAGTCATATCATTTGATTATATTGACAATTTTAAAAAACTTATCATACTATGATCATAGTATGATGGCGGTTGAGCAAGTATGCCCCCATCGTCTAGTGGTTCAGGACATCTCTCTTTCAAGGAGGCAGCGGGGATTCGACTTCCCCTGAGGGTAGGGTACTACGAAAGGAAGTTGATCAAGGATTATCCATAAAGTTAGAAGAGATTCTTCCTGGGTCGATGCCCGAGCGGTTAATGGGGACGGACTGTAAATTCGTTGGCAATATGTCTACGCTGGTTCAAATCCAGCTCGGCCCAATAATTTGCTGTCTACATAACCCTTTTTGTTTTGCATAAATGACAGAGAAGGGTAAGAAAAAAAAGTCAAATTTGGGGTATATTTCGACTTTACTTTTTTCTTTATTTCTTGTGTCTAGTTACTTTGTTGTTTACATCAAAAATTCCGATCTTGATCTTGTTAAGGATCCCCATATGGATCCTTTAAATATAAACTTTAATGAACAGAGTCGAGAAACTAATCTATTTGATAATAATGCAAGGATTACCAGTAATCCGTCTTGCTATCACTAAAGTGATATCGATATAGATATCAATATATCACTTGTGACTTTCTTTGTTACAAAACAAAAATTTTAATATAAAATTAAAATGAAATCATAAGAAGGAATATGTAAGCTACCCACTTGATTTCAATGGGATTGTAGTTCAATTGGTCAGAGCACCGCCCTGTCAAGGCGGAAGCTGCGGGTTCGAGCCCCGTCAGTCCCGGCGGATTCAATAAAAGAAAGATAATATATCCCCCCTTTTGTTTCTGGGCAAGGGAATCAAAATGGTTTCGTTTGTATTTTTGTTTTATTTTTGTTTTTTCATCAAGCAAAAGAAAGGGGTATTTCCATTATTTTAACTAGCACCAGTTGATGGTAGAGAGACATATGTCAATTAATTCGAATTATTGAGAGCATTCAACACTTCAAGAAAGAGATACTGTATGGGATTTCCGCTTTTTGTCAACTTAATTCGTGTAGGAAAATAGAATAGGATAGCGTATAATACATTTGCCAAGAGTACCTATATATACTTTTATTTATATGAAGTTAAGGAATTGAAAACAGTTCGAATCCAACCAAGGAAAGAGGATATTTCAAAAATAAAGATAAAATGAGTCTTCCCTAATGAATATGCTCTTTTTAAGATTAGAGTCAATGTTGAAGAAAAAACTCGTAAGAAAATTTAACTAGTTAATTTTTTTGAATATTGTAGTTTTTTTATGGTACTTTATCTGATAATTGTACAAGGAAAGTAAAGTACTAGGTTGTAGAAAAGAAAGCGGGGAAAAAGAATTATAAATCAATATTTTTTGATTGGATCAGAACTCTCATTATGTATTCAGTGTGGATAAAAGATCTTCCTATGTTATACTATTAAATTCTTGACGATGAATCGATTTTATAGCTCCGATATTGTTATTCATGATATTTATTTCATTCGATATCATCGAAAACTAAATTCATCTGAGTGAGTTTACAAGCGAAAGATTTCTAATTTCTATGGGATTAAATCCTGAGATATTCCAAAGAAAAAAACTAAATAAACGATTAAATTATGGAAGTCAATATTCTTGCATTTATTGCTACTGCACTCTTCATTCTGGTTCCTACTGCCTTTTTGCTTATAATTTACGTAAAAACTGTTAGTCAAAATGATTAATTTGAATACAATTTGACTATCAACGAAAAAAAAGGATTTCAATTTCTCGTCTTAAATGAAAGGAATGCATTAGACTCAGTAGTAGTATCCTAAGGGTCCCGCTAGTATGGTAGAAAGAGATCTCTTTCTACGATACTAGCCATTATGGTTATTGTAATGTATAAAGATACAAGTGAAATATCTTAATATAAAGGAATCCACCTATACCTCTCTTTTTCTTTATAAATGTCAATATAAATTAAATAGAATATTAAATGTATGTACATACTTTCTCAGTTTCATTTGTTTGTTTGATCCATTTAATACAGATAATCCCCATTCGATGAAAACTTCTTCAGATTTCTAAAGGGGGTTACCCCATGAATGGTTAACCGTGTAAACCCTGATATCAAAATAGAAAATGAGTCAATAAAACAAAACAAAAATCCAATTTCTAAAACAAAAATATTAAAAAAATTACCGAATGGTCTAGAAAACTAAACAATTGATACAGGTTGATAGAGTTTTATTATTACCGCAATTAGGAGTACTTCTAGAGTCCATTTCTTCCCCACACTACGAGAGAGAGGGAAAATGTAAAAAATACCATTAAAGCAGCCCATGCGAGACTTACTATATCCATGTGAATTTTTTCCCCTATTTCTATGAATACGAAGAAACTAATAATAGTGAAATCACTGGTGCAGAGTCAAAAAAAGGGAGAGGTATTTGGTCACCATTGATGAACTACTCAAAAAAGCCACTTATCTTATAATGAGTTATTCTTATTATAGAATTTCTAGTAGAATCGACAAGATGTAAACACAAGCAAATGTAAACTTTTTGAAGTATCCAAGGAATCTCACTCACATGTAGAAAGAATAAGACTTTTTCTTTCTTTTATCGTTTTTTATTTTTGAAGTAAAATGAAAGGCAATTCTTCATCTAATCTAGTATTGATTGAATGTCTGAGCATTACGAGACTTTCATGAGTCTGTATCAAAAGTATCTGAGGTCCTTTCCAAAACTATTAATTTAATTCCTATCCAATCTAATTGAAGACTCAGTAAACGGAACTAAATTAGTAGTGGGAAGTAAAGATTTATGGATTTCCCTGCACTACTTTAAGTTTTCTCTGATAGGCAAAACTTTAGGTTATAGAATAGAACCTCGAGAGCCCGGGGCTTAAAATTACGAAACAAAAGTATCAAGAGTCTTTTCCTACGTTTGTTATAATATTATAATAGGGGATTTCAAGTATGTTTTTGAGGCGGCACCCGGAAAAAATCTATATATATATTTTCAGTCACAAAATATAGAATCCAGTACAAACCAGAACCATTAACTATTGACTGTAAATTCATGACCGTTTGTGAATTAAACTCTACATTTTGTTTTCTAATAATATTAATAAAATAATTAGAAATGGATTTATAACTAATCTATATTGAGTTTTTTCAATTAAAAAGAAATCTTCTTCAATTTCAATTATAACAGTAATGATGAGTATATGTAAACCCCAGAATCAGAACATACGTTAAGTTGTGTTATAGAGCTATAGCTCTATAATGGGGTATTTTATCTCTCTAGGGATGCTTTTGAAGAGTAATTCTCAATAAATTTTTATATTTCAATTTTTGATTAAATACATTGAAGAGAAAATTTCATTTTTGATAGAGGACAGCATGTGCTGTCCCAAATAGAACAGTACCATAACAAAAGAAGAAAAAGAGACATATGTATCTGTGCATTCTTTTTTTTTTCATAATAAAAAAAATGAATAAATAAAAAAACACAAGTTTTCTTACCTACTTTGATTCAATGATATTCTAACTATTCTATTCAAAATAGGTCAAAATAAATCTCTTTTCTGCAAATATTTTTTTAAACAATGAAATACAAATACATGGAAAAGTAAAGTGGTAAAAAAAAAGTTTTTTATTGATTATATGTTTATCTGCTCGAACAGATCCAACCGTGGATACATTTTTTTAATGGTATCCAATCGAATTGGAATATGTAATATCATAGGTGAAAATGAAATTACTTTTTTTCTAGTCTTTACAAAACTCCATAAGTTCCAGTGGTATTTCTCAATTATGTTCCATTTGGATCTCTTTCTTATAAAAATGCCAATTGAATCTAGTCTCCGTTCATACGTATTTCATACATTCCATATATCGTGGAGTTGAATAAAATTTCATGTGATTCAGTAAACAGAATAGAAATTCCATTATTGCTAGATCGAATTCTATAGATATGATTCGGTGAAGAATGAGAGATGGGATGGTATTTTTTCAATAAACGGATAAATGGTAAATTCAAAAAGATGCTCGGGGATGGAAAAGAGGGAACATCTACAATACCCAGATTTAATCAGATACAATTTGAAGGGTTTTATCAGTTTATTGATCAGGGTTTAATAGAAGAACTTTCTAAGTTTCCAAAAATTGAAGATATAGATCACGAAATTGAATTTCAATTATTTATGGAAACATATCAATCGGTAGAACCTCTGATAAAAGAATGAGATGCTGTCTATGAATCACTTATGTATTCTTCTGAATTATATGTATCCGCGGGATTAATTTGGAAAACCAGTAGGAATATGCAAGAACAAAGAATTTTTATTGGAAACATTCCTTTAATGAATTCCCTTGGAACTTCTATAGTAAACGGAATATACAGAATTGTTATCAATCAAATATTGCAAAGTCCTGGTATCTATTACCAGTCAGAATTGGATCATAACGGGATTTTGGTCTATACCGGCACCATAATATCAGATTGGGGAAGCAGGTTAGAATTAGAGATTGATAAAAAAAACAAGAATATGGGCTCGTGTGAGTAGGAAACAGAAAATATCTATTCTAGTTCTATCATCAGCTATGGGTTCGAATCTAAGAGAAATTCTAGAGAATGTTTGCTACCCTGAAATTTTCTTATCTTTCTTGACTGATAAGGAGAGAAAAAAAATTGGGTCAAAAGAAAATGCTATTTTGGAGTTTTATCAACAATTTTCTTGTGTAGGTGGGGATCCAATATTTTCTGAATCCCTATGTAAGGAATTACAAAAATAATTCTTTCACCAAAGGTGTGAATTGGGAAGGATTGGTCGCCGAAATATTGATTGGAGGCTTAATCTTAATATACCTCAGAACAATACATTTTTGTTACCGCGAGATATATTAGCAGCTGCCGATCATTTGATTGGGATGAAATTTGGAATGGGTACACTTGATGATATGAATCATTTGAAAAATAAACGGATTCATTCCATAGCGGATCTTTTACAAGACCAGCTAGGTTGGCTCTGGCCCGTTTAGAAAATGTAGTTAAGGGAACTATATCCGGAGCAATTAGGCATAAATTGATACCTACTCCTCAGAATTTGGTAACTTCAACTCCGTTAACAACTACTTATGAATCCTTTTTTGGATTATACCCATTATCTCAAGTTTTGGATCGAACTAATCCATTGACACAAATCATTCATGGGAGAAAATTGAGTTATTTGGGCCCTGGCGGATTAACAGGGCGAACTGCAAATTTTCGGATACGAGATATCCATCCTAGTCACTACGGGCGTATTTGTCCCATTGACACGTCTGAAGGAATCAATGTTGGACTTATTGGGTCTTTATCAATTCATGCCAGAATTGGTGATTGGGGGTCGTTAGAAAGTCCATTTTATGAACTCTTTGAGAAATAAAAAAAAGCACGGATACGAATGCTTTTTTTATCACCAAGTCAAGATGAATATTATATGATAGCGGCAGGAAATTCTTTGGCTCTTAATCGGGGCATTCAAGAAGAACAGGCTGTTCCAGCTCGATACCGCCAAGAATTTTTGACTATTGCATGGGAAGAGGTTCATCTTCGAAGCATTTTTCCTTTCCAATATTTTTCCATTGGAGCTTCCCTAATTCCTTTTATCAAACATAATGATGCGAATCGAGCTTTAATGAGTTCAAATATGCAACATCAAGCAGTTTTGACTTTCTCAGTCCGAAAAGTGCATTGTTGGAACTGGGTTGGAACGCCAAGTGGCTTTAGATTCAGGGGTTCCCGCTATAGCCGAACACGAGGGAAAAATACTTTATACTGACACTGAGAAGATTGTTTTTTTCGGGAAATGGGGATACTCTAAGCATTCCATTAATTATGTATGAACGCTCAAACAAAAATACTTGTATGCATCAAAAACCTCAGGTTCGGCGGGGTAAATGCATTAAAAAAGGACAAATTTTAGCGGATGGTGCTGCTACAGTTGGTGGGGAACTTGCTTTGGGAAAAAATATATTAGTGGCTTATATGCCATGGGAAGGATACAATTTTGAAGATGCGGTACTCATTAGTGAGTGTCTAGTATATGGTGATATTTATACTTCTTTCCACATACGGAAATATGAAATTCAGACGCATGTGACAACCCAAGGTCCTGAACGGATCACTAAAGAAATACTGCATCTAGAAGGCCGTTTACACCAAAATTTAGACAAAAATAGAATTGTGATGCTAGGATCGTGGGTTGAAACGGGTGATATTTTAGTAGGTAAATTAACGCCTCAGGTGGCGAAAGAATCCTCCTATGCTCCGGAAGATAGATTATTACGGGCCATACTTGGCATTCAGGTATCGACTTCAAAAGAAACTTGTTTAAAATTTCCTATAGGTGGTAGAGGTCGAGTTATTGATGTGAGATGGGTTCAGAAAAAGGGGGGTTCAAGTTATAACCCAGAAATAATTCGTGTATATTTTTCACAGAAACGTGAAATCATAGTAGGTGATAATGTAGCTGGAAGACATGGAAATAAAGGTATCATTTCAAAAATTTTGCCTAGACAGGATATGCCTTATTTGCAAGATGGGAGACCCGTGGATATGGTCTTCAACCCATAAGGAGTAGCCTCGCGCATGAATGTAGGGCAGATATTTGAATGCTCGCTTGGGTTAGCGGGAAGTCTGCTAGATAAACATTATCGAATAGCCCCTTTTGATGAGAGATATGAACAAGAGGCTTCGAGAAAACTAGTGTTTTCTGAATTATATGAAGCCAGTAAGCAAACAGCGAATCCATGGGTATTTGAACCCGAGTATCCAGGAAAAAGCCGCATTTTTGATGGAAGGACAGGAGATCCTTTTGAACAGCCTGGGATAATAGGAAAGCCCTATATCTTGAAATTAATTCATCAGGTTGATGATAAAATACACGGAAGTTCTAGTGGACATTATGCACTTGTTACACAACAACCCCTTAGAGGCCGTTCCAAGCAGGGAGGGCAGCGGGTAGGTGAAATGGAGGTTTGGGCTCTAGATTGGTTTGGTGTTGCTCATATTTTACAAGAGATGCTTACTTATAAATCTGATCATATTAGAGCTCGTCAAGAAGTACTTGGTACCACTATCATTGGAGGAACAATACCTAAACCAGAAGATGCTCCAGAATCTTTTCGATTGCTTGTTCGAGAACTACGATCTTTGGCTCTGGAACTGAATCATTTCCTTGTATCTGAGAAGAATTTCCAGATTAATAGGAAGGAAGTTTAATCGGAATGAATCACAAAATTTCTTATATGATCGATCGGTATAAACATCAACAACTCCGAATTGGATTAGTTTCTCCTCAGCAAATAATTGCTTGGGCCACTAGAATAATACCTAATGGATAGATAGTTGGAGAGGTGACAAAACCCTATACTTTTCATTACAAAAAAATAAACCGGAAAAAGATGGATTATTTTGTGAAAGGATTTTTGGGCCTATAAAGAGTGGAATTTGCACTTGTGGAAATTATCGAGTGATCGGAGATGAAAAAGACGACCCAAAATTTTGTGAACAATGTGGAGTTGAATTTTTGGATTCTCGGATACAAAGATATCAAATGGGATACATAAAACTGACATGTCCTGTAACTCATGTATGGTATTTGAAACGTCTTCCTATTTATATTGCGAATCTTTTAGATAAACCTCTTAAAGAATTAGAAGGCCTTGTATACTGCGATGTGTGATTTGATCTAAATTTTGATTTTAAAGATTAAGAATGATAAACTCTCATCCCCTTCAATCAATTTGGGATGCCCTCCATCTGACATGTCTCTTGAAAGGAGTAACATGAAGCTCAGAATTGTGGGTGTATTCAAACTCCCAAATATAAAAAGGATATTGGTCTATGGTCGATTTAGTAAAAAAAAAGAAATTCAAATTGATAGTCGTACCTCGTGAAAAGAAGACCTTTTTTTGTCGAATTACGCATTCCCTTATATTTTCAAAAGAAAATAAATTTGGTATATTAAAGTAAACAAATTATGTCATGGTTACAGAAGTCTATTCATCGCATATAAGCTTTAAGAATATTGTGGCATAACCATTGAGGTGACGCAGGACCTAAAGATTGAATGGAACAATACAATACATAGACAAATAAATCTCCGTATGAATTTTAAGGCATTCCTTTCACTTAAGGTAAAGAGTATTCCGGCATACGAAGGGAAGTAGACTACTCAAGAATTTTACATTTTTTCTATCGTAATTTTGAATTCACTATCAAAATAGAAATCAAAGAACAATTAATTGAATCAATGAAATGTTGGTTCGTTTACACTGAGTTGAGTAAGGCGTAGATTCTTTTTGGGTTTTTCACTTGATTTTCTAAAATGAAATTTGAAAGCGAGACCTCTTTCTTTATCTTTATTTGGTATAACTACTTGAGTTGGATGAGAGGAAACTTTCATGTCCGGTTTTGAGGGGGGGGGGGGATCGTATAGTGGACCCTATCCCAATTTTTCCTTTGCTAGGCCCATAACTAAAAAACCAACTTTCTTACGATTACGAGGTTCATTTGAATATGAAATTCAATCCTGGAAATACAGCATCCCACTTTTAATTACTACTCAAGGTTTCAATATATTTCAAAATCGAGAAATATCTACTGGGGCGAGTAATATCCGGGAACAATTAGCCAATTTAGATTTGTGAATTATTATAGAAAATTCGTTGGTAGAATGGAAACAATTAGGAGAAGAAGGGCCCACGGGGAATGAATGGGAAGATCGAAAAATTATAAGAAGAAAAGATTTTTTAGTTAGACGTATGGAATTAGCTAAGCATTTTATTCGAACAAATATAGAACCGGAATGGATGGTTTTATGTCTCTTACCGGTTCCCTCCCCCGAGTTGAGACCCATCATTCAGATAGAAGGGGGTAAACTCCTGAGTTCAGATATTAATGAACTCTATAGAAGAGTTATCTATCGGAACAATACGCTTACCAATCTATTAACAACAAGAAGATCTACACCAGGGAATTAGTAATGTGTCAGGAAAAATTGGTACAAGAAGCTGTGGATACACTTCTTGATAATGGAATCCGTGGCCAACCCATGAGGGATGGTCATAATAAGGTTTACAAGTCATTTTCAGATGTAATTGAAGGCAAAGAGGGAAGATTTTGCGAGACTCTCCTTGGCAAACGGGTCAATTATTCGGGGCGTTCGGTGATTGTCGTTGGACCTTCACTTTCATTACATCACTGTGGATTGCCTCGCAAAATAGCAATAGAGCTCTTCCAGACATTTGTAATTCGTGGTCTAATTAGACAACATCTGGCTTCGAACATAGGAGTTGCTAAGAGTCAAATTCATGAAAAAAAGCCGATTGTCTGGGAAATTCTTCAAGAAATTATGCAGGGGCATCCCGTATTGCTGAATAGAGCACCTACTCTACATAGATTAGGCATACAGTCATTCCAACCAATTTTAGTGGAAGGACGCACTATTTGTTTACATTCATTAGTTTGTAAGGGGTTCAATACAGACTTTGATGGGGATCAAATGGCTGTTCATGTGCCTTTATCTTTAGAGGCTCAAGCAGAGGCTCGTTTACTTATGTTTTCTCATATGAATCTCTTATCTCCAGCTATTGGAGATCCCATTTCTGTGCCGACTCAAGATATGCTTATTGGACTCTATGTATTAACGAGCGTCACTCGTCGAGGTATTTGTGCAAACAAATATAATCCATGTAATCTAAAAAACTATCAAAATGAAATAATTTATGAAACAAACTATAAGTATACGAAATAACCCTTTTTTTTTGCAATTCCTATGATGCAATTGGAGCTTATCGGCAGAAAAGAATCAATTTAGATAGTCCTTTGTGGCTTCGGTTGCAATTAGATCAACGCATTATTGCTTCAAGAGAAGTTCCTATCGAAGTTCACAATGAATCTTTTGGTAACTATCATTAGATTTATGCACACTATCTAATAGTAAGAAGTGGAAAAAAAGAAACTTTTTGTATATATATTCGAACCACAGTTGGTCATATTTCTTTTTATCGAGAAATTGAGGAAGCTATACAAGGTTTTTCTCAAGCCTGTTCATATGATACCTAATAATATGGTATTAAAAAAGGTAATTCTATGGGCACCCGTGTGAATTCGGACCTCTCAAATTCAACTCGAACCATAGTTCCTGACCTAAAATTATACGCAAATCAAGATCGAGAAAAGGAAGTTTTGCAATCATTGACTCAAACTCATTGTCGAATCCCATTCAGCAGAATATGGAGGTACTTATGGCGGAACGGGCCAATCTCGTATTTCACAATAAAGTGATAGATGGAACTGCTACTAAACGACTTATTAGCCGATTAATAGATCATTTCGGGATGGCATATACATCACACATCCTAGATCAAGTAAAGACTCTGGGTTTCCAGCAAGCCACTGCTACATCCATTTCATTAGGAATGGATGATCTTTTAACGATACCTTCTAAGGGTTGGCTTGTCCAAGATGGTGAACAACAAAGTTTGATTTTGGAAAAACACCATCATTACGGGAATGTAGATGCGGTAGAAAAGTTACGCCAATCTATTGAGATATGGTATGCTACAAGTGAATATTTGCGACAGGAAATGAATCCTAATTTTAGGATGACAGACCCCTTCAATCCAGTCCATATAATGTCTTTTTCGGGAGCTAGGGGAAATGCATCTCAAGTACATCAATTAGTCAATATGAGAGGATTAATGTCGGATCCCCAAGGACAAATGATTGTTTTACCTATTCAAAGCAATTTACGCGAAGGACTGTCTTTAACAGAATATATTATTTCTTGCTATGGAGCCCGTAAAGGAGTTGTAGATACTGCTGTACCACATCAGATGCTGGATATCTTATGCGCCGACTTGTTGAAGTAGTTCAAGATATTAATGTACGGAGAACAGATTGTGGCACTATCCGAGGGATTTCTGTGAATCCTCGAAATAAAAATTGGATGATGTCAGAAAGAATTTTTATCCAAACATTAATTGGTCGTGTCTTAGCAGACGATATATATATAGGTTCCCGATGTGTCGCCTTTCGAAATCAAGATCTTGGGATTGGACTTGTCAATCGATCAATAACCTTTGGAACACAATCAATATCTATTCAAACTCCCTTTACTTGTCGGAGTACATCTTGGATCTGTCGATTATGTTATGGTCGGAGTCCCACTCATGGTAACCTAGTTGAATTGGGGGAAGCTGTAGGTATTATCGCGGGTCAATCTATTGGCGAACCGGGGACTCAACTAACATTAAGAACTTTTCATACCGGCGGGGTATTTACAGGAGGTACTGCCGAACATGTACGAGCCCCTTATAGTGGAAAAATCAAATTCAATGAGGATTTGGTTCATCCTACACGTACACGTCATGGGCATCCTGCCTATCTATGTTATATAGACTTGTCTGTAATTATTGAGAGCGATGATATTATACATAGCGTGACTATTCCACCAAAAATTTTTATTTTAGTTCAAAATGTGGAATCCGAACAAGTGATTGCTGAGATTCGCGAGGGAACATACACTTTTCATTTTAAAGAGAGGGTTAGAAAATATATTTATTCTGACTAAGAGGGCGAAATGCACTGGAGTACTGATGTGTCTCATGCACCTGAATTTACATATAGTAATGTCCACCTCTTACCAAAAACAAGTCATTTATGGATATTATCAGGAGGTTCATGTGGATCTAGTCAAAAAAAATTTTCCATCCACAAAGATCAAGATCAAATGAACATACCCTTTCTTTCCATCGAAAGAAAATTCATTTCTAGCCTCTCCGTGAATAATGATCAAGTGAGCCAAAAAACTTTGAGTTCGGATTTTGCTGATAAAAAAAAATCAGAGATCCCCCATTATTCAGATGAGAACTTGGATTTATTAGCAAAAAGGCAAAGAAATAGATTTCTCATTCCATTCCAATCAATTCAAGAGCAAGAGAAAGAATTCATACCGCATTCAGGTATCTTGATTGAAATACCCATAAATGGTATTTTCCGTAGAAATAGTATTTTTGCTTTTTTTGATGATCCTAGATATAGAAGAAAGAGTTCCAGAATTCTTAAATATGGGACTCTAAAGGCGGATTCAATCATCCAAAAAGAGGATATGATTGAGTATCGAGGAGTTCAAAAATTTAAGACAAAATACAAAATGAAAGTAGATCGCTTTTTTTTCATTCTTGAGGAATTGCATATTTTACCCGAATCCTCTGCCATAATGGTACAGAATTATAGTATCGTTGGAGTCGATACATGAATCACTTTAAATATAAGAAGCCAAGTCGGCGGGTTGATCCGAGTGGAGAGAAAAAAAAAGGATTGAACTCAAAATATTTTTGGGGGATATCCATTTCCAGATAAGACGGATAAGATATCCGGACACAGCGGCATCTTGATATCGCCAGGAAGGGGACAAACAAACACGAAGGAATCAAAAAATTAAAAAATTGGATTTATGTCCAACGGATCACACCAACCAAGAAAAAGTTTTTTGTTTTGGTGCGGCCCGTAGCAACCTATGAGATAGCGGACAATATAAATTTGGCACCACTATTCCCACAAGATATCTTTCAGGAAAAGGATAATATTCAACTTCGAGTTTTCAACTATATCCTTTATGGAAACGGCAAACCAACTCGAGGAATTTCTGACACAAGTATTCAATTAGTTCGAACTTGTTTAGTCTTGAATTGGGACCAAGACAACAAAAATTCTTCCCTCGAAGAAATCCGTGCTTTCTTTGTTGAAGTAAGTACAAAGGGTTTGATTCGAGATTTCATAAAGGGATTGATCTCTGCCGTTCACATTAATCCGTTTTATTCGATTTCTCCCAAGGCTGGCATTCTTCAACAATCACTTAGACAAAATCACGGAACTATTCGTATGTTCTTAAATAGAAATAAGGAATCCCAATCTTTGTTAATTTTATCATCCTCTAATTGTTTTAGAATAGGTCCATTTAATCATGTAAAATATCACAATGTTATAAACCAATAAAAAAAAAAAATCCTCTAATTACAATTAAAAATTCTTTGGGCCCCTTAGGAACAGCCATTCAAATTTCGATTTTTATTCGTTTTTGCCTTTACTAACTTATAATCTGATCTCTGTAATTAAATATTTGCAACTTGATAACTTAAAATATATTTTTCAAGTAACTAACTTTTATTTAATCGATGAAAACGGAAGAATTTTGAATCTAGATCCATACAATAATGTTGTTTTGAATCCATATAAATTGAATAGGTATTTTCTTCATCAAAATTATCATCATAATTATTGTGAGGAAACGTCCACAATAATTAGTCTTGGACAATTTTTTTGTGAAAATGTATGTATAGCCAAGAAAGAACCACACCTAAAATCGGGTCAAGTTTTAATTGTTCAAAGGGATTCTACAGTAATAAGATCCGCTAAGCCCTATTTGGCTACTCCGGGAGCAAAAGTTCATGGGCATTATAGAGAAATTCTTTATGAAGGGGATACATTAGTTACATTTATATATGAAAAATTGAGATCCGGTGATATAACACAAGGTCTTCCAAAAGTAGAACAAGTGTTAGAAGTCCGCTCGATTGAGGGTTGGAACAAGTGTATAACAAGAATTCTTGGAATTCCTTGGGGATTCTTGATTGGTGCTGAGCTAACTATAGTGCAAAGTCGTATTTCTTTGGTTAATAAGATTCAAAAGGTTTATCGATCCCAGGGGGTGCAGATTCATAATAGGCATATCGAAATTATTGTACGTCAAATAACATCAAAAGTTTTGGTTTCAGAAGAGGGAATGTCTAATGTTTTTTTACCCGGAGAACTTATTGGATTGTTACAAGCAGAACGAACGAGGCGTGCGTTAGAAGATGCGATCTGTTATCGAGCCGTTTTATTAGGAATAACTTGAGCCTCTTTGAATACTCAAAGTTTTATATCTGAAGGAAGTTTTCAAGAAACTGCTCGAGTTTTAGCAAAAGCTGCTCTTCGGGGTCGTATCGATTGGTTGAAAGGCCTGAAAGAAAATGTTGTTCTAGGGGGGGGGGGTGATCCCCGCTGGGACCAGATTCAACAAAGGATTGGTGCATTGTTCGCGGCAACATACCAACATTCTTTTGGAAAAAAAACCAAAGAATTTATCTTTATTCGAGGGAGATATGAGAGATATTTTATTCTACCACAGGGCATTTTTGGACTCTTCTATTTCAAAATCTGACTTTTCTAGGATTTAATGATTCCTAATAATGGATTTCTATTTTGAATTTCATTTTTGTTGTTTGCTGTAGTAATTTGCTTTGGTAATTTGTTAAGACTCATAAAGATAATAAATAATACAAAATAATGGCTTGTCTCACGCACAAATGGCCATCCCCGGTCCAAGAGAAGGTTCCATCGGAACAAATTTTTATTTTAGTTTGGGGTACCCCCTTTTTAAGTGTGAAAAGAAATGACAAAAAGATATTGGAACATCGATTTGGAAGAGATGATGAGAGCAGGAGTTCATTTTGGACATGGTACGAGGAAATAGAATCCTAGAATGACACCATATATTTCTGCAAAGCGTAAAGGTATTCATATTATAAATCTGACAAGAACTGCTCATTTTTTATCAGAAGCTTGTGATTTAGTTTTTGATGCAGCAAGTAGGGGAAAACAATTCTTAATTGTTGGGACAAAAAACAAAGCAGCTGATTTAGTGTTGCGGGCTGCAATAAGGGCTCGGTGTCATTATGTTAATAAAAAATGGCTCGGCGGCATGTTAACAAATTGGTCCACTACAGAAAAAAGACTTCATAAGTTTAGGGACTTGAGAACTGAACAAAAGACAGAGGGATTCAACCGTCTTCCGAAAAGGGATGCAGCTGTGTTGAAGAGACAATTGTCTTGCTTGGAAACATATCTAGGCGGGATTAAATATATTACAGGATTGCCTGATATTGTAATCATCATCGATCAGCAAGAAGAAGATACGACTCTTAGAGAATGTATCACTTTGGGAATTCCAACCATTTCTTTAATCGATACAAATTGTAATCCCGATCTTGCGGATATTTCTATTCCAGCAAATGATGACGCTATAGCTTCAGTTTGATTCATTCTTAACAAATTAGTATTTGCAATTTGTGAGGGTCGTTCTAGCTATATACAAAATTCTTGATTAATAATAAGATAAATAAATCAATTTTTTTTGAGGGAGGGGCTCCCTGTATTTCGATTGAAAAAATCGGTTACTACTCCTGAATCGTACAAAAGAAAAAGAGATAAAAAAAACTGGCGATATTGTGTGATTAGTTAAGTTGGTATCCAAAACTTAAATATAAAATTCAAGTAAACTAAGTAAAAAAAAGGGGGGATCGTGAATCAAAATAATTTAAAGTTCTTATTTCTGTCAGAGGGCAATATGAATGTTTTATCATGTTCCATCAACACACTAATAAAAGAAGGGTTATATGAGATATTTGGTGTAGAAGTAGGCCAACATTTCTATTGGCAAATAGGGGGTTTCCAGGTCCATGACCAAGTCCTTATTACTTCTTGGGTTGTAATTGCTATCTTATTAGGTTCCGCAGTTATAGCGATTCGTAATCCACAAACCATTCCAACTGACGGCCAAAATTTCTTTGAATTTGTCCTTGAATTCATCCGAGACGTGAGTCAAACTCAGATTGGAGAAGAATATGGTCCATGGGTTCCCTTTATTGGAACCCTATTTTTATTTATTTTTGTTTCTAACTGGTCAGGAGCCCTTTTACTGTGGAAAATTATCCAGTTACCTCAAGGGGAGTTAGCAGCACCAACGAATGATATAAATACGACAGTTGCTTTAGCTTTACTCACATCAGTAGCCTATTTTTATGCGGGTCTTAGCAAAAAAGGATTAGGGTATTTCAGTAAATACATTCAACCAACTCCAATTCTTTTACCCATTAGCATCTTAGAAGATTTTACAAAACCCCTATCACTTAGTTTTCGACATTTCAGAAATATATTAGCCGATGAATTAGTCGTTGTTGTTCTTGTTTCTTTAGTACCTTTAGTGGTTCCTATACCAGTCATGTTCCTTGGATTATTTACAAGCGGGATTCAAGCTCTCATTTTTGCCACCTTAGCCGCGGCTTATATAGGTGAATCTATGGAAGGTCATCATTAACTATAACTATTATTTTATTGATTTCTTTTTTCAAATATTCTTTTTTAGGTTAGCCCAATTATAGAATAGAATAATTGGTTTACGTTCTGTAAGAAACACTTGTATATGTGATATTTGATATTCACTAATTCAATTTGTGACATGACCGATCAATAGAAATACTTCAACACTCCACTTTTGTCATATATTCAATACACCGTACTAGATAGATATCATATTTATGGAATACGATTCACTTTCAAGATGCCTTGGTGGTGAAATGGTAGACACGTGAGACTCAAAATCTCGTGCTAAAGAGCGTGGAGGTTTGAGTCCTCTTCAAGGCATAATATTGAAATGGATTAAGTTCGGCGGCGGATCGCGAAATCTTGGCGATCTTCTCTATCTAATGAATGGGGAGGGGGAGTCCGCTTTGAAATCTTCCACCCTGCGCCCCGCAGTATATGATTCAACATGAATCACACAAGGGTAGATTGATACAATCTAAACCTCTGGTAAAAAGCCCCCCGTAACCCAGCAGATAAAGTACATTACATAGTCCGTTTTAGGGATTGGTGATCGGAACATATTTATCTATTTATTATGAATGAATCTGTATTGATGCTTTATTACATTGCTTTTCTTACAGTGACCTCATAGACTTTCCAAATTGGAATCATATATCATTAATATTCAATTTTTTCTCTCTTTCTTCAATTTTGAAAGAACGTATTGTCAAACTCTTTCAGATATGAATCTATCCAATTCAGAAGTCTGAAAATGAAAATGAAATGCAAAGTAACTGAGAAAAATCGTGTCTAGGGCTTTTGGGCCGCTCAGGAAATGATCACTTTATATAGGGAGTCTTCTAGGTCAAAAATTAGATTTAATGTGCAATTTGGAGAATATCCGCGATCTGGATCGATCGATCTCCTTCCTTTGATTTGTGTCACCTCATAGATTCCTTTGACTGACCGTTCTGCTTTGGGATAGGTCGATTCTCTTTGTGCTTGGTCGATCCCAGAGTGTCTCCAAAATTTAATGAAGTGTAAAAAATGTCCAAAATTGCTCCATTTTGCCCATTTTAGCTCCAATGAAGTATAAACCTGAAAAGACACCAAAACCAGCTAGAAGGACACCTAACTCTAGACTCAATAAAACATGTAAAAAAAAAAGTA
This sequence comes from Cardamine flexuosa, assembly GCA_963555745.1. Lineage (NCBI taxonomy): Eukaryota > Viridiplantae > Streptophyta > Magnoliopsida > Brassicales > Brassicaceae > Cardamine > Cardamine flexuosa. The sequence continues at coordinate 20,234,439 of OY743216.1, read as the reverse complement.
AAAACTAGTGAAAATAAAGACTCATCAAATACCCTCAGACTTGAATCCTTGCTTGTCCTCAAGTAAGCAAGAAGAAAATGAAACAAAGTTCATAAGTATAGTTTTGAAAAACGGGAACTTACGCTTAGCTTTAGAATCCACCATGTTGATCATGTAAACCAAAAAGAAACCTTGTGAAGGGTTAATTGAACTTTAGCAGTACAACATTTTCTAAACCATAAGCATAGCAAACATTACCGTACTTTAGCGTCTGAGATCCAAGGGAACTTCTGAAATCTCTATTGTTCGCCCTTTAACATTCGTTAAGTGTTGTGTGCAGTCTTATAAAGGGAGTCTCAATCGCTAAGGGCTAGTAACGGGGGGACCATTTTAAGGGTGATGGTTAGACATGATAAATGAACTCCGGTGCAAGCCAATGCACAAAATCCCAGTGAGACGGAAACCAAAGATGGTGCACAACCTCCTGAACCTTGGACTCTAAGTAAGCTTCTATATAATGATCATAATAGAGTTGCTATTGGTGCTAAAATACATAACAGAAACAAATAAATAACTAAATAAATAAAGAAGGGTGTAAGGGTGTGGAACCAAGCTAAAAATGAGCTTGGCCATCCGGAGCTCCAATAAGAATGGGGTGACTCCGGATGTATATGATCCTTTATGCGATATCGAGCCCCTAAGTGAGAAGATTAGTCCAAGTTAAAGGTCCAAGTAGATAGAGCCAACGCTGGATCATTCAGATTTCCAAAATATAGGTAGCTTCTGGTAAAGTTGATCCACTGATGGTGTTTCCAATCTTCCTGAACTAAGTCCAATAAATGTCAACATAAAATGGAAACCAAGAAAATTGTAATAAAATTCCCATGTTTTTACTCAATAAAACGACTCAAGAAAAATGAAAAAGTTTTACTTTTGAAATTTTTTTTGACAAGGAAACAAAAGAAAACACAGTGTTAGTAACATATGAAAGCAGACACCCCTTCCCCCAGACATAATTCACTGCATCCCGCTGTGATATCAAATCAAAGAAAATGGGTGCTGCGAAACAATACTAGAAATAATGAATTGTGAACAAGAAAGCAAACCATAAACCATGGAAGGAATTTTACTACCAAAAGGGAGCATTGGTATGTTCATGAACCGGTTTTCAGCTTTTCTCGTCTGGGGGATCGATCGATCCGGGGAGGATCGGTCGATCTCAGAATCCTGAAACTTCTTTAAATTTACATCGTCTGCGTTTTACACCTGTTTTCAATCAGCTCAACACAAAACATCATCATATCTTATTATGAAAAATAAATAAATAAAATAACTGAAGAGAAATAAAATAAAATAAAATAGTTTTATTAATTCAAAAGCAAAAAGAAATTAAAAGAACATGTTGGGTTGCCTCCCAAGCAGCGCTTGTTTTTACAAAGTCACTAGCTTGACTTGGTTTTATTTCAATTGGGTTCTGTCAGGGGAATGGAGATCTCCTTTTCCATGTGGTCAACTAAATATGGCTTAAGTCGCTGGCCATTTACCGTAAAATATCCGCTCTTCCCATCCAAAGTACGACTGCTCCATAAGGTTTGACTTCCTTAATCAGATAAGGACCTCCCCAGCGTGATTTCAGTTTGCCTGGAAAAGCCTCAAACGTGAGTTGTACAAAAGCATTTTATCACCACTGTGGAATTCTCTTGGTCTTATCTTCCTATCATGCCAAGCTTCCGCTCGCTCTTTGTACATTCACGAGTTATCATAAGATTTTAGTCTTAGTTCATCCAGCTCATTGATTTGGGTCAGGCGTTTCCCCCCTGCTGCCTTCGAATTAAAGTTTAGCAGTCTGGTTGCCCATAATGCGTTGTACTCTAGCTCCACTGGCAGGTGACAAGCTTTCCCATAGACTAGGTTGAAAGGAGTCGTTCCAATTGGGGTTTTATAAGCAATTCGGTAAGGCCATAATGCATCATCGAGTTTAAGGGACCAGTCTTTCCTTGTGACATTAAGGGTCTTCTCCAGAATGCTTTTGATTCCTCTGTTTGAAACCTCCACCTGTCCACTGGTCTGCGGGTGGTATGGTGTTGCCACCATGTGCGAAACACCATTCTTCCTTAGGAGGTTAGCAAAAATTCTATTGATGAAGTGAGTTCCACCATCGCTTATTACAACCCTCGGTACTCCAAACTCGGAAAAATCACAGATTTGAACATCCCTAGGACAACCTTGGCATCATTTGCAGGACTTGCGACTACTTCCACCCATTTAGACACATAGTCATCAACAACAAGGATGTACATATTTCCGCACAAAGGTGGGAAGGGGCCCATGAAATTGATTCCCCAGCAGTCGAATACTTCTTCTTCAAGTATATAGTTCTGGGGCATTTCATTCTTTTTGTTTATCTTCCCACGACGTTGACAGGAGTCGCATCTTGTCACAAAATCATGCGTGTCTCAGAACATCGTAGGCCACCAGAAACCTGCCTGAAGGATTTTGGAAACTGTCTTGAAGGTAGCAAAATGTCATGCATAGTGCGAACCGTGACAGTGAAAAAGAAGTCCGGCAACTTCTGATTCTTGAATACACCTTCGGTATAAACCGTTGGTGCAACGTCTGTAAGAGTAAGGTTTGCCCCAGATGTATTTCTTCACTTTGCGGAAGAACTTTATCCTTGCGTAGCCCGTACAATCTGGGGGTATTACCTTAGCGCAGAGGAAGTTAGCATAATCAGCGAACCAGGGATGTTTGTTGGTTTCCTCGTGCAAGGCTAGTATGCATGCGACGTTCCTCGTAGCATTCCTCGAAAAGGGAATAAATGATCTCTTCCGGTAGTCGGTCATCTATTAGGATCTTTGCCACTACTCTTAGTTGAGACAAATGATTGGCTACCCCATTTTCGATTCCCTTCTTGTCTCTAATCTCAATGTCAAATTCCTGTAGTAGCAAAACCCAACGCAGCAGCCGGGGTTTAGCGTCCTTCTTACAGAGAAGGTAACATAATGCGGCATGGTCCGTGTGCACAATTATCTTAGATCCTACCAAGTACAATCAGAATTTCTCCACAGCAAAAATGATTGCTAGAAGTTCCTTCTCAGTGGTAGCGTACCTTATTTGTGCTTCATCCAATGTTCGGCTAGCGTAATAAATGACATGCAAACGCTTGCCTCTTTTCTGTCCTAAAACTGCCCCCCACGGCATAATCACTAGCATCGCACATAATCTCAAAAGAGAGCTTCCAGTCCGGTGGTTGGACTATTAGAGCGCTAATTAGCGTGCGCCTACTTTATTTCTAAGAAAGTATCGAGACAATATTTATCAAAATCGAATACAACTTCCTTGCATAGAAATCGTGTGAGAGGTCTTGCAGTCTTTGAGAAATCTTTAATGAACCTCCTAGAGAAACCTGTGTGGCCTAGGAAACTCTGGATTTCTCTTCCTATTCTTGGGGGTTGAAGATTGGCCATGACTTCTATCTTTTCTTTATCTACTTCAATCCCCTTTTCTGAAATTCTATGACCAAGTATAACCCCGTCCCTAACCATGAAATGGCATTTTTCCCAATTTAGAACCAAATGCTTATCTATGCATCGCTGCAAGACTTCACTAAGGTTAGCCAGGCAGTTGGTAAGGAGGAACCATAGACGGAGAAATCATCCATGAAAACTTCCATTATATTTTCGGTTAAGTTAGTGAATAGCAACATCATGCATCTCTGGAATGTTGCTGGAGCATTACAAAGCCCAAAGGGCATCCTCCGATATGCATAAGTCCCGTAAGGGCATGTGAATGTCATTTTTTCCTGATCATCGGGATGAATGGGGATTTGAAAGAATCCAGAATATCTGTCAAGGAAGCAATAAAACCGATGGTTAGCAAGACGCTTTAACATCTGATCGATAAATGGAAGGGGAAAATGGTATTTTCGAGTGCCTGCATTCAGTTTCCGATAATCAATGCACATCTTGTGTCCGGTTACTGTACGCATAGGAATGAGTTAATTCTTATCATTTGAAACAACAATAACTCCACCTTTCTTTGGAACGACATGCACCGGACTAATCCAGAGACTATCTGAAATAACGTACATTACGCCTGCCTCGAAGATTTTCAAAATTTATTTCGTAACTAACTCTCGGAGGTTTGGGTTTAGCTGGCGTTGGGGTTCCACCGATGTCTTTGACGGATCTTCAAGATGTATCTGATGTGTGCATAGATTAGGGGAGATCCCAGTCAGATCGCTGAGCAAGTACCCTAATGCTTTTCTGTACTGATTTGATGTTTTATGCATCAGGTTTTACCCAATATCTAAACTCCGTAAGTGCACGGTTGTGCGTGGAAGGATAGTGGTGGGATCGATCCACAGAGAGTAAAAAGCGCAATAGATCCTTAGATCTAAACAGAGCTAGGATGAAAAATATAGAAAATTTCACAAAAGGAAATCTGAATAAAAATCTTTTAAAATAGGAGATAAAATCAATTAAAAACAAATGTTGGGATTTGGAAAATTGCAGGAATTTAAATCAATAAAAAGAATATCTAACCGGATTAGCAATTAAATGACCTAGATCTAGAACACAAACACTGTACCAAAATAAATCTTTTTAATAAAAGCAAATATTATTCTATCATAAATCCGCTAGGACCCTATGATAGCATATTTATTCCTAGTTTGATAGAGTTCACTTGCATATCCAGCTTCAACTTTTGGAAATCTGGAAATCAAGCCTACAAACTATAGATTCCGGGTAGAATAGCCAACGCTAGCTGTACTATAAAACCCTGATCATTTGATAGATTCATCAACCTAACAAAAGCATTTGATTCATAGAAGTAGAGATCTACTAACCATAATTCTAATCTATAACAATAACCTAATTAAACATTAAATCCCTGCGGAAGTTGAGTACCAGGGTGTGGTGACTTCAGACGCCTCTGTCTTGAACTATGGCTTGTGTGTGTATTCGTGTTCGTAGTTGAGAACCATTGATGAAAACCTATTAGTTAGATCTATCCCCTACTTTTTAGAAACCATGGAAACCTTAGATAAACCCTAGACGCCTAACCTCTTAATCATATAGCTTACAAATCAATCATTCACTTTGCTTTCATTCATTCATTTGCATTCACTCATTAGAAAACCCAAAAAACAAAACCCCTTATTGCATTGTCTTAGTTAGATATCTTTGCTTGAATTCAATCCGCGTACTTGTTACTCTCTGTGGGATCGATACCTTAAGTACTACTACTGATTTGCTGTGCACTTGCAGTTCATTCATTGTGTTGTTTCCTTGAGAAAAACTTACGACACATCAATGAGGAGACTACCAAAGGTAGAAGATCCTGGACTCTTTGTTTGCTCTTGCTCCATAACAGGCATTGAATTCACTAACTCTCTATGTGGTTCTGGTGCTAATGTCAATGTTATGTCGAGAAATGTTGCCGAGAAACTTGGACTTAGAGATTTGTTCCGTCCAACTTGAGTCTTGTGTTTGGAGACTCATCGCAGAAGATCCCTGATGGACTAGTTAGAGATTTGCAACTAGTTGTAGAAAACTGCATAGTCCCGACAGATTTTCACATTCTGAGATGGATGAGAAGAATGAGAGACCTTTAATTTTGGGAAGACCATTCCTTGCCACTGTTGGAGCCATCATGGATCACAATAACAAGAGGACAACCTTCACCAATGTCAGCAAAAAGGTATTTTATCCAACTCTCTCTACTATAAAGCCGCGAGCCCCACTATATGATGAAGATTCACTAGATCTCGAGGTTGATAAGACCAGTATGGGAACTAAGAGTTTCACTAAGAAGACTCGGAAGCTACCATCAAAGCCTCCTGTGCAGCCCCAGATTTAGAAAATTAAGATCATTGTTCCTTCGGTACGTAGCAAGGAGAGCAAAGATCGGATTGAAGAGATGATAAGGCACACCAAGGAAGTTCTTCTTCAAGCCAAAGTGTTTGAAACTTCATCAAAAGGACAACGTGTGATAGAAGCTGGAGCTGACTATCAAGATCATAAGGAAGCTAAGGAGATGTCAATCTCCAAGGCCTCACCTTCTCAAGCTTAATAAGCTTCCCAAGTCTAGCCAAACACTTTAAAAAAATGCGCTTTGTGAGAGGCAACGCACTTGTAAGTTTTCTTTCACCTTTTTAGATTAGATTTCATTTTGCTTTTGATCTTTGCATGTTTTATTTCAGATTTCACATAAACAAGAAAACCAAATACAAAAGAAGAAAACAGAAAAACGAAAAAGAGGAAGAAGGTTAGCCTTTGGGTCAAGTTGGAAATTACCAAGGCGAAGTGAAGTCTAACCTTGGTCACAAGCCCCATGACTGAGGCCCATACAAGGCATCACCCTGGTCACAAGTCCCGTGACCGAGGTTTTTAAGATTTTGGCCAAAATCATGTTTGTTGCACTTTTGGTCTATTGGAGTCTTCCAAAACCATACTTACTACCCCAGGGAGCTATGCAACCTTCCCCAACCACATCCATAATGTTTTACCAAGTCAAGGCCAAGGTTCACCCCATTTCCGAGCCGCGACTAGGTCATTCATGGCCCATTGAAGAATTTTCAAGTTCCACTCGTCCAAATGACCAAAGATCAGGTAATCAACACCATATGGATATTCTAGGAGTAATGGCCGAGCTAATATTTGGAGAAAGACTGATGGGTAGGAGATCATTCCATCTTAAGCTTCATGGTTGCATAATTCACCAAAGTGGGAGGATATTGATATCTACTCGAGCAAAAGTGGTCCAACTTGACATACACTTAGAGGTTGACCATTGGGAAGTTTTGGTTGAAGATATTTCAGAAATAGAAGCTGAGATTTGAAAAGGGCCAACTCTTCATTGCGCACCCTTTAGCCGACACCTTCCGCTGCTACAAAAACCACTAAGGTAAGAGAATTTCTAAGAAATACTTGATCAAATGAACAATAATCGGGTACTTAATATATTTGATTATTTTTGAGAGTGATGATCGAGGAAAATCTCAGAAAATGAAATTTGAAACAAGAAATTATCACAACCGACCTGCGACAGCACCATCGCCGATCCACGACTAAGGAATTCGTGAAACTTGAAGGATCTTGCTAATGGTTCGATGAAATGCTTTGATATTGAATGCCTAATTATATGAGGAAATTTAAGAGGTAATCATCGAAGGAGAATTGGCAATGCACGGATTGAAAGTCACAATTTCCAATGGACCATCACTTTGGACCTTTCTTGGGAAATATGACAAAAGGATCCAACCAATCTCCATCCCATCAGAATAAGTGTTCTTCCTAGTCACTATAATCATTTTCGGATGCCATTCTACTTTACAGGTTCAGAAAATCGATTTCCAAGATGCATTTGGCCAAAACCAAAGTTTTGACCACGAGGAGCCAAAACCCCGGTCACGAGGCCCATGACCGGGTTGCCAAGAAGGGCTGGCCCCGGTCACGAAGCCTGTGACCGAGGTTTCACACCTGGCACGGAAAATTTTCACTCCGGTTCCCTTTTATCCAAATCTTTGATCCCAATCCGTCTTGAGAGTTTTTGGTTCGTTTGTACAATCTGTGAATCTACAACTTCCCGTTGAACCATCTTTCACAACAACCAAAATGAATCACTCCCGGAACTCACTGTAAGTTTTCATGAACCCCAATCCCATGGGCCCCACAAGTACCAAACAATGGACACTAGATCCTCTAAGAAAAATTTTGGATCATCACTAGTGATGAGATGAGGACTAAGATGGTACATGACAAAGCAACACATGAGAACAAAGGCAAAAGAATTGTTGATGAAGGCCCCAACTCTAAGGATAAGAGTGATGAGATTCAATATGATAGTGATTTTGATGCACCAATCAATTCATGTGTACACAAGCTTCTCTCCAACACTATCTTCTCACGCACAGCCCAGAACAATGGGATTAGTGATGAGCTCAATATCTTAAGCATACCTTTTGTTGAGCATCCACGGAGAGCCAACTATGCTGCTCTCTTAGCCAAGAGACTTTTGAAGATCAAGCATGATGCTATCACAAGTAGAGACAAGTAAGCTTGCATAACCTTTGGAGGAGTCATCACTACCATCCTTGAGACTGCTGGAGTCAACCTCGCGAACCGTCGTCACACAATCAAGGACAACCATTTGGACCTTGCAAATCTTGAGAAGATGAAGATACTTGAAGGAGCACGGATCAACCCCGACCAGATTTGATATAGGTATCATTCTCCACCGTATGCCACAAAAACCATACTAATTCCTAGCCCTAATGTTCCACGCCTTAGAGACGGCATCACGAGTTGGTACCCTTTTACGAGTGAGTATCACTCATCTCTTCCCGAAGACCGTCTACCACTTACTGTTGGTAAGTTTACCAAAGCCAAGGCGATTTCTTCCTTTGCTTTTCACCACGTCACACGCAACCCTCCAGGGAGTGACACCACTACTCTTGAGGAGGAGAGAGCATTACGGATTACTTTAGAGCAGCAGCTAGAAGAGTACCTCGCAGCCACTACACTTGCGGAGAGGATGACCTCAGATCCTGGACACCATGATTAGTCCATTACCAAGCACCAGAACCTCCTGAGAAGTTGAAGGTTCACTCGTTCTATCTCTATCTTTTATGCATTTCATTTTTATTCCCTCTTTTATTTTGACCGTTCACACTGCAGACAGTGTGATTCAAGTCTGGGGGATTTTTATTTTGATGTCTTTTTATTCGATTTTATGCGGTTTTATTAAGTCAAGTTTGTAGAAAACTCTGACCCTATGATATGATGATTTTGACTTAAAGTATGTTCTGATTCATTCCCTGAGGACAAGTATTGCAGGATTCACTAATAAACGGACAACACCTAGAAGCTCACCGCTGGACCTTTCTCCCTGAAGTCTCATCCTACGGAGAATGTGGTTGGAAAAGATGTCAACTCCACTCCATTTGAACCATAATCATGTCTTCAATTATTTCTCATGAGCGCATTAGATCGGGGCAACAAGCAGCACATTCAGAACTTTTTATCCCTTTTACCACTCTTTGATGATCCTGAATGGCCACTCATTTTTAGTGGTTTACCCTTACACCATATATTTCTTTTCAGACCTCTCACCAATCTCTTTTTTCGATCTTGTTGGCAGATATGCGTAGAAACACGAGAGAGAAATTTCCAACACAGTTTTCCAACCACTTGAAGATGGAGAGCTTGAAGGAATCAAAGAAGAGATAGAGAGAGAGTCATGATTTGGTCTACATAACACTACACCTCGGAATCAACAAGAAGGTACCCATATCATGTGCTTGAGACTTGTAAATTTATGTACCGTTTCCCCTTTCACAAAAAAAAGAAAAAAAGAAAAAGAAAAGAAAAAGAAAAGAAAAAGAAAAGAAAAAGAAAAGAAAAAGAAAAGAAAAAGAAAAGAAAAAGAAAAGAAAAAGAAAAGAAAAAGAAAAGAAAAAGAAAAGAAAAAGAAAAGAAAAAGAAAAGAAAAAGAAAAGAAAAGAAAATATAAAGAAAAAGAAAAGAAAGGAAACGGTTACAAAATAATCTCATAAGCACAGGAAATCCCGAGAAGAAGGTTATGAAGAAAAGAAGTTATGAAGATGGTACAAAGAACACCACAGAAACATCTAAGTCTGGGGGAATCACAAGAAGAAAAGAAGTAAAGGAACAAGGTTTTGACATGAAGAAGTGGTTGGAAGCTGTGAACATCAATGGGTTCATACTCTCTTGCGGGTCTGCAACATAGCTGCCCTCCGAAATCACGGTACACTAAACACTTTAAACTCCACTTTAACACCAAAACCCTTTTTATACCAAGCGCCGTTTACCCTAAATAATGCTCCCTCTTGAGAAATCTACACCACCCTTAATGAATGTAAGGAGTTGACTGAAGTGAATTCCAAAGTCTCTGGACGGTTTGCGATGGAAGGATTAGAGATTGAGAATGTTGTGAGTCTATAGTGAGAAAGTTTTGACTGAGAATCTATGTACTAACACGTCTGCAGGTCATCTATTATGAACATCATATCTGATCATAGGAAAGTTTTCGTGATTTTCAAACCTCTCCACCAGTCTTGAAATCTTATTTGCTAGGGGACAAGCAAAACCTTAAGTCTGGGGGAGTTTATATACACGTACTTTCACCTATATTTCATATGTTTTTGGCAGGGAAATCATGAAGAAACAAGAGATTATGGAAGCTTTATGGCCACATTCCACTATTTACACTTCCCAAAGACGTTTGGAAGTTTGAGAGAAAAAAGGACCCAAAGGCAAGCAAAACACGTTTTAAGGCAGTTTCAGAGCATCAGAAGATGGGCAACATTTAAAGATCTTCCAATTAGCCAATGTTGGAGTTCTCTATACCCATGGAAAGCTAGAAGAGTCAAAATTCACCTCGGACAAGAATCGAAGCATTCCATTCAGCCGTTTGGAAGATGCACCCCGAAGAGTGAAAACATGTCCACCTCGGTCACAAAACCCGTGACAGAGGTTAGCCCTCTTGAAGACCACGGGCACTACCCCTAGTGACCGGTGCCGACTTACTCCGACCTAAGGACCTCGGCCCAGGACCAGGATTTTCCCATTGCCTCTACACATATCAAAATGACGTAGTTTTGGATGCCTCTAGACCTAATCTCATGGAGGAGCCTATATAAATCATTCTTAGGGTTTTGGAAACCCTAAGTGAGCACATCCACCCACAACGAACGTCCCTAGGAGTTAGACAAGGAGATCCATGACCTAATTTTGCCTCTACCACTGCCGCTTCACCCTCCTTCATCGCCTCAACCTAGAAGACCATCTCCTTAAAGTTTCATCTATTGTTCTTCATTGTTTCTCTTTTCCACTCTTTGTACTTGCTATTGCGGAGACAAGATCTCATCTGTGACATCTAGAGAAGTTTCCTTTGGACCCGCTTTGATATATTGAATTGTTTATTTGATGTTTTCCATGATGTCTATTGCATTTCTTTACACCATGAGTGAGTAGTTCTTTTGTTGGGTTTGATGGGGTAATATCATAGAAAAACATTGTTGCATTCATTTAGATTGTTAGATCCAATTTTCATCTAGATTATGAGTTCTCTTGGGATATCTTTTACTTAATGCATGTTGCTTCAATTGATCACCAAGCACTGATTTAGGAGAATAGGAGCGCTATCCGCGTTAACCTACTTCTCGGAACTAGTATTACCGAAGCCTTGTGTTATAACCTGCGATAGTTGAGTTATAGGACTTTGTGAACATAGCGAACTTGTTTATACGGCTGGTCTAAGCGTGTTGTTACCTGCGGAAGTTGAGTACCAGGGTGTGGTGACTTAAGACACCTATGTCAATGAACTATGGCTTGGGTGTGTATCCGTGTTCGTAGTTGAGAACCATTGATGAAAACCTATTAGTTAGATCTATCCCCTATTTGTTAGAAACCATGGAAACCTTAGATAAACCCTAGACGCCCAACCTCTTAATCATATAGCTTAAAAATCAATCATTCACTTTGCTTTCATTCATTCATTTGCATTCACTCATTAGAAAACCCAAAAACCAAAACCCCTTATTGCATTGTCTTAGTTAGATATCTTTGCTTGAATTCAATCCGCATACTTGTTACTGTCTGTGGGATCGATACCTTAAGTAATACTACAGATTTGCTGTGCACTTGCAGTTCATTCATTGTGTGGTTTCCTTGAGAAAAACTTACGACATATCAATGTACATGGTTAGAACTGGTTCCAACTTCCCTTTCTCAGAAAAAATGCTCTGGGATCGATCGATCCCGTCTCATCCTGAGACTCTCTTTCAAAAAAAAAAAAAAAAAAAAACGCAAAGAAAGAGAAGGGAATGAAGTATGAAGGAACCATAACAAAACCTTTTATTTAGTTAGTTAGTTATTTCTTTCTGTTATTTATTTTGGCACCAATAGTAACTCTATTAGGATCATTATATAGAAGCTTACTTGGGATCCAAGATTCAGGAGGTTGTGCACCATCTTTGGTTTCCGTCTCACTGTGATTATGCGCATTGGCTTGCACCGGAGTTCATCTATTATGCCTAACCATCACCCTCAAAATGGCCCCCCATTACTATCCCTTAGCGATTTTGACTCCCTTTGTGAGACTGTACGCAACACTTAATGAATGTTAAAGGGCCAACAATGGAGATTTCAAAAGTTCCTTTGGATCTCGGATGCTAGAGTACGGTAATGTTTGCTATGCTTATGGTAAAGTACATGTTGTACTGCTAAAGTTAGATTAACCTTTCACAAGGTTTATTTTTGGTTAACATGATCAACATGATGGATTTCTAAAGCTAAGCGTAAGTTCCCGTTTTTCAAACTTCCACTTCTGTACTTTGTTTCATTCTCTTGTTGCTTACTTGAGGACAGGCAAGGATTCAAGTCTGAGGGTGTGATGAGTGTCTACTTTGACCCCTTTTTACTATTGTTTTTACTTTTTTTATTGAGTCTAGAAGTTAGGTTTTGTGTTCTTCTGGCCGGTTTTAGTGTCTTTTCAGGTTTTCACTTCCTTGGAGCTAAAATAGGCAAAATGGAGCAATTTTGGACATTTTTACAGATCATTGGATTTTGGAGACATCATGGATCAATCGATCCTGAAGAGGATCGACCAAGCATGAACAGGATCGACCGATTCTGAAGCAGATCGGTCAGTCAAAAGAATCTATGAGGTGGCATGAATCTATGAGGTGGCATGAATCAGAGGAAGAAGACCGATCGATCCAAGTCAGATTGATCGATCTCAATCACGAATATTCTCCAAATCGTACATTAACTCCAATTTTTAACCTTGAAGACACTCTATAAATATGGATCATTTCATGAGCGGCCAGAGAGACCTAGACACGATTTTTACTGTTACTCTACTATTTTTATTTTCATTTCAGATCTATAAACTTTTACATTGATTTTACTCAGATCTAAAGTATTTTTCATTGCATTTTCAAGATCTACATTCTGTCTTCATCGCTTTCTTTGCATTTTCAACCATACAACATCATGATTTATCAACCCATTACTATGGTTGAGTAGATCTGCATGTTGGGAGAGGAGATTTATTCAAAGGGATTTAATGTTTAATTAGGTTATTGTTATAGATTAGAAAAATGGTTAATAGATCTCTACTTCTATGAAACAAATGCTTTTGTTAGGTTGACGAATCTATCAAATGATTCATAGGGTTTTATAGTACAGCTAGCGTTGGCTATTTTACCCGGAGTCTATAGTTTGTAGGCTTGATTTCCAGATTGCCAAGAGTTGAAGCTGGATCTACAAGTGAACTCTATCAAACTTGCTCAAAATAAGATATCATAGGATCCTAGCGGATTTATGGTAGAATAATATTTGCTTTTAATAAAAAAATCTATTTTGGTACATTGTTTGTGTTATAGATCTAGATCATTTAATTGCTAATCCGGTTAGATATTTTATTTATTTATTTAAATCCCTGCAATTTCCCAGATCCCAACATTTATTTTAAATTGATTTTTCTTTCCTTATTTAATTATTTTTGGATTTTATTCGGATTTAATTTTTAATGGCAACCTTCCATATTTTCATCCTAGCTCTGTTTAGATCTATAAGATCTATAGTGCTCTTTACTCTTTGTGGATCGATCCCTCCATTATACTACCGCGGACAACCGTATACTTGCAGGAACCATTGGTTGGGTAAAACTTGATGCATAAAACATCACATCACTTGTACAGGAAGCAAATCTAGAATCTCCATACCATCCCCACTGCCAGATTGAACTGCTGTTTCCCCAATGGTTAAAGAAAGGAGTGGTTTTGGCCACATTCTTGAACCATTGCCACCTTTAGAACCTGTGGCACCACCCTTCCTTGCCCATGTCAATGAATGATATTTATCCTGACATCTTTCTTATAAGGGCAGCCCTCCTTATGATCCATTTCTGAAAACTCCAAGGCTCGTTTAGCCGGCTTCCTTGGTTTTTCCCACATGCCCTCCTTTCCTTTGTTATTTGCAATTGAACCAGGAGCTGGTCTACTCTCTAGGTGATCATCACGGGCCTGACCGCAATCCCTTTGTAGATCTGGACAAACAGCTACATCGTGTGTCAGTCTGAAACAATGTCTGCAGAATCCACAGAGTTTCTCATACTCCAGAGACACGACCACTTCGTCGCCAGTATCAAAAGGCACTACCACCTGGAATATCAATGGATTATACCCATTAACTGTGACATAAACACTAGCTGAATCCACATCAACTTCTCTAATCAAACCAATAACTTTTCCAATAGCACCGACCGTTGACTCCTCCCAAAAATGAAGAGGGATCTCAGTGATTTTTACCCAGAAAGTGATAGCTGATGGGTAAGAGCTTGCGATAATCGGTTCCCACCATCCATCCATCCATCAAAATGATATATAGTGACATTTTGAAGAACCCCAAGGAGATCCTCTTTAGACTCAAAGTTAAACTGGAATTTCCCTAGCCCCAAATCTGTGCCAACCACCTTGTCTTCTAGTTTCCAAATTTTCGGCATGTTTGCCACCAGTGAATCCATCCTTTGAGCACTTGGATTCGTCAATCTCCCAATCAAGGTCAGAGAGAATTGTTTAATACGTTGAGCTAAAAGAGAACCTGAGATTTTGACCGTCTCAGTACAAACCATTGCAGCCTTAGCCTTAGCCAAACCCCACTGAGCCATTATCCCTCCGAGAAAGAAACTGTGAAAGAGATAAAAAAAGATTGACACAAAACCCCACTAACTTGAACACTCTGTAAAACACCGTTGGAAAAAATTTGATGTTGTAAGAAGCATTCAGCATCCAACTATATATAGTGATCCAAATAAAGCCTGCTATAAACTCAATAAAATCATAACTTTCCCCACTCTGAAGAAATATCTCCAAATCCTGTCTGATTGATCCGAAAAATCTCCTCTTATCAATTACATGAGAATGCGCGTCCATCACTAGTGATTGAAAAGATATTGTAATAAACCCAGCACGAGTTAAAAGCTCCAGTTGTAAAAAATTACCAAACTCTGTGTAATATTCGTAAACCCAGATCACGAAATTTCCTCCATCTAACCACATAATTGATCCGCAATCAAACATACAGACAACCAAACAGAAGGACTCACCATGATTAAATCTCCGTAAACCCTCTCTTCCAAAAGAACACCAAAACCAAATCCCTGAAATCAGAGATCCAATCCCCAAAAATCCACCAATCCACTCTTCAGAATCCTTGACAAGATCTCCTAAATTCAACGATACCCGCATCCTCCAAACTTGGAACTTTAAACTCAGAAGATCTCCATCCTGAAATCTCTCCAAGCAATGTTTCAAAGATCTAATTGAAAGCCATTTTAGCCAAAACAAGCAACTCAATCCCAAAAAATCTCCATCTTTATCTCTCCCTAAACGATCCTTACCAAGAAGCAATAGATCCAAACTCATCCAGAATATCAATATCAATCCACAGATTTTCTCCTCATAAACCAAAAAAATCTCGATTAAATCTGAGAATAAAATATGCAATCTCTCTTTTCCAAAAACCCACCAAATCCAAAAATTTCATCTCAGAGATATGATCCCCAAGATCCCAGTTAAGAGATGTTTGGATGTAAAATTAAGATATTGAGTGTTCGGTAACAGAATTTCCCAAATTTGTACTTCATTTTTAATAGTATAAGATGATAAGGGTAACAAAATAAATCTTATTAAAATATGTATTGAAAACATAAAATAACACTTATTTTGTAACAAAAAAGAATCCTAAAACTACAAATAAAGTGAAACAGATGAAGTATATTGTAATTAAGTCTGATTATTGTAACCTAGCTATTAGTTGTCTATTCCCTTCTCATCTCGTGAATAATATTATTGATAACATCATTCAGATACCTCAAATTTTCACTTTAGTTTACTATGACATGTCATCCGATTAAAATAATCACCACAATTGTACGAACAAGCCATGTTTTTATAGTTGGTGTATGAATCTTACCAATTTGATATCTTTATGTATAAATTCACACAACACCTTAGGTTATATTTTTTTATATGAATGTAAAATTGTATTCACCCAAAAATTGTTTTACAATAAATGCAACGTTGAGAGCTGAATTTTTTTGAAAAGATTACAAAATTATAACCAAGTAAGAGATCCAGGGACTACGTGTATGAAACCAGTAGCGAAGTCCCTCTTTGTAATCGGAGTTGCCTAGCATTTGAATCGTGCTGAAGCGATTTCGTGTGTTCTTGTCTATAACTCTAACCAGCTTGGCTGACGGAATAGGGGCATCACCATGGCGTCTGGCATTATGCTCTCGCCACAAAGTATGGATTGATACTTGGAAAACATACCTTAGAGTGAATGTATGTAGTTCTAGCTGAGAAACATCGAGAAGATGAGGAGGGATTAAGTCCCAACTGGCTGTATAACGGTTGTGAAGAATGCCTCTAGTGAGAGAAGACCAAACTTGAGAGGAGTATGGACAAGAGAAAAAGAGGTGATTTCTTGTCTCCAAGTCTTCACCGCAAAATACACAACTTATATGATTTCCTGTATCCGAGTTCATTAGTTTAGCACCAGTTGATAAACGATCATGAAATGCTAGCCAAGTTAGGAATGAGTATTTTGGAGTTGTGAAAGTGAACCAAACTCCTTTATACCATTCACATATTGGGTTTCTCACTCGTATCTGATGCCATGTGTGTTTTGATAAGAATTTACTCTTGAAACTGTCTTCTTTAAGTCGCCAAAGTGAAAGATCATCCTCACCCTTCCGGGCCAGTCTAAGTATATCAATCTGATTCTCTATCTGGTTAAGAAATTCCACTCGATGATGTTGCCTTCAATGAAATTCCAAAACTCCAGCAACACAAGCGTGGTTAGCTATTCCCATATCAATGGTTCCTCTAGCCCCCACTAAGTCATAAAGCTTTCCTAGCGGACTCCAAACATCATTCCAGAAAGATGTCGACTTCCAAGACCAAACCTTCATCTTATGAAACCCCTTAGCCTTGTCTCTATATTTTAAGATTTTCATCCACATCCATGAGCCAGAACTCGTGGTTGCCCTTACTGACCATAATGACCCTTTTCTAATGAGATTCTTGTGCACCCAATCAACCCACAAAGAAGTTTTTTCTGAAACAAGCCTCCATATCAGTTTCAAAACACAAACTGTGCTCACATCTTTTAAAGGGCATATTCCCAGACCCCCCCTCTTGTTTTGGCTTCCAAACCAGATACCAAGAAAGCTTTGCCTTTCAAGCATTAAGGTCTGGCCCAGACCAAAGAAAACCTGCGAATAACTTCTCAATTTCCTCAATACAATTTTGTGGGAGGCAAAAAGCTGATAACCAAAAGCTGGTGAGGATATAGAGAACCGATTGAATCAGTTGAAGACGGCCCACAAATGAAAGAAAATGACCCATCCAAGAGGTTATACGATCTCTGATTTTCTCTAAGAGAGGCAGATAGTCAGATGCCGTCATACTCTTACTGAGCAGGGGTAGTCCAAGGTAACGGACCGGTAAGGTCCCAGCTTCAAAAGGAAACCGATGAAGTAAAGCATCTCTATTCACTTACGTTATCCCTGCCATGAAAATTGTCGACTTCTCCAGACTAATTTTCAGTCCCGAAATAGCTGCAAAGTTCTCACAAATATGCAGAATTCCCTCTATGGATCTAGATGTTCCATCCAAAAATACCAAAATATCATCTGCAAAGCATAAGTGCGTACCATAACGAGGGTAATAACCAAACCGTCTATCCACCACTGCTTTATTCAGCATTCATGTAAGGATATTCATACAAATAACAAAGAGATATGGAGATAGTGAGCATCCTTGTCTTAAACCCCTTTTGCTCTGAAAAAGCCAGCTAACTCTCCATTAACTTGAACTGAGAATGTAGCTGTCCCAATGCATAATTCAATCCAATGAATGAAAATTTCCGGTAAGTTGATTGCCTTTAGTACATTAATCAAGAAAGACCATTGCACCGAATCAAAAGCTTTGGAGATGTCTATCTTCATAGTACATCTACTAGATATAGAGTCTTTGTGATAATCTTTAACCAATTCCAAAGCCAGAAACAAGTTTTCCAGCATTATTCTATCCTTGATAAAAGCAGACTGGTTTAGAGCTATTGAGGAGGGAAGAATTTCCTCCAGCCTATTAGCTAGAATTTTTGAATTACCTTATACATCACATTGCAGCATGAAATGGGGCGATAATCTTTCATGACTCTGGATTAAGCTTTTTTGGAATTAACGCTAGGATAGTCGTATTAACTCCTTTAGGAAGAAATTTCTTCAAGAAGAAAGATTGAAATGCCACAATAAAATCTTTACCCAGAATCGACCATGTCTCTTTGAAAAACTCCGCTGTGAAACCATCAGGACCAGGGGATTTGTTTCAGCGCATAGAGAATAATACCTTTTGTATCTCGCTCTCTGTGACTTCTTTCATTAAATTAGTATTATCAGCATCGGAACTTCTAAACTTCAGCAATTACTAGATTTGAGAAACTGTTGAGCCCTCAAAATCCTCCGGGTGTTCGGTTAGAAAACCTTCAAAAAACTTCACCGCCTCTGCTTTAATTTCGTCCTAACTGGTATACACTCTTCCGTCAGAGCCATGTATAATGAGGTTTTTGATAATTTTCGTCCTTAGGTTATTGATAATGAGGTTTTTAATGCAAGATTATAAAATAACCTTATATGCTATTGAGCATAGAGTGTATTGATTCTACAAGGAACCAAGATTAGCAACACTAAGGCGATGAATGTTTTGTGGTTTCTAAATAGTTTTTAGTTTTTTGGATTTTTTGGATTTTTGATTTTCTTTCCTAAAAAACTTCTATTAGGGAGATTCTGGATTCTCTTCACAAATATGAAAAAACCATCAAATCCAGATTTCCTGTTTTTTTAGGAAATCCAGTTTTTCCAAAATCACTAGGGGTTACCCCGCCCTATGCGCGAGGCAGACATTAAAATTTGATTAAACAGAAACATTTATTTGATGTATGTAAGAATATATTTTTCAAAAATCAGTTCGGTTATCCGGTTTGATATTTTTTTTTTGAAATGATTAATAATTATACAATCATAGCTATTGGAACTTGAAATAGGATTTTTGTAGTGCTATATTTCGAGAGTAAGCAGTATTCTTTATACCGACCATTGCCATCGCTCGAAGCAAAACACAATCTTTATAGTGAGCATTTCCTTTTTAAATTCCCTTTATGTTGCATGGCAAACCATAATTGTGTTATATTTGATAACACTAAAAAATGGTTAAAGATTAAAACAAATTCAGCCACAGTAAAAATACATATATTACTTTCACTTCACTTTCTCTTTGGTCAGTGTAATTAAAGCCTATGAACTACATTATCGTAGTCGAGGTGGTAAGGAAAAAGCAAAGCTCTAGCCTCCAATTTCAGCAGCAAATCCATCAGCCACTATACCAAAAGTGTTACATCAGGCACATGAAATGCCAAAGTGACCTCTTTATCTCCATTGTCACAATTTCAAACTTTGTGAACCCAAAACTTGGACATAATGCTTATGGGACTCCTTCTAGTCCTTGCTTTGCAAGAACATGTTGTTTTCCCCAAATAGCCTACTATGTTTGTGATACCATGTAGAAATGATTTGTCCTTGAAATCTCTATATTCAATTCAATAGCCTCCAAATAAGCTTGTTCGAGATATGGTCCATGTCTATATGACAAAGCAAAATAAAAGTTATTTAATTAGTTTATTTTGTTATATCTTGAGTAAGTTAGTAGTAATTAATAAATCTGTTTCTAAACCTACATTAGAGTTTATGTATGCATAGTAGAGAAATCAGCAAAATAACCTTAGTATTCATCTCTTGATAAATGTTGGAAACTGAAGAGCGTCATGAGGCTTCAGGAACTCAAAAGTTTCTCCAATGATCAGAAACCCCATAGACCCTGGAGGTAGTTTTCCATTAGCTTTTAATTTCTCCAGATCCACGGAAATATAGCTTCACCACTATGATGATTCGATTAACTTCTTCTGAGATGATTCAATTACCATCTTGGATAGGTGGAGGGATGCATCATATATATGTAAGAGAAATGTAAATATGAAGTGGGAGAAGTGGAAGGAGGTGAGACTATTTAACTTTCAGGACATTATCATCTCTAAGAAGGTGAGCTTAATCGTTTTTAATTTAACATTAATGGACGTTATCATCTCTAAGAAGGTGAGCTTAGTCGGTTTTAAAGTGTGAAAACCCTAAGGTAAACTTGAGTGTTTAATGACGTAGCCATTGGAGAGAAATTAAAAATTCAAGAATAATTAAATGACATGACATGGTTTAAGAAAGGTTAGGAAAATCTGATGTGGCACAATTTTAAGAAGAGTGTTTTTTTTTTTTTGGCTGATATGGACATTTGGAGAGATCTCAAAATTAATAAGGAACATATGAAGTATTAAAAATTTAAAATTTACCCTAGTAAAATTATTATAACAGATGTGAGTAAGATAACAGAAAACATAAAGAACATGACACAGATTTATGTGGTTCACCAACGATCTTATTGGCTACGTCCACGGGAAAAGAGGCAGATTTTATTACTGGAGATAATACAAGTTTTCAGAATATATTGGAAGTTAGGGTTAAGAGAGTATTAATAAGAAACCTTAATTAACATAGCTCTAACTAATCCTCAGCGGATTGGGCCTATTCTATGGGCCTAATAGAATCTTGATTAATCTCAACGGATTGAGCCTAATATTATGGGCTTAATCTATTCAAGTCATATCTAAAAAATCTCCACGATGACTTGAATCCTCCAAAAACAGAAGTATCAAACTTCTCCATCAGACATATGTACCAGATTTTGCCAACAGACTGTTGTAAACTTCTGATGCAAACAAACGTACTCAACTTTTCTCCTTTTTCCTAAGATGTCTTATTAGCGGACCAGATGCTTCTCAAGTCAACTGGTAAGTCAAGCCAGATACTTCGTTGAGCCATAATGCCCCACTTGGCCAAATATTCCATCAGGAACTTTCTACTCCTTCAGCAGCCTGATGCTCCGTCGAGCCAGAATTCCCTAATAAGACCCAGATGTTACCTCCCAACCCAGAGTGTCTTCAGAAGTAAGATGCTATGTTGAGCCAGAATGCCCCACTGAGACCAGATGTTCTATCAAAGAACCAAAACACTTCTCTAAGACCAGATGCTTCATTAGAAGCCAGAATGCCCTTCCTTGAACTATATGCTATGTGAGGAACTTACTGCTCCACATGGAGACTGATGTCCATCCACGGACTTGATACTCCGTCAGGAGCCTGATGCTCTATCTGGAGCCTAATGTCCCTACAGGGACCTAATGCCTCTACAGAGGCCTGATACCCTATCAAGGGCCTGCTCACCCTTCAGGGTGACTAATAACTTGAGATATTTAGCAAGTCCAAATAATGTTTAAACTTGCTATGAGGAACCGGCTTAGTGAACATATCTGCAGCGTTATCAGCAGTCCCTACCTTTTTCCCTTGAATCCCCTTTTCATTTCTCAGGAAATCATACCTCACATCAATGTGATTAGTTCTTTTATGATGAACCTGATCCTTGGCTAAACAGATCGCACTCAAACTGTCATAATACACTGTAGCCTGATCATAATGCAAACCCAGATCACTGATCAATTCTTTCAACTAGATACACTCCTTAGCAGCTTCTGTCAGAGCCATGTACTCTGCTTCAGTAGTTGACAACGTCACAGTTGGCTGCACAGTTGTTTTCCAGCTAATCACAGAGTTACCCAAAGTGAATACATAACCAGTCATCGACCTTCTGTTGTTTACATCACCCGCATAGTCAAAATCAGAATAGTCTGTTACCAAGCACGAAACTTCACCTCCATATATGAGACCAACATCGGAGGTACCTGAAGATTCTCTTTACCGCAAGCAAATGTTCTTTTCCTGGTTGTCCCATAAACCTGCTAACAACACTAACTGCATGTGCAATATCTGGTCTTGTGCAAACCATTGCATACATCAGACTTCCTACAGTGATTGCATAAGGAACCCGAGACATATACTCCTTTTCAACTTCAGACTGAGGGATACACAAAGTTAGATGAAGATTTGCAGCACTTGGTGTATCAATAGGCTTTGAGGACGACATTTTTCCAAACCTATCCAAAACCTTCTGAATGTAACCTTTTTGTGACAAGAAAAGCTTCTTATGAGTTCTGTCTTTTAGAATTTCCATTCCCATAATCTTTTTTGCTGCACCCAAATCCTCATCTAAAACTCAGCACTCAGCAATTCTTTTAATTTATGAGCATCACACATCTGTTTTGCAGATATCAGCACTAAACGTATGATTCATCTTTCAGCTTATTGTAGTAAACACAACAGTCATACAGACATCTGATGTAGCCTAGCTTCATCATATAGCTGTCAAACCTCTTATACCACTGTCTGGGAGACATGCTTAAGTCCATACAGAGACTTGTTCAACCTGTACACGTGATGTGATGTTTTATAGCACCAGGTTTTACTCAAACATCTAAACTCCGCAAGTGCACGGTTGTGCATAGCAGTATAGTGGTGGGATCGAATCCACATGGAATAGAGTGCGTTTTAAATCCTATAGATCTACACAAAGCTAAAATGAAGAATAATAAATGTTTTTACAAAGAAATCCAAACAATAAATGCAAAAATAACTAAAAAGGGAAATGAAATCAATTAAAACAAATATTGAAATTTGGGAAATCGCAGGGATTTAAATAAATAAAAAAGATATCTAACCGGATTAGTAATTAAATGATCTAGATCTAGAACACAAACACTGTACCAAAATAAATCTTTTTATTAAAAACAAATATTATTCTACCATAAATCTGCTAGGACCCTATGATAGCATATTTTGAGCAAGTTTGATAAAGTTCACTTGTAGATCAAGCTTCAACTCTTGGAAATCTGGAAATCAAGCCTACAAACTATAGACTACAGGTAGAATAGCCAACGCTAGCTGTACTATAAAACCCTATGAATCGTTTGATAGCTTCGTCAACCTGACAAAAACATTTGTTTCATAGAAGTAGAGATCTATTAACCATAATTCTAATCTATAACAATAACCTAATTAACCATTAAATGAATAAATCCGATCTCCCACCATGCAGATCTACTTGAAACCGGTGCCAAATGAAAGCTAACTCAAAGGTTTATATTGTATCAATGTTTTGTGGCCATCTGATACTTCAATGACCTTGAACGAATATCAAACTTCTGAAGCATCTGCATTGCTCTGCATCTTCAAATCCTTAAATTCATCACAAATCATCATATTTTTCTCCATTTTGTCTATTTTAGCTCTAATGAAGTAAAAACCTGTAAAACCATAAAAGAACCAAAAAGACACAAACCTAATCCTAGACTCAATAAAACATGTAAAAACAATAGTAAAAATGGGTCAAAATAGACACTCATCACACCCCCAGACTTGAATCCTTATTGTCCTCAAGTAAGCAACAAGACAATGAAACAAAGTACAGAATTGGAAATTTGAAAAACGGGAACTTACGCTTAGCTTTAGAAATCCTTCATCTTGATCATGTAAACCAAAAAGAAACCTCGTTAAAGATTAATCAAACTTTAGCCATAAGCATAGCAAACATTACCGTACTCTAGCATCCAAGATCCAAATGAACTTCTGAAATCTTCATTTTTGGCCCTTAACATTCATTAAGTGTTGCGTGCAGTCTCACAAAGGGAGTCGAAATTGCTAAGGGCTAGTAACGGGGGGCCATTTCGAGGGTGATGGTTAGGCATGATAGATGAACTCCGGTGCAAGCCAATGCACAAAAACACAGTGAGACGGAAACCAAAGATGGTGCACAACCTCCTGAACCTTGGATCCCAAGCAAGCTTCTATATAATGATCGTAATAGAGTTGCTATTGGTGCTAAAATAAATAAATGAAACAAATAACTAACTAAATAAATAAAAGGTTTTATTCTGGTTCCTTCAGACTTTTTTCCATTCTCTTTCTTTTTGTTTTTTTTTCTTTTGAAAGAAAGTCTAGGATCAAGTAGGATCGGTCGATCCCAGAGTATTTTTTTCTGAGAAGGGGAAGTTGGAACCAGTTCTAACCATGTCCATCAATCCTACTAAAAACTGCGCCAATAGTCAACTCAAACTAATATAGATGAAGTACTGATACTAGAAAGCATACTCGGAAATCTTTAGAACATTTGGTTGTACCGGCTCCCATACTCCATAATTTTTTCACTTGGTTGCACAGGCTCCAAATGTTACGAAAGAGGACTGGGGTCTGAATGAAAAAAGGTGTAAGGGTGTGGAACCAAACTAAAAATGAGCTTGGCAATCTTGAGGTCCAATAAGAATGGGGTGAACTCCAGATGTATATGATCCTTTTGCGATATCGAGCCCCTAAGTGAGAAGATTAGTCCAAGTTAAAGGTCCAAGTAGATAGAGCCAACGCTGGATCATTCAGATTTCCAAAGGGTAGGTTGCTTCGGGTAATGTTGATCCACTGATGGTGTTTCCAATCTTCCTGAAATAAGTCCAATAAATGTCAACATAAAATGCAAACCAAGAATATTGTAAAATTGTCATGTTTTGACTCAATAAAATAACACAAGAAAAATGAAAAATTTTTATTTTTAAAAAAGTTTGAAATTTTTTTTGGGACAAGTAAACAAAAGAAAACAGTGTTAGTAACATATGAAAGCAGTCTCCCCTTCCCCCAGACTTAATCACTGCATCCCGCAGTGATATAAAATCAAAGAAAATGGGTGCAGCAAAACATAACTGGAGATAATGAATTATGTACAAGAAAGCAAAGCATAGACCGTGGAAGGAGTTTTCTGACCAAAAAGGAGCATTGGTCTGTACGTGAACCGGTTTTCTGCTTTTCTCATCTCGGGGATTGATCGATCTGGAGAGGATCGGTCAATCTTAGCGTCCTGAAACTTCTTGAAATTCGCATCTTCTGCGTTTTGCACCTGTTTTCAGTCAGCCAACACAAAAACATCATCATATCTTATTTTGAAAGATATTAAAAATGCAAGAATAAATAAAAGAAAAATAAAACATTTTGGGTTAGCTCCCAATAAGCGCTTGTTTTTAAAGTTATTAGCTCGACTTGTTTGGTACTTTAGGTAGGGTATGGGTCCATAAGAGGAATGAATTCTTCCTCATCTGGTGGTTTTGGTGGAGGTGGTTTGAGACTACGCGTGCTCGTTGTCAGCTTCAAGTGCGGATCCTCTCGGGAAAAATGCCCAATTGGCAATCTTCTCAAGATCCCCGCTCACTCTCCAATGAGTACAAAAAAGATCATCTTGGCACACTTGAGAACTGATTCCACTAACCTTATCCATGGTACCAATCCAAAAAGCATGGCCATAAACAGTAGGGTCTTTTGACATCTTCTCTCGCATCTTTCCCCGTTTGCGTGGAAGATATGGAGGTTTAGGCACATAAGGTGGTGGGGGCACATAGGGTGGTTCCATTTCAGCAACAACTCTGGTTCCAGACCCTTTAGCACCAGAAGACAAATATCTGAATATATTCTCATGTGAAGACTCACGAGATTGTTTGATTCCATATTGGATCGGTGGATCCTCGTCTTCATCCAACAATTCCAGAAATATTATCTCCTGGGATCGATCGATCTGTGGGGTGGATCGATCGATCTCAGCGCCATGTGAATTTGGAGCAACTTCCTCTCCACTTGTGGGGTGATGGTTCCAACAAACTCCCTTGGATTAGCTTCTATCTTACCTGGAAAACATTCTGAGAGTGTTCTGACAGTGGCAGCAGTTTGAGCAAGTTGATTTTCCATTATTACCATGTGAGTACTTAGTAATTCAATCTTCTCATCAAGATCTTTGTATATCACATCCACCTTAGCATCTATATCCTCAACAAACTTCTTCTGATTATCAAGAACCTGCTTGACCATGAGTTCAATCCTATCTTGAGAACCAGCATTCTCAAATTGTTGCATAGGCTGAATTCCCATATTACCATAACCAGCGTTCTTGTCTTGAAATCCATGTATATCTCCGAACATCTTTTGAGAGATTAAAGAACAAAATTTGGCTAGTGCTCTTGTCTCTCCGGCTTTGGTTTCCAGAAGTTTAACATCGGCATCTAGATGGTTAAGTCTTTCACTTAAATCTTTAGACATTCTTTCTATCTTGGTGTTGATTTGATTGGCATCCCTCATCTGCATCTCTGCGATATGCTGAAACATGGATTCAATTTCGCCAAGAGAGCCAGCATTCTCATATTGATTGAATTCATTTTTAGCCCTTTCGTGGTATGCCAATCGGTGTGATTTGGATAGGGGTTGGTTTAAAGAGTTTAATTGAGTGTTGTAAGGATTATTCCATTGTTCCCTCAGATTTCTAGTTGGGTAGACATTATAAGGATAATTAAGAGTGCTCCTAAAGTTTTGGTTGAAACTTCCACTTGGAAAGTTTCTTTGTCTACCCAGAAAAGTAATATCCTCTCCCCACTCAGTTTTATCATTATATTCAAAATCATCAATCAACCTTACTAACCTTTTTGGCAATTTGGAATCATGTTCACCTTAGAAGTGAGATCTCCCTTGTCAACTATTATGTCCTTACGTTTTGCAGATCTTTAGAGCCCTTGCTCCTCAATTGCATACACCTGAGAATAAGAAAAGTTTCGAAAATAAGATCCAATCAAGAGGCTCTGGGATCGATCGATTTTTGAAGGGATCGGTCGACCGATCAAAGAGAATCGATCGATCTTGCACAAAGTAGGATCGGTGAATCTCGAAAGGGATCGATTGATCGTGGAAGAAGTAGGATCGATTGATCTAATGTGGATCGGTCGATCTCAGAGAATAAATCACGAATATGAAAAAATAAAAAAGTGTAGAAAAAAAAATATTCTAGACTAGCTAGGTTTAAAAACAAAAATCTAAAGGCAACTCATATTCCCCGGCAACGGCGTCAAAAATTTGATGTGATTTTTATTGCATCTGGTTTTACCCAAACATCTCAACTCCGCAAGTGCACGGTTCTGCGCAGCAGTAGAGTGGTGGGATCGAATACACAAGGAATAAAGTGCACTTAAAATCCTGTAGATCTAAACAAAGCTAGAATGAAGAATAATAAATGTTGTCACAAAGAAATCCAAATAATAAATGGAAAAATAACTAAAAAGGGAAATGAAATCAATTAAAACAAATGTTGGGATTTGGGAAATCGCAAGGATTTAAATAATCAAAAATGGTATCTAACCAGACTAACAATTAAATGATCTAGATCTATAACACAAACATTGTACCAAAATAAATCTTTTTATTAAAAGCAAATATTATTCTACCATAAATCCGCTAGGACCCTATGATAGCATATTTTGAGCAAGTTTGATAAAGTTTACTTGTAGATCCAACTTCAACTCTTGGAAATCTGGAAATCAAGCCTACAAACATAGACTCCGAGTAGAATAGCCAACGCTAGCTGTACTATAAAACCCTATGAATCATTTGATAGATTCGTCAACCTAACAAAAGCATTTGTTTCATAGAAGTAGAGATCTATTAACCATAATTCTAATCTATAATAATAACCTAATTAAACAATAAATCCCTTAGAATAAATCCGATCTCCCAGCATGCAGATCTACTCAACCATGGTAATGGGTTGATAGATCATGATGTTGTATGGTTGAAAATGCAAAGAAAGAGATGAATACAGAGTGTATGATAACACTACTTTTATACACATTTTTACCACCTTTTTATCATGCCTTAGAGTATATTTCATCCATTGTTTATACAATTTCGTTC
Organism: Cardamine flexuosa; assembly: GCA_963555745.1. Classification (NCBI taxonomy): domain Eukaryota; kingdom Viridiplantae; phylum Streptophyta; class Magnoliopsida; order Brassicales; family Brassicaceae; genus Cardamine; species Cardamine flexuosa. The sequence continues at coordinate 20,206,600 of OY743216.1, read as the reverse complement.
ATTTATGCTTTATATAGGATATTTCATATTTTTGTATAGGCATTGCATGTATTTTGCATATTTGGGGTCTTATCAGGTACTTATGGGGCCTATGGAGCATACTTGGATTTTGGCTCATGAAGTGAAGACGTGTGGCAAGCCCTATGGAGTCAAGTGAAGATTGCAGAGAAGGAGAAGGCTCACTCAACCAGACCACTCGAGTGAAGCACTCTCAGAAGCACTCTCGGCAGCACTCTCAAGCCGCTCACTCGACCAGACCACTCGAGTGAAGCACTCTCAGAAGCACTCTCAGACAGCACTCTCAGACAGGCTCACTCGACCAGACCACTCGAGTGACTTCGGAGCATCAGAAGTTCGGCAACATTTGACGACCTTCCCGTGGACCAAATTTAGATTTCTGTATACCATTGGAAAGCTAGAAGAGTCAAAATTTACATGGGACACGAATAAAAGCAATCCAGTCAGCCATTTGAAAGATACATCCCGAAGAGTGAAGACATGTCGAACTAGAGCCTGCACTGCACCAGAGACACTTTGAGTGGTCTCCTCGACCTACCCACTCGAGTGGGTACTAGAGTCAGCCTCTCTACTGAGCTACTCGACCAGGCCACTCGAGTGGGTGGTCGAGTCAGCCACAGCACCCACTCGACTGGTCCACTCGACTGACTGGTCGAGTGGCGCATTTACTCTTTATCCCTTAAAACTTGGAATTCGTATTATTTCTCTTTTTTCACCTAGTATAAAAGCTCCTGATTAACCTAATGTCAGGGTGGCCATTTTATTAGTTTAACCTAGTTTAGCTTAGTTTCTCTCTCTAGTTCTTCATCTTGTTCTTCATTTTTCCCGAATTTTGTAACTTGCATAACTTTTTATAAAATATGTATTTGCCTTAGCTTTCTTCTACATTCTTGCTCATCGGATCATCAGCTATCACATATGTCTCTTTTAGAGATTTCTGGGTTTCGGGCCCAAGGGATGAATCCGGTGAGTGAGTAGTAAAATTGGGATTTTTGGGTATGGACTAGGTTAGCTTCTCTCTGTTTTGTTATTGCTTAGATAGTTTGATCATCACTCAGTTTTGACTCCCTCTTGGGTGAGTGATTTTAATGCTTGTTCTCCCCTGATCAAGGAGAACATGATCTTAGATGGTTTTATGAGCACGAACCATGCCTTGAGCCATTGGATAGACTTTTTTCGGGGTTTAGAGTACAATAGCGTGAGGGTGGATGCATCAGACATTGATTTATGTCACGACTCCACCGATTCACTTGTTATGAACTCTTCTTGACTTTAATAGGCTGATTTTTCATGCCTGATCCAACTCCTCACACTATGCTGACTGGGTTGGATCTTGGGGCTCTCTACCACGAACTATGGATAGAGCTGGTTATGAAATCTGTTGTCTTGGGTAGTCCTGTGATGAAATTGCTAGTTGATAGCTGCAATGGAACAGAGTGTTTGCGATCCTGTGATTTTCATCCCTAGAGTCCCTGTTTTTCCCCATAGTTCACAGCTTGCTTAGTAATCATTCACTGTAGTTTTTCTCTGTTTTTACTGTAGCATTCGACCATCCTACTCGACTGCTTTGGTCGAGTGGTTAGTTTAGCCTAGTTTTCTTGTGTTTTTGATGACTTACTAAAGTGTGACAGACTTTCGTAGCTCTAGGGTCACTTAAGGTTTGGTTATAGTTTCATTTAGACTGTTAGATAAAACAAACCCTTTTATATTTGGCTTGAATTGTTTGTTATTGATCACATCCTTTTTGCATAGCTCTAGTCACCCATTGGTTCGATAGTTTCTATACTTACAATTGATTGAAAAACTTGTGTTTTGTCTCTCTGTTCCTAGGCGGATAGTTTTTTACTGTCATTCTCTGCATATTAGGCTAAAATACTAGTTTCAATTTGGCGCCGTTGCCATTTGGGTTGTTTTAGAGTTACAATTAGGATTTCACTACTTACAAGATCAAGTTCTTTCACTTTACTATATTGGTATTGACTTTGGAAATTTTACATTTTTCTCAGGTTCTGTTCACTCGACCCTGTAGCTCGAGTTACCTGATGCAGTACACCAGAGAGTCAATGACAAGTCTAATAGGAGCAGAAGATACTCCAACAAACTACATACGGTGGAACGTCATAGATATTCTTGATGATGCACATGATGCTTCTGCAGTCAAGACTAAGCTCATGGCAACGATTAGGAATAACAAGTTCTTTGGTCTACCAACAGAGGACCCTGTAAGGCATCTGAAATTGTTTGAGGAGCTCTGCTTCATCTCCATGATGTTTGGTGCAACTGAAGATGGGAACAGGTTAAGATTGTTTCCTCACTCTTTAGGAGACAAGGCCAGCCTTTGGGTGAGGAACCTTCGCCACGGATCCACATCTTGGGATGCATGTCAGAAAGCCTTTCTAACAAAATTCTCCTCCACCAACAGGCTTCACTCTACTGAGAAATGCCACATTACTCCTCCTACAATGCATCAAGAACAGATGCATACCACTTCCGATGCTATCTCAGTGGGGAATGATCAAGAGCTACCATCTACAGAAGAAAATGCAACAATCACTGTGGACAGTGATATTCAAGATGGGGAGGCTGTTTGTCAAGCTGTTGCAGAAGTTTCTCAAATTCCTGACCCACTCGCCCAAGCCTGTCAAGCTGTTGCTGAAATTTCTCAAATTTCTGACCCACTCGACCAACCCACTCGATTGAGTGGTCGAGTAGAGCCAATGACTGAAAAGGAGAAACGAATAGCTGACATGCAAGCAATGATCAAAAGCCCTTACCCAGAAAAATTCAAAGCAGAGATAGAGGAAAGCTATGGGATTTTATTAGAGGAAGAGCTATTGGAGATGGAAGCTGAAATGTCTTGGGATGATGCTGTTAAGGCACTGGGTCCATCCAAAAGTGGTTTAAGAGAAAGAACCTTGAAGAAAATTCTGAAAAAAAGAGAGCTAGCTGCAAAGAGCCAGGAATGCAAAGCTATAACTGAGAAAGAGAGTATAGTGCAAGAAAATCTTGAAGACCCAGGATCATTCAATCTCCCATGCTCTCCGAACCAAACAGTCTTCAGGAATTCTCTATGTGATCTTGGATCTTCTGTGACCATTATGACTATACATATTGCCAAGAAGCTGGGCTATGTTGATAACAAACCAAGTAAGCTTTCTTCTATTTTAGATGATAGGACTATCAAATGTCCCCGTGGTCTACTGGAAAATCTCCCTATCAGAGTTGAGCATGTTGAGGTGCCTACTGACTTCGTGGTGTTGAAAATGGATGAGGAGCCAAAAGATCATCAAATTCTGAGAAGGCCCTTCTTAGCATCTGCTGGTGCTGAGATTGATACAAAGAATGAGAAGATAGATCTCCATCTGGGAAGTGATCTAGTGCTGAAATTTGGTATTGATAGTGCTGCCAAAAAGCCAACCATTGATGGGCAGCTTTTCTCTCTTAAAGTAATGGACCATCTCTTTTATGCACCATTCAAGGAACCTCCTAAGAAGGATCACAATCAGATTGCTTTGATTAAAGATGAGGAAGTTGGAGATCCCAACAGTGAGATTTTGAGCCCTGGAGAGGTTTTAGACCCAGATAAAGTAGGTATCAGAACAGAAGTTTCTGAGGATGCAGTTGGGTCACAAACAGAGGATATCACACTCAATGAAGAAGGTTCATAGGTCACTCGACCACCTGACTCGAGCTCATGGTCGAGCCAAACCCCCATGTGCCCAAAAACGCCTAGTTTGATGTCTAAACTCAACGTTTCCATCAACGCAGTCAAAAATGGACTATATGACTGTTCGAGCAGGATTATCAAGGCATCAAAATGGGCTGCGAATGAGTTTACTAGGCAACTGGAAGAGATGAAGCTGCAGATACTAGAGCTCAAGAATAATGTCAATAGTTCCTCTCCCAAGAAAGTCACCAAGGAGTTAAGTGTACCAGGGAAGACTAGAGCTTTCAATATTGCAACAACAGCTTCCAGCCTCCATTACCCACCTAAGATTTTTCAAATGGAGTCTCCAGTACCTCTCTATGATTCACCACCTGATTAAAAAAAAAAGTGAAGAGTCAAGCTATGTGACTTAAAACAAGCTCACTTGGGAGGAAGTCCCATGTCTATCCCTATATATATATATTGCTTCACGATTTTATGTTTTTGGTATTTTTGATATGTTTCTAGTGTTTAGAGTCTCAGAGAGTAAGCAGTGGAACGTATAGAGCCAAGCTAGACCAAAGAGATCATGGACACAGCTGCTGAAACCCTCTTCACTCCACCATAAGGTACCAACTCAAGACCCTTCAATGTATATACAATTGCATATTTTTGTTTAGCTTTGTTTTCAATCTCTCAAACCTTTCTTTGAATTTTTATTACACAAGGGACTGTGTAATTTAAGTTTGGGGGAGGGTCTGAGAGATGTATTTGACATATCTACTTGTTTTCTTATTCAAACTTGCATCATATATGTGCATTGGAAAAAAAACCTAAAAATTTCAAAATTTTTGAAAATTGTTTTTCAAAAACAGAGTGTTCATATAGTATCATTTGCATTTTAGGATTGAGTCTAGTATCATTTCGTTTAGGACTGTACATTTACATAGCAAACAATGAGGGTTAAACCTAATAAGCTTAATAACCAAACATATGGCTTCAGTGCCATAGTTTCTAGTTCTCTACTGCTTGCACCTATGTTTGAAACATAAGGCTGAACCCTGTTTGGAATCAGACTTAGCATTCTGCCTTAGTTAAAACTTGTTGTGATTTGTAATGCTATCCCAAATAATTTGAACCTAATCTGATTAAAAATTATCATGTTATAAATTATAGTATGAACTCATCGATACCCTATACATATTTGGATCTCCTTATCCCTTTTACCACTCTTGTTGATCCAAATAGCTGCTCCCATCTTAGGAGCAGTTCCCCAAAGCACCAAACTTCACTTCTTTCAGACCATAATCAATTTTGAGTGGAAGGCCTAATTTTCGATTGAACTTGAGAGAAAGTGTTAGGTTTAGGCCAACAAGCATAGGTTCCCATATAGACTCTGGTCCACGCTTTTTGGACCAGAATAGGCTAGGGAATTCGAAATGGGTGTTAGTTTGAGTATGGGAAAGAAAAGAAAAAAAAGAGTGAGAAAAGAAAGAAAAAGACAAGAGAGTGCTAAAAATGTTTCTTTCGAGAGGATAGTAAAACTTTGTGTCTAGTAAAGGATTTGGGAAGTTTATATATGATATGAGAAGGCTCTATGAAGAGAAAATGAAAAAAAAATTATTATTAGTGTGTGAAAATTCACTCGATCACTCTACTCGACCAAAAGGGTCGAGTGAGAGCCTAGCAGTAAAGAAAAATCCCCAATTCTGCTAGAAGTAAAAGAAAATGAATGTAAATCCTCTCCTTAGAAGATAAATTATTGATCCCAGAATGAGAAAAGAATGACTGCTTTTAGTGAAAAGAAGAAGGTTTAGAGTTAGGATCAATTCTGTGTATAGAGTTAGGGAAAGTCAGTAGTGTGTGTGTGCTTGGGTAGATGGGAATCTATTCTTGTATGCATCAGTTGGCTTTTACCTTTAGCATTCTCTTAAAGTTCAATCAATTCTCTGAGAGATCCCTGTTACTAAATGCATAAACCAGAGGAAGAAGAGATCATTTTTATCTCTTAAGCCCAGTCCTTGAACCAAATGAGTTCTTACTTAATGCATAACATGATCCACTGTTTGCCCTTAAATAATGTTAAAGGAATAGTTTACTTTGAATGCTTGTTAAGGCTGATTCTGATTGATAAGTTCTGTTGTGATGAGCATGGCTAGGTTTTTAAGTAAGACTTATGTGTATTGCATTTTAAACCTGTTAACTATGACATTGAGGTCAGAGGTTTGTTTAGTCTGCTAAGGTTCTGATCCCCACTTTTCACACTACTCCTTTAATCTTATCCTTTCTATTTCCTTGAGGGCAAGCAAACGGGAAGTTTGGGGGAGTTGATAAAACTACTTTTATACATGTTTTTACCACCTTTTTATCATGCCATAGAGTAGATTTCATCCATTGTTTATACAATTTCGTGCATTTATGCTTCATATAGGATGTTTCATATTTTTGTCTAGCCATTGCATGCATTTTGCATATTTGGGTCTTATCAGGTACTTATGGGGCCTATGGAGCATACTTGGATTTTGGCTCATGAAGTGAAGACGTGTGGCAAGCCCAATGGAGTCAAGTGAAGATTGCAGAGGAGGAGAAGGCTCACTCGACCAGACCACTCGAGTGAAGCACTCTCAGAAGCACTCTCGGCAGCACTCTCAGGCAGGCTCACTCGACCAGACCACTCGAGTGAAGCACTCTTGGACAGCATTCTCAGACAGGCTCACTCGAACAGACCACTCGAGTGAAGCACTCTCAGAAGCACTTTCAGACAGGCTCACTCGACCAGACCACTCGAGTGACTTCGAAGCATCAGAAGTTTGGCAACATTTGAAGACCTTCCCATGGACCAAATTTAGATTTCTATATACCATTGGAAAGCTAGAAGAGTCAAAATTTACATGGGACAAGAATAAAAGCAATCCAGTCTGCCATTTGAAAGATACATCTCGAAGAGTGAAGACATGTCGAACTAGAGCCTGCACTGCACCAGAGACACTTTGAGTGGTCTCCTCGACCTACCCACTCGAGTGGGTACTAGAGTCAGCCTCTCTACTGAGCTACTCGACCAGGCCACTCGAGTGGGTGGTCGAGTCAGCCACAGCACCCACTCGACTGGTCCACTCGACTGACTGGTCGAGTGGCGCATTTACTCTTTATCCCTTAAAACTTGGAATTCGTATTATTTCTCTTTTTTCACCTAGTATAAAAGCTCCTGATTAACCTAATGTCAGGGTGGCCATTTTATTAGTTTAACCTAGTTTAGCTTAGTTTCTCTCTCTAGTTCTTCATCTTGTTCTTCATTTTTCCCGAATTTTGTAACTTGCATAACTTTTTATAAAATATGTATTTGCCTTAGCTTTCTTCTACATTCTTGCTCATCGGATCATCAGCTATCACATATGTCTCTTTTAGAGATTTCTGGGTTTCGGGCCCAAGGGATGAATCCGGTGAGTGAGTAGTAAAATTGGGATTTTTGGGGATGGATTAGGTTAGCTTCTCTCTGTTTTGTTATTGCTTAGATAGTTTGATCATCACTCAGTTTTGACTCCCTCTTAGGTGAGTGATTTTAATGTTTGTTCTCCCTTGATCAAGGAAAACATGATCTTAGATGGTTTCATGAGCACGAACCATGCCTTGAGCCATTGGATAGACTTTTTCCGGGGTTTAGAGTACAATAGCGTGAGGGTGGATGCATCAGACATTGATTTATGTCACGACTCCACCTATTCACTTGTTATGAACTCTTCTCGACTTTAATAGGTCGATTCTTCATGCCTGATCCGACTCCTCACACTATGCTGACTGGGTTGGATCTTGGGGCTCTCTACCACGAACCATGGATTCAGCTGGTTATGAAGTCTGTTTTCTAGGGTAGTCCTGTGATGAAATTGCTAGTTGATAGCTGCAATGGAACAGAGTGTTTGCGATCCTGTGATTTTCATCCCTAGAGTCCCTGTTTTTCCCCATAGTTCACAGCTTGCTTAGTAATCATTCACTGTAGTTTTTCTCTGTTTTTACTGTAGCACTTGACCACCCTACTCGACTGCTTAGGTCGAGTGGTTAGTTTAGCCTAGTTTTCTTGTGTTTTTGATGACTTACTAAAGTGTGACAGACTTTGGTAGCTCTAGGGTCACTTAAGGTTTGGTTATAGTTTCATTTAGGCTGTTAGATAAAACAAACCCTTTTATATTTGGCTTGAATTGTTTGTTATTGATCACATCCTTTTTGCATAGCTCTAGTCACCCGTTGGTTCGATATTTTCTATACTTACAATTGATTGAAAAACTTGTGTTTTGTCTCTCTGTGCCTAGGCTGATAGTTTTTTACTTTCTTTCTCTGCATATTAGGCTAAAATACTAGTTTTGGTGTACATCTGAGATTCAATAAGAAAATGTTTAGATCTCAAAATGGAATAAAAATACCAAGGAAAAGTTTATAGATCTGAAAAGATGAAAATATAACAGTGAAAAAGTTGCCAAAACGGCCTAGGGTTGTGTCTGGGACGAACTCCTCTTATTTATAGGGATCCACTAGGTAAAAATCGGAGTAAATGCTTGATTTGAAGAATATACAGGATTGGGATCGACCGATCCTGTTTTGGATCGGTCGATCCCAATGCATTCCCGCAATGGCGTCGTTTGCAACCAGATGGACATGTCTTCAGTAAACCAAACATAACTCTTGAACCAAGAATGAGAATGACTTGAAACCGGTGCCAAATGAAAGCTAACCCAAAGTTTTATCTTGTGACAAAGTTTTGTGGCCATCCGATACTTCAAAGACCTCCATTGAATATCAAACTTCTGAAGCCTCTACATTGCTCTGCATCTTCAAATCCTTAAATTCATCACAAATCATCATGTTTTTCTTTATTTTGTCTATTTTAGCTCTAATGAAGTAAAAACCTGTAAAACCATAAAAGAACCAAAAAGACACAAAGCCTAATCCTAGACTCAATAAAACATGTAAAAACAATAGTAAAAATGGGTCAATATAGACACTCATCACACCCCCAAACTTGAATCCTTGCTTGTCCTCAAGTAAGTAACAAGACAATGAAACAAAGTACAGAAGTGGAAATTTGAAAACTGGGAACTTACGCTTAGCTTTAGAAATCTTTCATCTTGATCATGTAAATAAAAAAGAAACCTCGTTAAAGGTTAATCGAACTTTAGCAGTACAACATGTACTTTACCATAAGCATAGCAAATATTACCGTACTCTAGCATCCGAGATCCAAATGAACTTCTGAAATCTTCATTTTTGGCCCTTTAACATTCATTAAGTGTTGCGTGCAGTCTCACAAAGGGAGTCGAAATTGCTAAGGGCTAGTAACGGGGGGCCATTTTGAGGGTGATGGTTAGGCATGATAGATGAACTCCGGTGCAAGCCAATGCACAAAAACACAGTGAGACGGAAACCAAAAATGGTGCACAACCTCCTGAACCTTGGATCCCAAGCAAGCTTCTATATAATGATCGTAATAGAGTTGTTATTGGTGCTAAAAGAAATACATGAAACAAATAACTAACTAAATAAATAAAAAGTTTTATTCTGGTTCCTTCAGACTTTTTTCCATTCTCTTTCTTTTTTTTTTTTTTTTTTTTTAAAGAAAGTCTAGGATCAAGTAGGATCGGTCGATCCCAGAGTATTTTTTTCTGAGAAGGGGAAGTTGGAACCAGTTCTATCCATGTCCATCAATCCTACTAAAAACTGCGCCAATAGTCAACTCAAACTAATATAGATGAAGTACTGATACTAGAAAGCACACTCGTAAATCTTTAGAACATTTGGTTGTACCGGCTCCCATACTCCATAATTTTTTCACTTGGTTGCACAGGCTCCCAATGTTACGAAAGAGGACTGGGGTCTGAATGAAAAAAGGTGTAAGGGTGTGGAACCAAACTAAAAATGAGCTTGGCAATCTTGAGGTCCAATAAGAATGGGGTGAACTCCAGATGTATATGATCCTTTTGCGATATCGAGCCCCTAAGTGAGAAGATTAGTCCAAGTTAAAGGTCCAAGTAGATAGAGCCAACGCTGGATCATTCAGATTTCCAAAGGGTAGGTTGCTTCGGGTAATGTTGATCCACTGATGGTGTTTCCAATCTTCCTGAAATAAGTCCAATAAATGTCAACATAAAATGCAAACCAAGAATATTGTAAAATTGTCATGTTTTGACTCAATAAAATAACACAAGAAAAATGAAAAATTTTTATTTTTAAAAAAGTTTGAAATTTTTTTTGGGACAATTAAACAAAAGAAAACACAGTGTTAGTAACAAAAGAAAGCAGTCACCCCTTCCCCCAGACTTAAATCACTGCGTCCCGCAATGATATAAAATCAACAAAAATGGGTGCTGCAAAACAACATTGGAGATAATGAATTGTGAACAAGAAAGCAAACCATAGACCATGGAAGGAGTTTTACGACCAAAAGGGAGCATTGGTCTGTACATGAATCGGTTTTCATCTTTTCTCGTCTTGGGGATCGATTGATCCGGGGAGGATCGGTCAATCTCAGCATCCTGAAACTTCTTAAAATTTGCATCTTCTGCGTTTTGCACCTGTTTTCAGTCAGCCAATACAAAAAAATCATCATATCTTATTTTGAAAATATTAAAAATGCAAGAATAAATAAAAGAAAAATAAAATATTTTGGGTTGCCTCCCAATAAGCGCTTATTTTTAAAGTCATTAGCTCCACTTGTTTGGTACTTTAGGTAGGGTATGGGTCCATTAGAGGAATGAATTCTTCCTCATCTGGTGGTTTTGGTGGAGGTGGTTCGAGACTATGCATGCTCGTTGTCAGCTTCAAGTGCGGATCCTCTCGGGCAAAGTGTCCAATTGGCAATGTAGTATTGATCTTTTCAAGATCCCCGCTCACTCTTCATGACGTTATAATGTACTTTGGAGCTTTCAACTCGCTCCGATGAGTACAGAAAGGATCACCTTGGCACACTTGAGAACTGATTCCACTAACCTTATCCATGGTACCAATCCAAAAAGCATGGCCATAAACAGTAGGTTCTTTTGACATCTTCTCTCGCATCTTTCCCCGTTTGCATGGAAGATATGGAGGTTTAGGCACATAAGGTGGTGGGGGCACATAGGGTGGTTCCATTTCAGCAACAACTTTGGTTCCAGACCCTTTAGCACCAGAAGACAAATATCTGAATATGTTCACATGTGAAGACTCACGGGATCGTTCGATCCCATATTGGATCGGTCGATCCTCGTCTTCATCCAACAATTCTGGAAATATTATCTCCTGGGATCGATCGATCTGTGGGGTTGATCGATCGATCTCAGCGCCATGTAAAATTGGAGCAACTTCCTCTCCACCTGTGAGCGTGATGGTTCCAACAAACTCCCTTGGATTAGCTTCTATCTTACCTGGAAGACATTCTGAGAGTGTTCTGATAGTGGCAGTAGTCTGAGCAAGTTGATTTTCCATAATTACCATGTGAGTACTTAGTGATTCAATCTTCTCATCAAGATCTTTGTATATCACATCCACCTAAGCATCTATATCCTCAACAAACTTCTTCAGATTATCAAGAACCTGCTGGACCATGAGTTCAATCCTATCTTAAGAACCAGCATTCTCAAATTGTTGCATAGGCTGAATTCCCATATTACCATAACCAGCGGTCTTATCTTGAAATCCATGTATATCTCCAAACATCTTTTGAGAGATTAAAGAACAAAATTCGGCTAGTGCTCTTGTCTCTCCGGCTTTGGTTTCCAGAAGTTTAACATCGGCATCTAGATTGTTAAGTCTTTCACTTATATCTTTAAACATTCTTTCTATCTTGGTGTTGATTTGATTGGCATCCCTCATCTGCATCTCTACGATATGCTGAAACATAGATTCAATTTAGCCTTTTTGGCAATTTGGAATCATGTTCACCTTAGAAGTGAAATCTCCCTTGTCAACTCTTCTGTCCTCACGTTTTGCAGATCTTTAGAGCCCTTGCTCCTCAATTGCATACACCTGAGAATAAGAAAAGTTTTGAAAATAAGATCCGATCAAGAGGCTCTGGGATCGATCGATCTTGGAAGGGATCGGTCGATCGATCAAAGAGAATCGATCGATCTTGCACAAAGTAGTATCAGTGAATCTCGAAAGGGATCGATTGATCGTGGAAGAAGTAGGATCGATCGATCTAATGTGGATCGGTCGATCTCAGAGAATAAATCACGAATATGAAAAAATTAAAAAGTGCAGAAAAAAAAATATTCTAGACTAGCTAGGTTTAAAAACAAAAATCTAAAGGCAACTCATATTCCCCGGCAACGGCGCCAAAAACTTGATGTGATGTTTTATTGCATCTGGTTTTACCCAAATATCTCAACTCCACAAGTGCACGGTTCTGCGCAGCAGTATAGTGGTGGGATCAAATACATAAGGAATAAAGTGCACTTTAAATCCTATAGATCTAAACAAAGCTAAAATGAATAATAATAAATGTTGTCACAAAGAAATCCAAATAATAAATGCAAAAATAACTAAAAAAGGGAAATGAAATCAATTAAAACAAATGTTGAGATTTGGGAAATCGCAGGGATTTAAATAATTAAAAATAATATCTAATCGGACTAACAATTAAATTATCTAGATCTATAACACATTTATTGTACCAATATAAATATTTTTATTAAAAGCAAATATTATTCTATCATAAATCCGCTAAGACCCTATGATAGCATATTTTAAGCAAGTTTGATAAAGTTTACTTGTAGACCCAGCTTCAACTCTTGGAAATCTGGAAATCAAGCCTACAAACTATAGACTCCGAGTAGAATAGCCAACGCTAGCTGTACTATAGAACCCTATGAATCATTTGATAGATTCGTCAACCTAACAAAAGAATTTGTTTCATAGAAGTAGAGATCTATTAACTATAATTCTAATCTATAACAATAACCTAATTAAACATTAAATCCCTTTGAATAAATCTCATCTCCCAACAACCAGATCTACTCAACCATGGTTTTGGGTTGATTGATCATGATGTTGTATGGTCGAAAATGCAAAGAAAGAGATGAATACAGAGTGTACATCTAAGATTCAATAAGAAAATGTTTAGATCTCAAAATGGAATGAAAATACAAAAGAAAAGTTTATAGATATGAAAAGATGAAAAGAGAATAGTGAAAAAGTGGCCAAAAACGGCCTAGGGTTGTGTCTGGGACGAAATCCTCTTATTTATAGGGATCCACTAGGTCAAAATCAGAGTAAATGCTTTATTTTGAGAATATACGAGATCGGTATCGATCAATCCTGTTTTGGATCGGTCGATCCCAATGCATTCCCGCAACGGCGTCATTTGCCGCCAGATGGACATGTCTTCAGTAAAATGGGCATAACTCTTGAACCAAGAATGAGAATGACTTGAAACCGGTGCCAAATGAAAACTAACTCAAAGTTCTAGTTTGTGTCCAATTCACATCACCATCCGATACTTAAAAGACCTCCAACTAATATTAAACTTCTGAAGCCTCTGCATTGCTATGGATCTTCAAATCCTTAAATTCATCACAAATCATCATGTTTTGCTCTATTTTGTCTATTTTAGCTCCAATGAAGTAAAAACCTGTAAAAATCATAAAAGAACCAAAAAGACACAAAAACTTAATCCTTGACTCAACAAAACACGTAAAAACAATAGTAAAAACGGGTCAAAATAAGCACTCATCAACACGTGATTTTCCTTACCAAGGACCTGAAAACCATCTGGCTGAGTCATATATATTTCCTCGTCTAGCTCACCATGAAGAAATGCAGTCTTCACATCCAGCTGCTCAAGTTCCAGATCCTGATGTGCCACTATTGCTAACAGCACTCTAATGGACGTGTGTCTGACCACTGGTGAGAAAATCTAATTGTAGGCCACGCCTTCTCTCTGACTAAAACCTCTAGCAATAATTCTAGTCTTATACTTAACTCCTTCTGCCATTGATATCCCTTCACTCTATCTCCATAGCCCACAAATACTCCCATCCTTGCTCTTGGCTCTAATTTACCTTCACTGACATGATAGTAAACTATGCAACCAAAAACCTTAAGATGAGAGTAATCAACAGATTTTCCTGTTCACACATCTGTAGGTATCTTGCACTTGATACTAGTGTGCGGTCCATGATTGATCAAGTAGCAAGTTGTGCTTACTGCTTCAGCCCAAAACCTTTTTTCCAACCCAGCATTTGAGAGCATACACGTTGCTCTCTCTAACAGTGTCTGATTCATCCATTCAGCTACACCCTTCTGCTGTGGTGTATTCCTGACTGTGTGATATCGAGCAACCCCTTGATCCTTAAACAACAGATTGAACTCTGATGAACAAAATTCCAGACCATTGTCTGTCCGCAGCCTCTTGATCTTCTTTCCTCTTTGATTTTCCATCAATGTTTTCCACTCCTTAAAGTTCTTGAAAGCTTCACTTTTGTGCTTTAACATGATCACCCACGTCTTTCTTTAATAATCAGCAATAAGTGACACAAAATATCGGTGACCTCCCAAAGAATCAACCCGAACTGGACCCCAACAATCAGAGTGGATAGAATCTAATGTGCCTTTGGTTATATGAATAGCCTTAGAGAACTTACTACGATGAAGCTTCCCAAACACACAATGTTCACAAAATTCCAGACTCTTGACCTCATGGCCACACAGAAGATTTTCTTTTGATAGAATTTGCATCCCCCTCTCACTCATATGTCCAAGCCTCATATGCCATAGCTTGGTCATATCCTCCTTGTGAATCTCTGGATATGCAACATTTACTGAACCTGAAACTGTGGACCCTTGTAAAATGTACAATGTACCACGCATGACACCCTTCAAAATCCCATCAGGACCTTGATAGACTCTGAGAACTCCGTCTCCACCTGAATATTGAAACCCTCTGCTATCAAGCAGACTCACATATATTAAATTCTTCTCCATTGATGGAACATGTCTGACATCATTCAATGTAACAAATCTACCATCATGTGTCTTTATCTTGATTGAGCTGATTCCTGCAACCATGCTCACCGAGTTGTTGGTCATCTTAATGTTACCACCGTCTACAACTGTATAGGTTGCAAACCACTCTCTCCTTGGACACATATGATACGAAGCTCCTATATCAAGAACCCACACATCAAAGACATGTGTATCTCCACCAGCAACCAGAGCAACGTCTTGTTTAGACTTGGTGTCATCTTTTGCTACAACAGCAGAACCAGACTGTTTCTTCTTAGGGCATTCAAACTTCCAATGCCCTTTCTCCTTATAGTAATTACAGATATCATCTGGCTTAGGACCCTTAGAAAACAGCCTTTTGTTTCTGTTATTACCATGTCTCAGCCCGTTGCTGCCACTGGCTACTAGCCCAGCGGCCTGATTATCTGTAGCTGTATCAGCCGCCTGACGACGCAACTCCCTGCTGGGAAGAGCAGATCTAACTTCTTCCAAAGTAACTTTATCTTTATTGACAATGAATGACTCCATAAAATTCTCATATGATTGTGGTAGAGATACCAATAGAAGTAAAGCAGCATCTTCATCTTCAACCTTAACATCAATATTACGCAGATCTAGTAATACTGAGTTTAACTGATCTAAATTATCTTTGAGTCGTGTATCTGGCTGCATTCTTAATGCAAACAGGCGCCGTTTTAGAAGCAATTTTTCCTGTAGATATTTTGTCATGTACAAACTCTCTAACTTCTTCCACATACCGGCAACAGTCGTCTGATGAGAAACTTCAATGATGACTTCATTATCAAGACACAACAAGATTGTCGCGTGTGTCTTCTCTTCAAGAGTAGCCATCTCAGCAGCATCGCCTCCCTTGTCTTTCAACAGCGCCGCCCATAAACTTTGTTGTTTTAACAAAGCTTTCATCTTGATCTGCCACAGACCAAAACTGTTCCTCGTAGAAAACTTGTCAATCTTCATGTTCATTGCATATATCTTCTCACCAAATTACAGATGCGGAAATTCATAAAAGCTTAAGCTCTGATACCAGTTTTTTATAACAGATGTGAGTAAGATAACAGAAAACGTAAGGAACAGGACACAAATTTATGTGGTTCACCAACGATCTTGTTTCCTATGTCCACGAGAAAAGAGGCAGAGTTTATTACTGGAGATAATACAGTTTTTCAGAATATATTAGAGATTAGGATTAAGAGAGTATTAATAAAAAAACCCTAATTAACAGAACCCTAATTAATCTTCAGCGGATTGGGTCTATTGTATGGCCCCAACAGAATCCTGATTAACCTCAATAGATTGGGCCTAATATTATAGGCCCAATCTATTCAAGTCATATCTAACAAAAGTCTTGAAGCGATCCACAAAAACATATGCCTTTACTGGCCATCTTTGCATTTTATTTTTATGCATTGGAATAACCTTTCTTGCATTTTTCAAGACCTTTTCTTTTTACACCTAATCAAAAAAACTAAACCCAAATAAATTTTGGTTATAAATGATATGATTACAATGGTGATGATGAAAATGATAACCAAAATCGAAACTATATATTCACAAAGAGGAAAGAAGACAATCAAGATGGTCAAGCCATGCCCATCAGAGTTTTGGGTCATTCGGTTACAAAAGAGCTATCGTTGCACACACTCAAAAACTCATCATTTTGAATCTTTGATTCCCAAATTTTAGCACTAAATGGAGCTGGTTCATTAATAATTGTGATTATATTTGGTTTAGATAAACTTCATATAAACAAGATATGGTGTACTCACATGCACATTCTCAACTCCTTTGTCTTGCATTCAACAATAAACTAATAGTAAACACAAAGACTTAGCACACATAAATTAAGAAATGAAACCTACATTGGTATGTAACCACCAGCTTTAGGCAAAGCAGCCATGAAAGAGTTGTACGATGACTCCAAATCAAAATGAAGTTGCCTTGATTGCTGTTCAGTAAGCTCATCAGCTGCTCCCATCTTAGACAACCTCAAAACCCATTATTTCATCTTCGTCTTCCCTTCGAAATCCGGTGGAAAAATACTCAGTCTGTTGAGTGAAGCCGATAGATCAGACAAAAGAGGATTAACCTGATCAACAGCCACCATGTTTAGTTTCAAATAGTCCATTGACGTGATGAAAATCTGTACACATCCAGCAACAATGGATGCAGAGTTTGAAGTAGACGATGCTACGGTAGTAGCTCGGTTTTCTACTGTAGCAGGAACACCTGATGTCACTAACCGGTATATAGCAGCTGGACAGTCCATTTTGTATGTGTCTGCAGAATCTTTTGATTTTTGGGACCGTGTCTTTGAGTGTAGCAGATAGTCTTTTGAAGTGCACAATGAGTTTCTGGCATTCAGATTCGTACTCTGATGGAGTGAGTAAGTCTTTTACATAAGCTTTCTCGAGCTTCTCTGTGGCTTTGATGATTGCAAAAAACTCTGAAAAGTTCTCGTACATCTCTCTTTCTTGCTTGTCGTTCCATAACTTGACATCCATCATCTTTTTTTTTTATCTTAGAGCAAAGTCAATAATCTATAGAGAGAATGAGAGACATAGACAAGACCATAAGTTAATATTCTCTAATCACCAAACATAAAACAATGAAATTTCAATAGAAGAAAACATCTAATCAAGAAGATAAGAAAATCAATTACAATTATGTGTAAAATTAAATTGTTAGAGAAATGCGAAGAGAATGGTAAGACATGAGACAAAGAGATTAACGTTTCTTATGTAGAACCTGCTAACGTGGCCTGGAATATTTCGTATTTTTTACATAACTCTTGATAAAAGAAAGTAGAAAAAATGTAGGCTGACATGATTATTCTGCAGCTATTAAACGAAAGAAGAAGACGAATGTGATTAACTCTGTGAAAGAGGAAGTAGAAAGAAAATTATGATTAAGATATAACTGATGATGCTTTATAAGAATTTATATGTCCTCTGCTTTTCCCACAGACATTAGAGATAATTTGATCCAGTCACAAAGAAAAAGTTATCAGATGTAGATTCCAAATCAACAATATTTAAATAAGGCAGATACCTCTCTTGGTGTTGACACATTGATATATCATGTATTTTTTTGTTTTATGACATGATATATGCATTAATTTTGGAGTCTTTTGTATATATATTGAGTCTTATTAGGTACAAACACGGATTGGACCCTGATGAGCACTTTGGAGTCTTTTGGAGGCTTGTAACTGAGCAAAACAACAAGGAGACGGATATTGCTGTCCATGTTGACAGACAGGCCACTCCTGACACAACTGCGACGTGAATGACGCCTTCGATTTTTATCAAGTTTCAAGAATTGCAACTTTGCTTCAGAAGTTTCTAAAGTTTATACATTATGTCTAATCGTGTTTTTAGGTCAAACTATGTTTTAGAAGTCCCAGAGACTAAGTTTTATCAGAATCTAAGTTTTCAAGTTTCATTGTAAGTTTGGAGAGAGCTTTTGTTGGAGAGAAGATTCAGATCTCAAACTTTGTAGAGAGAAGAATTCTGAACTCCCTTTGTTTCTTATTTTATTTTATGAGTATTATTCAGACAATGATTTGTGTTATCTCTTCTATGTCTGAGTAGTCACCTTGTTAGATCTAGGGTTTCAAAAGGTTTATGATGGTTTGTTGAATTGGGCATAGACATGTTAGGTTATCTATAATGTTCTTTATCTAGATTTGATAATTACACTAATCTTAAGACTGATCACCTTAATCCCGGTATCATAGGAATGTTGGTAGGCGAGAGAATGCTATTGATATCCTGACCCAATCTTTGATGAGCAAACAATCTTTTCGCAGCGAGAGTTGGTTTAGGAATTTTGTAAACATACCAAACCCGCTAATCATAGAGACTCTATTTATTGGTATTTCGCAAAGAGATTTGGTTTGCTTCTGTTTAGAAGATAGATGTCGTCGCAGCGAGAGTTCGATGAGATATCACATTAGTGTTACGAGTTTAAGAACTGAACAAAAAATTTAGACCTGATAATAGAACTGTCCAGTTCACATTCCTGATTACTCCCGATGATTGTCCCTAGGTCTAGCGCTTTTAATAACTTGAATTCAATCCCAGTTTAGTTTGCTATTCCGTTTATTGCATTGTTTTAATTACATTTTATTTATTGATCTAGCTTAACTTGAACTTGTGTTTCTATTGTGTGAGTTTTTAGAGTCCTTGTGGAATCGACCCCTAAGTACTGCAATTGATCTCTTAATTTGAGCGAGTAGTTCTAGGGTTACTTTTGACCCCCGTCAAATTTTGGCGCCGTTGTCGGGGACTCTAAATTCACCATTAGATTTCAGTTAGAGTTTAGTCTAGGTTTTTCTTTTATTTTGTTACTTAGATCTCTACTTTCTCTTATCTCAGGTGCATGAATCTTAGGAGCAACAAGAGTAAAGAACTACTTGCTACTGAGGAGATTGGGAGGTTAGAGAGAGCTAATCGCAGAGCGCAGAAGAAATCAGAGATGGTTAAGATTGTTGTTCTTGTGAGGGATGCTACTGGGATCTTACGTGACTTAGAGGTAACCAGTATAATGATCAAGGTCAGAAACTTGATGTTGATGGGGACCCCATTGTTGAAAACGTCAACGAGTCTACTCGTGTCGACCGACACGGTGCTGTGCCTGTCGGTCGACACGCTACCAAAGGGTATGGCCGCGCTGGATTGGATGCTCAGGTTGAAGGCTTGAAGCTGTGGGAAGAACACTTGCTGATTATTACAGGCCCAATGAGTTCTACACTAACAGGTCTGCCATATGTCCTGCTTTTGAGAGGAATGATTTTGAGTTGAAACCCAATACTACACTCTGGTGAGGCAACACACTTTCCATTCTCATCATGCTGAACATCCTATGGACCACATAGAGAAGTTTGAAGACTTGGCTTCGAGTATTAAAGCCAATGGACTGTCTAGAGACTATATATTCTGCATGCTCTTCCCATACTCTCTTGCTGGGGAAGCAGCTCACTGGCTGAAGCAATTACTACCAGGATCTTTGACCACTTGGAAGGACATCAAGACAGCTTTTCTGAATAACTTTTATAATGATGCTAAGACAGATGACTTGAGAGATTTGATCATTCAGTTCACTCAGGGACCTGCAGAGACTCTTAAGGCTGCTTGGTTGAGATTCAAGGGGTACCAAAGAGATTGTTCCCACCATGGTATTGATGAAGTCCACCTCATAAGGACTTTCTTTTGCGGAATTGATTGGAGGTATCAGGTTGCTTTGGATGCCGCCAGTAAAGGGAACTTCATGACTAAGACACCAATGGAGGCTATTAAGTTGATTGAAAACTTAGCATCTAGCAATAGTTCCAAGAAAGCTGATTTTGAGAGGAAAAAGTTAGCTGCTGGTTTGGATAATGATCAGATGGGAGAAGTTAAGGCAAAACTTGATTCTATGCATGATCTTCTAGTCAAGAGGAAATCAGCCCACTATGCTCAAGAAACTGAGAACGCGGAACAAGAAGATGAGTGTAATGAAGAGGATGTCAATTTTGTGAATATGTCTAAGTTTGGTAGTCAAAAGTTTGGAAGCTATCAAGGAAACCCCAGGAGCTTCAGTGGTAATGGTCAGAGGAATGGTTACGGAAGCAATCAAAACTCTGGGTTTGTGCCAATACAAGGTTTTCGCAGGGAATCTCAAGGGAAGAGTTTTACTGAAATCTATGAGAACTCATCTCATACTAATCCTCTTGCTAGAAATTCTGAAGATGAGATCAAAGTTATGCTTAATAAGATTCTGGAAGGACAACAACAGCTGAAGGCTGATTTTTATGGCAAGATTAATGCTATGTATGCAGATCTCATTGGGAATTTTGAAACCTTGGATGGTTATGTCAAAAGATTGGATGTTCGGACTTCACAAATGGCTAGTTCCTCCAAGGAAATTGGGAGAAGACCTGGTTCACCTTGTCACGCAGTTAGCTTGAGGAGTGAGAAACAACTAGAGCATGTGATAAGAAAAGGATTGTCATCTGAGGAGGTAATAGACCTGGAGGAAGTTGAAGATGAAGAATTTCCAGACACCGTTGTGCCCGTGTCGATCGATCCGGACCTCCCATGTCGGTCGATACACATAGGAAATCCTGCTATACAGATTTTGCAAGAGAAAGTCAACATTCCTGAGCATGTCGATCGACAGGCCCACACCTATGTCGGTCAACACACTGCCGAGACTACTCTGATCTTGCCCAATCCGACTTCAAAGCCTGAAGAAAAAGATTACAAACCCAAAGTTTTGTTCCCTAATGCTCATAAGAAGACCAAACAAGAGTTAGAGGATGCTAGATGCAAACCTATCATTCATAAACTGCTTGTTGAGATTCCACTCATTGAAGCTGTTAAGACATCCCCTATGATTAGGAGGTAAGTTAAGAGGATGGTCACCAAGAACTTGAGTACTGAGGAAGGAGTTATGATGATTTCAGCTCAAGTCAGTTCTGTGATTCATAATAGGATTCCAGAGAAACTTTCAGATCCTGGGAGTTTTGTTCTCGGATGCACTATCTTCTCTGAGAATTTTGGTAGATCTCTTTGTGATCTTGGTTCGAGTGTGAGTTTAATGCCTAGGTCAGTTGCACTGAAGTTAGATATGACGGATCTTAAACCCACGAAAATCACTCTCATTCTAGCTGATAGGTCAGCCTGGATTCCTGAAGGTGTGTTGGAGGATGTTCCAGTTAAGATAGCAGACTGTCTAATCCCTACAGATTTTGTGGTACTTCAATATGAAGAGGAGCCCAAGGATCCATTGATTTTAGGAAGACCCTTTTTGGCCACTGCTGGTGCTATGATTGATGTGAGAGCAGGACGAATTGTTTGAATGTGGGTGACCTGGTAATGAACTTTGATATGAACAAGCTGATACAGAGACCAACAATAGATGGACAAACCTACTATGTGGATACACTCACTAACCTTGCTGAGGATATATTTAAGGAGATTCATTTGGATGATCCACTGGAAAAGGCTTTGGTTGCATCCACTGAGGAAGCACAATATTTTGACATTGAGGCTTCCGGGTATGCTAAGCAACTGGAAGATAATGCAAAAGTTTTGAAATTGGTCAATACAGAACATGTTGGGAAAACATCTACTCGTGTCGACCGACACAAGAAGGTCATGTCGGTCGACACAGTCCTCGACTGGAGCGCCGCAGCAGCTCCAAAGCTTGAACTCAAACCACTCCCTAAGAGGATCAAGTATGTGTTTCTTGGTCCTAATAGCTCTAATCCTCTTATTGTAAATTCCTCTTTAAATTCCGCAGAACTCTCCTTGTTGCTAAGTAAGCTGCGCAAGTATCGCAAAGCTCTTGGCTATTCACTTGATGATATTACAGGTATATCTCAGGAATTATGCATGCATAGGATACACCTTGAAGATGATGCAAAAACATCAATTGAACATCAGAGGAGACTGAATCCGAATTTGAAAGAGGTTGTTAAGAAGGAAATCATGAAGCTATTGGTTGTGGGCATCATCTTTCCGATTTCAGACAGCAAGTGGGTTAGCCCGGTTCATGTGGTTCCGAAGAAAGGAGGAGTTACTGTGGTAAAGAATGATAAGGATGAGTTGATCCTTACTAGGACAGTGACTGGTCATAGGATGTGTATAGATTACAGGAAGCTAAATGCAGCAACAAGGAAGGATCAGTTCCCTTTACCCTTTATTGATCAGATGCTTGAGAGGTTGGCTAATCACTCATACTATTGCTTTTTGGATAGATACTCAGGGTTTTTCCAGATCCCTATTCACCCAGATGACCAAGAGAAGACTACCTTCACCTGCCCCTATGGTACTTTCGCTTATGCTAGGATGCCTTTTGGTTTGTGTAATTCCCCAGCTACTTTTCAGAGATGCATGATGTCTATCTTCTCTGACATGATCGAAAAGCATATGGAGGTATTTATGGATGACTTCTCTGTTTATGGCCCGTCCTTCAAAGATTGTTTGAATAATTTATTCCTAGTGCTTAAGAGATGTGAGGAAAAGCATTTAGTTCTCAGTTGGGAGAAGTGTCACTTTATGGTTAGAGATGGTATTGTGCTAGGGCATAGAGTTTCAGAAGCTGGTATTGAAGTGGACCGCGCTAAGATAGACGTGATGATGAGTTTGCAGCCTCCAGATTATGTGAAAGAGGTTAGGATTTTCTTGGGACACGCTGGTTTTTACAGAAGATTTGTCAAGGATTTCAGTAAGATCGCTAGACCACTCACCATGCTACCTTGTAAGGAGGTTAAGTTTAATTTTACACCTGAGTGTCTCGCAGCTTTTGAACATATCAAGAAGGCTTTGATTAGTACTCATATTGTGCAACCACCAGATTGGGAATTACCTTTTGAGATAATGTGTGATGCAAGTGATTATGCTGTTGGTGTTGTATTAGGTCAGAGAAAGGACAAGAACTTACATGCTGTGTACTATGCAAGTAAGACATTGGATGATGCTCAAAAGAACTATGTAACTACTGAAAAAAAATTATTGGCTGTGGTATTTGCTGCGGAAAAGATCAGGAACTATCTTGTGGGCTCTAAAGTGATTGTTCATACAGATCATGCTGCTTTGAAATACTTGATGCAAAAGAAGGATGCAAAACCTAGGTTGTTGAGATGGATACTCCTTCTTCAAGAGTTCAACATTGAGGTTAGAGATAAGAAAGGCATTGAGAATGGAGTTGCTGATCATCTCTCATGGATAAGGGTATCTGATGACGTGCCTATTAATGATTTCTTAGCAGAGGAGAATGTCTATCTTGTAGAAACAAGTTTGGATGGAAAATTTTTGAGAACAATCAAATTAGCGCTCATGTCGACCGACAGGCTCTACCTGTGTCGGTCGACACGTTGCCGAGTGATCACTCCGAAGCTACTCTTGTGCTTACATGCTTTGCAGTGAAGGCTGTTTCCGCCAAACCATGGTATGCTGATATAGCCAATTACCTTGCTGCTGATCTACCCCCGAATCACCTTAAGGATTATGCAAAGAAGAGATTCTTTAGAGAGCTGCGAAGGTACTTTTGGGATGAGCCTTACTTATTCAAACACTGTTCTGATGGGATATATAGAAGATGTGTAGCAGAGACAGAGGTTGCTGAGATACTGTTTCATTGCCATGGATCTGAATATGCTGGACATTTTGCAATTTTAAAAACAGTATCTAAGGTACTTCAAGCGGGATTTTGGTGGCCTACAATGTTTCGTGATGCTCATACGTTTATAGTGCGCTGTGATGTCTGCCAGCGAAGAGGGAAGATCAGTAAGAGGAATGAGCTGCCACATAATTTTATTCTAGAGGTAGAAGTGTTTGATTACTGGGGCATTGAATTTATGGGTCCTTTCCCATCATCCTTCGGGAATAGGTACATCCTTGTTGCTGTGGATTATGTATCTAAATGGGTGGAAGCGGTAGCTAGTCCCACCAATGATGCAGCGGTTGTGATCAAACTTTTCAAGTCCATAATCTTTCCAAGATTTGGAGTGCCTCGCATAGTCATTAGTGATGGGGGATCACACTTTATCAATAAGTTATTTTCTAAACTTTTGAAGAAGCATGGAGTGCAACACCGGGTCGCGACACCTTATCACCCGCAGACAAGTGGCCAAGTGGAAGTTTCGAATAGGCAGATTAAGGAGATCCTTGAGAAGACAGTAGGTCGGACAAGGAAAGATTGGTCCGCAAAACTGGACAATGAACTCTGGGCATATCGGACAGCCTATAAGACACCACTTGGAACCACACCTTTCCATCTTCTTTATGGGAAAGCTTGTCATCTCCCGGTTGAACTTGAACATAATGCCGCCTGGGCTGTTAAGTTGTTGAACTTTGATATCAAACCTGCTGCTGAGAGGAGGTTGATACAGCTGAATGAGTTAGATGAGATAAGCCATCACGCCTATGAGAATTCAAAGTTGTACAAGGAAAGGACTAAGGCATATCATGATAAGAAGATCATTCACAGAACATTTGAGCCTAACGACAAGGTACTTTTTTACAATTCCCGTTTGAATTTATTCCCTGGGAAATTGCGTTCTCGTTGGTCAGGTCCCTTCACAATCAAAGAGGTTCGTCCATATGTTGCTTTGGTCTTGAACAACCCCAATGGAGAAGACTTTACAGTCAATGGTCAGCGCGTCAAGAATTATTGGGCAGAGACGACGATTCCTGATGGACATCTTCTGGACTTAGAAGAACCTCCATCTACCTGATGCACTGCCATACGTCTAGCTTATGACTATAAACAAGCGCTTAGTGGGAGGCAACCCACTCTATCGTATTTTCTTTCTTTTTACTTTTTCTAACTCTTATTAAATCTTGTTGAACCTTTCATGTTATTCTCTACCTTGTTATTTGACGTGTTTGGAGCTCTTAATCATGATCTAATGTCAGAAAACGAGATGAATGATCAGTTGAATGGTGTCAGAAATTTTGGAAACACATATTCTTGCTCGTGTCGACCGACACGCAAGATATGTGTCGGTCGACACACACACACCATTACAGGTCACGTTTTTCAAAACATAGCAGTTCAATTTCTATTCAATATTTTTCCTTTTTGTCACCTTCTTAACCTTAATTACACTAAGGACAGTGTAGTTTAAGTCTGGGGGAGGTTGTTACTAACTCTATTTATTCTTTTGAGAGTCAGTCCAAATTTTTTTTTTTTTCAAAACCTTTGTTTTATTGAGTCAAAGCTTGTCCAAGAACTATGAGCTATCTTTTGGTCTATTGTTGTTTGCTATGTCTTCTGGTGACCATTGTTGCAGAGCTTATTCAGATTCAACTAATGGAAAACCTCAAGTCTGACCGGTTAACTTGAGATCCCCATACTTACAACAGATGCCCGCTATAGCCTGAGCTAATTTCTGTCAGTTCCTTTTACCTCATGGACGAAATTGGTGTTTGAGAGCTTGACTTTTCATTCATACCTGACCTGATAAAACCAAAGTAAGTTACGATGTCTAGTCTCCCCAAAAGGTTTTACCAAAAATAAAAGCCTTTAGGTATAGTCTATGAATGACCAAGTGATTCTCTGAAGTAGAAGCAGGTAAGAGAAATCTATGCCCCCATATTTCTACTTCTTGGGGATGATGAAAGTAGGGTTGCTGTGAGGGTATGAGAGATCCCGTGACCCACTATTCACTTCTAATAGCCTACCTTCATAGACTAAAAGAAAAAAAAAATAATAACAAAGGATTTAAGTCTGGGGGAGACAAAAACATCATTGTTGTTGTGAGGTTTATCTTGTTATGGTATAGGAGGACAGCTGAGTATAGAAGGCTCTGGAACATTGAAATCGGAAATGAGACCCAGCGATGATTGGCTTACTAAAGGGATATGTTGTTAAGTTGTGGTGGGAATTGAGAAGACTGCGAGTGACTATGGTGAATGTACATGGTGGTTAGTCTCTGAATAGTTCTTGTACCATGTGGATTACATGATGACTGGTAAGCACAATGTTCTAAAGAGAAGGTGGGTTCCGTGATTTTCAAACTTCTTCCTTGATTGAATTTTCTGTTTGCTTGAGGGCAAGCAAAAGCTAAGTCTAGGGAAGTTGATATATCATGTATTTTATGGTTTTATGGCATGATATATGCATTGGTTTGGAGTCTTTTGTATATATATTGAGTCTTATTAGGTACAAACACGGATTGGACCCTGATGAGCACTTTGGAGTCTTTTGGAGGCTTGTAGCTGAGCAAAACAACAAGGAGACGGATATTGCTGTCCATGTCGACCAACTGGCCAGTCTTGTGTAGGTCGACACAACCGCGACGTGAATGACGCCTTCAAGTTTCAAGAATTGCAACTTTACCCCAGAAGTTTCTAAAGTTTATACTTCATGCCTAATCGTGTTTTTAGGTCAAACTATGTTTTAGAAGTCCCAGAGACTAAGTTTTATCAGAATCTAAGTTTTCAAGTTTCATTGTAAGTTTGGAGAGAGCTTTTGTTGGAGAGAAGATTCAGATCTCAAACTTTGTAGAGAGAAGAATTCTGAACTCCCTTTGCTTCTTATTTTATTTTATGAGTATTATTCAAACAATGATTTGTGTTATCTCTTCTATGTCTGAGTTGTCACCTTGTTAGGTCTAGGGTTTCAAAAGGTTTATGATGGTTTGTTGAATTGGGCATAGACATGTTAGGTTATCTATAATGTTCTTTATCTAGATTTGATCATTACACTAGTCTTAAGACTGATCACCTTAATCCCGGTATCATAGGAATGTTGGTAGGCGAGAGAATGCTATTGATATCCTGACCCAATCTTTGATGAGCAAACAGTCTTTTCGCAGCAAGAGTTGGTTTAGGAATTTTGTAAACATACCAAACCCGCTAATCATAGAGACTCTATTTATTGGTATTTCGCAAAGAGATTTGGTTTGCTTCTGTTTAGAAGATAGATGTCGTCGCAGAGAGAGTTCGATGAGATATCACATTAGTGTTACGAGTTTAAGAACTGAACAAAAAATTTAGACCTGATAATAGAACTGCCCAGTTCACATTCCTGATTACTCTCGATGATTGTCCCTAGGTCTAGCGCTTTTAATAACTTGAATTCAATCCCAGTTTAGTTTGCTAATCCGTTTATTGCATTGTTTTATTTACATTTTATTTATTGATCTAGCTTAACTCGAACCTGTGTTTATATTGTGTGAGTTTTCAGAGTCCTTGTGGATTCGACCCCTAAGTACTGCAATTGATCTCTTAATTTGAGCGAGTAGTTCTAGGGTTACTTTTGACCCCTGTCACACATCAGTTTTTACTTTGATTCTGAGAGAGACATGTCAATTAAGGAAAAAAGTTTAAAAACCAATAAGAACATTTCATTTTTACACATGATTCTGAGAGTTTCATTTTTACTTTTATAGAGTTTACCATGAATAAATTAATAAAAAAACTCTAAAATATTCATATCATTTTATACACATCATATAATATTTATTTTTACCATAAATAAATTAATAAAAAAAAACCTGTCTAAACAAATCAAATTATTTTAATTATACACCATATCATATTTATTTTTAACATGAATTAAATTACATGTGTTGATTAGCTATTTTTTAACCGACCTAATCGAGTCTCATGTAGTTGATTAGTATTGGCTTTATTTTTTTTAAGCTATTTTTTTTTGTTTGATTTAGAGTCAAGAGTTTGGATTTCCTTGAATATGAGTTTTTTTAAAAGGAAGGTTGTTGAATTCTCTGTCAGAGATTTGAGAATTAGTGTTTTCGGATGTGGGGGAGGGGTATTTGATTATAGTATCCTCAAAATATTTTGAAGATATAGAGTTTATTCAATAATGTATATCCATGATTATCAACTCTTAGAATATTTCCTCATGAATGAAATTTATAGGAATTAATTTTTAATGAATATTTCTTCATGAATGAAAGTTAAACAAAAAACATGGCAAACAAATGATGCGATATGTTAGATACGAATAAAGAAGCATGACTAATGGAGATTATTGATATAACATTGAGTGAAGAATAAGAAAATGAATGAGAAGAGAAAAGGATTATCGTAGAAGAATTACACTTAATATAAAAAATAAACAAAAATACATAGTTTGGATTTCCTTCAATATGTTGTTGTTGTTGTTGGATTGAAAGTACATAGTTTGGATTTCCTTCAATATGATTTTTTTAAAAAGAAAATTGTGAAATTCTTAGACAGAGATTTAAGAATTAGATTTGATTATGGAATCCTCAAATTGTTTTGAAGATCTAGAGTTTGTTCAATATTGTACATCCACGAATATCAACTCTAAGAATATTTTCTCATAAATGAAACTTTTAGGAATTGTTAATAAATATTTTCCAATGAATAAAAACTATAAAAAAAAACATCGCAAAATTTTGTTTGATATGTTAGACGAATAAAGAAACTTGAGTAATGGAGATTGTTGAGACAACAATGAGTGAAGAACAAGGAGAAGAGAAAAGGATTATCGGGTAAGAGTTACACTTTATGTGAAATGTAAATAAAAATTTTGACTATCAAACTTATTTTGTAGTTCAAAATATTCTAATATGTTTCACTTTTGTGTCACTGATACAAAGTAAGAGATGAATTTTATCCACAAAGCATCTACTACGGTTTGTTTGTTAATTACTCGAATGTTTTTAAACTATGTTATAGAGTTTAAAATATATTTGTACACATAATAGTTAAAAATTTTGATAAAAATAAGTGTTTTTAGTGAAATGTAAATTATTAACTATTTTCTAATGGTTTTTCAGGATAAACCATAGCTAATTTTCTAAAATAGTTTTATTTTGCCACATTAAAAAAGATCACATGATATTTAATATACTAATGTTTCATTAAAACAAAGAAAATAAAAAAGCTTTGGGAAGCATTGATACTATGGAAAAGACTATGGTAAGCCTTACTTCCTTTAATATGGTTTCTTTTGATCACAACATGTGGCACATTCACACGGAGAATATTAGACTAAAATTCAAATCAAATAAATTTTTAACAATCACTCATAAATCAAAACAAATGTTAAAAAATCAACACTATAATAAGGCAGATGCCTCTTCTGGTATTGACACATCAGTTTTTACTTTGATTTTGAGAGTGACATATCAATTAATGAAACAAGTTTATGAACCAATAAGAACATTTCATTTTTACACATGATTTGCTGATTCATCAGTTTACCATAAATAAATTAATAAAAAAAGCTTTCATATCGTTTTATACACATCATATAATATATTTTTTACCATAAATAAATTAATAAAAAACTTTCTAAACAAATCAAATTATTTTAATTGTACACACCATATAATATTTCTTTTAACATGAATTAAATTACATGTGTTAATTAACTATTTGTTTAACCAATCTAATCGAGTCTCATGTCGTTAATTAGTATTGGTTTTATGTTTTCTTAAGCTTTTTTGTTGGATTAAGAGTCAAGAGTTTGGATTCCTTTAATATGAGTTTTTTTTAAGAAGGTTGTTGAATTCTCAGTCATAGATTTGAGAATTAGGGTTTTTGGATGTGGGGGAGGGGTATTTTGAAGACGTAGAGTTTATTCAATAATGTATATCCATGATTATCAACTCTTAGAATATTTCCTCATGAATGAAATTTTTAGGAATTAATTTTTAATGAATATTTCTTCATGAATAGCTAAACAAAAAACATGGCAAACAAGTGATGTGATATGTTAATACAAATAAAGAAGCATGACTAATGGAGATTATTGAGATAACAATGGGTGAATAATAAGAAAATGAATGAGAAGAGAAAAGGATTATCGTAGAAGAATTACACTTAATATAAAAAATAAACAAAAATGTGGCTGTAAAACTTATTTTGTGGTCTAAAACTTTCTACTATATTTCATGTTGCTGATGCAGAGTAGGAGAGTTTTTTCTATAAAACATCCACTAAGGTTATGTTGCTATATTACTTGAATGTTTTTTAAAACATTTCTACAGTTTATGATGTATTTGTATCCATAATATTTAAACAGGGTATTATTTAGTACTTTTATAAGGTTCATTTGGCTAAAATTGTAAAAAATTTTAATGGTTTCCTTCACCCTCAAACCTCGTCTATGGATAATAAATATGTATTTGAATAGACAAACTATATGAGATATTAGACCTAAAAAATTATATAATAATAATAATAATAATAATAATAATAAGAAGAAGAAGAGTAATAATAATAATAAATTAGAAAATTAAAATTTCTTTGTAATATCTTAAATTTAAGTATTATAAAAATGGCTAATGGAATAAAACTATTCCCCAAAACTAAACCTCCTTGACAAAAACATACTAAAAAAGCTTAATATAAAATAACCATTGCAATTATTTATCATACTTAAATGTGCATATATAATCACTTAAGAAAATTACCAATTCAAATATCTTAAATTTCATTATTTCTATATTTATCATATTTAAAAAATAATCTCAACAAATACAAAGCTAGAAGAGTGAAATTAAAATTTTAAAAACTGAAAACACTAAGAAACTAAAGCTAAGAAAATAAAAAGACAAAAAAAAACAAATACAAACACACTATTACAAAAGCCATATAAATATTGAACTAATACAAAACATCAATTTGTATGAGGCTTCTAAATTTTTAAAAGTATTTAAACAAAACTTTACTAAATGAAGGTAACACAAACTAACCATCAATACTATTGAAAATATTAATATTTATAAAAAATATTCCGCTGCGTAGTACGAGTATTAATCTAGTCACTATAATAAGGCAGATGCCTCTCCTGCTGTTGACACGTCAACTTTTTCTTCCATTCTCAAACTTGACATGTCAATAAATAAATAAAAAGTTGAAGAACCAATGAGAACATTTCTTTTATACACATAAGTAAAACACATCAGATTTTTTATGACTCATTAACTAATGAAAAAAACTTTGTAAACCAATCAAATTATTTTAATTATACACTTATAATAATCATAATTTTTTTTTACCATGAATAAATTAATAAGAAAATTTTATAAACCAATCATATCATTTTAATTATACACATCCTATAATATTTATCTTTCTACCATGAATAAATTAGTGACAAATTTTATAAAAAAATCAAATCATTTTAATTATACATACCATATAATAATTATCTTTTAGCATGAATAAAAATACATATGCTGATTACCTGATTTTTAACCAACATAATAAAGTCTCATGGCATTGATTATCATTAGTTTTGAGTTATCTTAAACTAATTTGTTTTTGTTGGATTGAAAGTACAGAGTTTGGATTTCCTTTAATCTGAGTTTTTTTTTAAAGAAAATTTTGAAATTCTTAGACAGAGATTTGAGAATTAGATTTGAGTATGGAATCCTCAAATTATTTTGAAGATCTAGAGTTTTTTCAATATTGTACATCTATGAATATCAACTCTAAGAATATTTCCTCATAAATAAAACTTTTAAGAATTGTTAATAAATATTTTCCAATGAATAAAAACTAAAAAAAAAATCGAAATTTTGTTTTTGATAAGTTAGATACGAATAAAGAAACATGAGTAATGGAGATTGTTGAGACAATAATAGGAGAAGAAGAAGGAGAAGAGAAAAGGGTTATCGGGTAAGAGTTACACTTTATGGGAAATGTAAATAAAAAATTTGACTAAAACTTATTTTGTAGTTCAAAACTTTCTAATATGTTTCACTTTTGTGTCACTGATACAAAGTAAGAGATGAATTTTGTCCACAAAGCATCCACTATGGTTTGTTTGTTATTTACTCGAATGTTTTAGACTTTCTTATAGAGTTTAAAATATATTTTTACACATAATAGTTAAACTTTTTGATAAAAATTAAGTGTTTTTAGTGAATGTAAATTATTAACTACTTTCTAATGGTTTTACATGATAAACCATAACTATTTTCTAAAATAGTTTTATTTTGCTACATTAAAAACGATCACATGATATATAATATACTAATGTGTCATTAAAACAAAAAAACTCGGGGAAGCATTGATACTATAGAAAAGACTATGGGAGCCTTACTTCCTTTAATATATCTTCCTTTGATCACAACATGTGGCACATTCACACGGAGAATATTAGACTATAAAATTCAAATCAAATATAATTTTAACAAATCATTCATAAATCTAAACAAATGTTAAAATAGATTATAACAGTCATCCAGATATCACGCTACTTCATCTCGGAGACCAGCCTTAATGGAGGGAATATATGCGAGAAATTTCATGCGGAAACAGAGACAATTCATAGATTAGTTCTGTTATAGGGAAAAATCAAGTATGATGATATGCTAAACATTCCTTCAAAACATACCCCATTTTTTGCGCTGTTTTCATGCTTATCTTGAGACACTCACCCTTGCCAATGCTTTCATGAGTTCACTTTTTCTTCTGATATAACTTGATTATCCAGCGACTCAGTGCTTCTCTATAATCACAGAAAATCCAAAAAGTAGAGGGCATCCACATGAGCAAAAACAACATGAATTAAATGTATTGGTCAGACCAATTTCGAGAGAGAAAGAAGAAGAATGGTGATTTCTTACCTATGGTCGTTTGTAATCTCCAGTCAATAAGGTGGTGAGATTTTGGAAGTGAGATGAGAGGAGGTTGAAACCTAGGTTATGAAAAACTGAACAGTCATGGGAGATGAGATAATCTTAACCGAAGAGATCATGGACATGTGGAGATGATGGGTTTACCGTTTTAAACTTAAAATTATTTTATGGTAGAATATTAGAGAAAATTTACGGCAGAACATACTTCAATAACTTCTTTGAATCTCACATTCGAAGCAATTAATCCTAGATTTCTTCGTCTAAGAGATTCAAAAAGACAACTTCTTACTTACACGCTCGCTCCAATTTGGTGCGGATTAAGGAATCAATCTGCATCAATTTTAAGCAAAACTTCGAGATTCAAGACTCGTGGATGGGTCGATTAAAAACCTTAATTTCAATTGAAATTTAACACTCACTGAATCCGAAAAGTTATTTGTTGTTGCTCTCAATATTCTAAATCATAGAGAAGATGATTTGTCAATCACAAGACTTTGAAAGTAAGACTTAAAGAGAGGAGATAACTGACGTGAGAAATTTAAACGGAGAACACAAAAAATTGACGATAACGATCATGGTGAATCCCTCCTCTCAGTTCTCTATCTCTCTTCAATTTTAGTGGCTTTTGGAATCAGGAAATCTCTTATATAGGGAGAACGAATACAAAACGTTGAGGAGGTGAAGAGTAAACTGGAAAGGAATACAAAAAATTTAGGAAAATATAGAAGAAGGCAATATAATATATTTATGTAATTTATAATTGATTCAATTAAGATGCCATGTGGCAGCTATTTAGCTCTTTCTAATTAAGATGCCATGTGGCAGCTATTTAGCTTTTCTATGGTTTTGTTTTTAGCTTATGTGGACATTTCCATAGGCCTCAAAACCTTTTTTTTATATATACAAGGGGTTATCCAGCACTACCCGCGGAACAGATATTAAAATTTCATTAAATAAAATTATTTATTTGATGTTTATAAGAATATACTTGTAAAAGTGATTCAGTTTTTCTGGCACAATGATTAAAAGTATCTTGCAAATGTGGTAACATTTTCATACCCTTCTCTATCGATGTCATATGCATAACAAAAGTTTATAAGGATCAAAAGTTCATGTTGATGGTATACACTTATGCCATGTTTATAGCATATGTAAGATTTTATGTTTTGTCATTTTTAAATTAATTTTTTAATGTATTATTGATACCAGATCCCACACCGAGGATCCATCACCATTAAAGATACCGGACATGTGTAAATCAAGTCATCATGGCAAGAGCTCGGTTCACAGGAGTAAGTCTCGGAGTAAAGTAAGAATATCGGCGAGCTAGTACGAGATCGAAGTGACGGATCTTGATAGTTCGGAAAGCTATAGGAGACCAGAAAAGATATAGAGTTCGCAGAAAGGAATCTAAAAATTAAATCAAGAAATGAAGTCGCTTCAAAAAGAACGTTACAACATTCAAGACTGAATCAAAACTGACATGTTCAAATTAGAATAATAAAATTTATTGTAATTTATTGACAGCATTGAAGGTCGAAATATGTATAAATAGAAGGAGAATAGCATTATAAAGGGGATCGGATTTTTGATAAAAGAAAGCAATATACACATTTAGAACAAGAATATATATTTTTCTACACAACAATCTATATTCAAGTATTGGGTGTGGACTCTGTATCCACATTTTGGCGCTAGAAGGAGGGCATCTTAAAGCTAGAACAAGAAATCTTTCGATAATCAGGCTAAAAGATCTTCATATACCGAACCATGGGTGACATAGCTGACACTTTGACGAAAATTAACGACAGTTTGACGAGTCTGATCGCAAGTCTGATAACCGTGCAGCAAAAGATCCAACAACTGAAAGATGGTCAGGTAACTCTTACTGCTCGTGTTAATGCTTCAACTGCAGGTACTGTGCGCAGGAATTCCCATCAGTGTGTTTTGTTCCCAACACCTGTAGCGACTACCTCTTCCAATCAGACCGCTGAAGGAACACCACGACCGGATGACGGGGAGGGGAAAGTTGCGGAAGGCCAACAACTAAATGGGGAGGAGATGGCTTTCCAAACCACAGATGATGAGCTTGACTCCGTTCGCTGTGAAATGAGTGAAATGAAATCAAAATTTCATCGAGCTACTAGTTCGTCCCTGGATATTGACAGGGTCATAGAAGAAACCAGACGGTCCCCTATTAGCTCGCGAATTGTGAACTTTAAGATCAAGGATGCTCGGAGGGTTAATTTACCAACATATGACGGACAAGGAGACCCAAAGAGCCACTTGGAAGCTTTCCAAATTGCTGCAGGGCGGATTGATTTGAAGCCTCATGAGGAAAATGCCGTTAATTGCAAATTATTCTCAGAGAATCTATCCGGACAAGCGTTACTTTGGTTCACTCGACTAGGTTTGGGAACAATAAACAGCTTCAACGAGCTGTCCTCCGCTTTTCTCATGCAGTATTCCGTCTTAATAGAAAAGGGAAAGTTTGATAATGACCTGTGGAACTTATCTCAAGAACCAGAAGAGCCACTCCGGAAGCACATTGCCAAATTCAAAGAGTTGTTGGCAAAAATACCAGGAATTGCCCAAGCTGCAGCGTTATCAGCCCTTAAAAACAGACTCTGGCATGAAACGAGGTTCAGGGAAGAGTTAACAGTGAATCGACCAGAAACTATTCAAGATGCTCTTTTCCAAGCTAACAGTTGGATAGAGGCTGAAGAAGAAAAAGCAAATTTTGCAAAGAAATATCGTAACCCCAGACCAACAGTAAATCCCACAGTAAGAAGACTTGAACCAAGAGAAAGTGGTGGAGTAAAACGTTTTGGGGTAAACCCATATAATAATAGCATCGGACGACCATCCTCAAGGGGAGAAAGACCAAGATTTCCCTCCTCCAGAACTTGGGTCCAAAGTGAAGGGTCATATTGTGAAATCCATCGAATGAACGGGCATTTAACAAAGGATTGTAGGGTTTTGAAGTGACATCTGGCCAAACTCTGGTCATCCGGAGAGCTTGCAAAGTTTAACTTTGAAGAGTTCATGTGAAGCTATAATAAAGATCTAGCAGATGATCGAGTTTCTGAGCCAAACCCAAAAAAGCAAAAAGCATATGATCATGCTGGGCCATCAAAAGGACGAATCGACATAATTATGGGAGGGTCCAAGCTTTGTCATGATTCAGTTCGGGCAATCAAGAGGCACAAACGAGCAGCGGTTATGGCAGTAAATGCAAAGGCTGAACCCTTTGAGTATGGCGGCGGTTAATATTTGATGAGTCTAAAACTAGGGGTTTAGCTAAACCACACGATGACGCTTTAGTCATAACACTTGACGTGGAAAATTACGAGGTGACACGAATTTTAGTTGATACGGAAAGTTCGGTCGATTTAATCTTCCTCAGAACGTTGAGTTGGATGGGAATTGACCGAACTGAGATTGTGGGGTCTCCAGCTCCATTATTAGCATTCACAGGCGAAACAACTATGTGCCTTGGGACCATAAAACTTCTAGTGTTCACGTCTGGAGTGTCAAAAATTGTGGAGTTCACAGTTTTTAACAGGCCTGATGCGTACAATATCATTTTGGGAACCCCATGGCTATATCAAGTGAGAGCTGTACCATCTACATATCATCAGTGTATAAAATTTCTGACACCAACCGGACTGGAAACAATCAAAGGCGATCAAGAGATTTCAAGGACTTGTTATCTCGCAACCTATCGAATGAAATTGCAATAGCAATTAATGAGCTCAATATTAGCAAAAGAGCCATGTTTTCCTGGTGGACCAAAATCTGATAATGTGACTCACGAAGTTTCAATTGACAAAACAAAACCGGACCGAAAAGTTAAAATCAGGTCGGGCCAGGACGATAAGCTTCGGTCCGAACTCATTGAGTTCTTGTCAAAAAACAGAGATTCTTTTGCATGGTCAGTAGAAGATATGCCAGGTATTGACCAGAATATTATATCGCTTGGGTAGATGAAAGTTTCAAGCCAGTAAAGCAAAAAAGGAGGAAGCACGGACCAGATCGAGCTACGGCGGTAAATGATGAAGTAGAAAAACTCCTAAAAGCAGGATCTATACAAGAAGTAAAGTACCCTGACTGGCTGACCAATCCACTTATAGTAAAGAACAAGAATGGAAAATGGAGAGTTTGCGTGAACTTCACGGATATTAACAAAGCTTGCCCAAAGGACAGTTTTTCATCCACATATTGATTGATTGGTAGAGTCAACTGCTGGCCACGAACTTTTAACCTTCATGGATGCTTTTTCAGGCTATAACCAAATTAAAATGCATCCAGAAGATCAAGAAAATACGTCCTTCATAACCAATAGAGGTATATATTGCTATATTGTAATGCCATTTGGTTTGAAGAATGCAGGAGCAACTTATCAGCGTCTCGTGAATTGGATGTTTTCGGAGTACCTCGGAAAAACGATGTAAGTTATATAGATGATATGTTGGTGAAGTCTCTTAAGTGATTGTTTCGAAGTGTTAAATAAGTTCAGAATGAAGCTGAACCCAGCGAAGTGTACATTTGGAGTTCCATCAGGAGAATTCTTAGGTTATATCATAACAAAAAGGGGGATTGAAGCTAACCCAACTCAAATAAATGTCTTTGTAACGATTCCACCACAAAGGAATCAGAAAGAGGTACAGCATTTAACGGGGAGGATCGCGGCACTTAACAGATTTATATCTCGTTCAACCGATAGATGTCTCCCATTTTAGCAGTTACTAAGAGGAAATAAAAACTTCGTATGGGATGATAAGTGTGATGACGCTTTTAAACAGCTGAAGTCATACTTAACTTCACCACCAGTCCTTTCTAAACCTGAGTTTGGAGAAAGATTATTTTTGTATGTATCTGTTTCGGAGCACGCAGTTAGTGGAATTATCGTCCGGGAAGACAGAGGAGAACAGCGGCCAATTTATTACATAAGTAAAAGTTTGACCAGCCCGGTTATACCATGATGGAAAAGCTAGCGCTTGCAGTGGTAGTCTCAGCTCAAAAATTAAAACCTTATTTCCAATCACATCCAATAGAAGTGCTAACATCCCAACCACTGAGAACTATCCTACATAGTCTAAGTCAGTCCGGACGGTTAGAAAAGTGGGCAACTGAATTAAGCGAGTACGACATCGAGTACAAAAATCGAACCAGCACCAAAGCTTAGGTGTTAGCCAATTTCTTAACCAAATTACCAATGAATGGTACAGAAGTCGAATCAACCAGTAAGGTGTGGAAGCTAAACGTTGATGGATCCTCTTCAAAACAAGGATCCGGGGTTGGAGTTAGTTTAGTAATCCCTACTGCTGAAGTAATCGAGCAGTCAATCCGCCTTCGATTCCCTGCTTCAAATAACGAAGCAGAGTATGAAACGTTGTTAGCTGGACTTTTCATCGCAAAGGAAGTAGGAACTCAAGAAATAATAGCGTACAGCGATTCCCAACTAATTGTGAGTCAATACAATGGCGAATATGAAGCAAAAGATTCAAGGATGAAAGCATATTTGGACCTCGTCAAGAAATTCATGCAACAGTTTGATACTTTTGATTTAATTTGGATTCTACGAAGTGAAAACACTGTGGCTGATGCTCTAGCTGCATTTAGCCTCCACGTTGGATCCAGCTCTAAAGAGGGTAATTCCGGTTGAATGCATTGAATCTCAAAGTATTAGCACAGGAAAAGAGACTATAGCTATAATCCGATCTCGATCTCGCATCCAGACCTCTCCGAATCTTTTGAGCAATGATCAACTGCCCCAAAGTAAACCCCCAAAGCATCGACGAGGTTGCCTGCCAAGGTGTTTAGAGCCTACAGTTGTGCCAGATAAAAACAAGGCACTTACACCTGAAGTTGAATCAATTCCAACAGTACAGCCTGCTGAAAGCGCCCAGACACCTATAGTCATTGAATCTGGCAACCTGATAGATAATTCCGAACAAGTACATGAAGATAATTATAACAATGAGTTCGAGAATGATGCATGTATGATCCTAAGTAATCAAGAAGATCTTCCCACTAATGACTGGGGGGCAGACCGGAGGGTTCCTATTAAATATTACATTCGAACCGGTGTACTTCCAAAGGAGAAGTGGGAGGCTAGGAAGTTTCGAATCGTTAGCGCGAAGTATTGTTTGATAAAGGATTCACTATTTAAACGAGGAGCTAGCGATCCGTATTTATTATGTATCCATGGTTCAGGGGTTGATGTGGTTATGAGTGAAGTTCATGAAGGACTTTGTGGAAATTATGCTTCAGGATGATCAATGGCTTTTAAAATCAAACGTCTAGGATATTATTGTCTACCATGATTATTGATTGTGTTAAATATTTTCAGCGTTGCGTGAAGTGTCAACAACATGCTCCGCTTATTCGTCAACCTTCAGAGCTTCTATCCTCAATCGCAGCTCCTTATCCATTTATGCGATGGTCAATGGATATAATTGGACAAATGCACAAATCAACCCGAGGTGTGCAGCATCTTCTTGTTCTAACAAACTATTTTTTCAAGTGGATAGAAGCAGAGGCTTACATCACAATTAAAGATTTAGTGGTGAAAACATTTTTCTGGACAAAAATATAATTTGTCGCTACAGAGTTCCTTCTGAAATTGTCACAGATAATGGTTCCCAATTCATCTCTAAGGATTTCGAGGATTTTGTGTCAGCATGAGGGATAAAGATAAGTTATTCAACCCCACGGTATCCCCAGGGGAATGGACAAGCAGAGGCTGCAAACAAAACTATACTGAGTAACTTGAAGAAACGGCTCAGTTCATATAAGGGGGGATGGTACGACAAACTCCAACCCGTCTTGTGGGCATATCGAACTACTCCATGGAGAGCCAGTGGGGAAACTCCTTTTTCATTAGTCTATGGAATGGAGGCGGTGGTCCCAGCCGAGCTAAACGTTCCTGGACTTCGGTATACCGAACTCCCAAGTAATAAACCTCATAACACACAGATGATGGAAGATGCATTAGATACTGTTGATGAGCGACGGGATCAAGCTTTAGTCCGACTCCAGAATTACCAGCAAACAATTACACGTTACTATAACTCAAAGATAAAGAGCCGTCCTTTCCAAGTTGGCGATATAGTTTTATGAAGAGTATTCGAAAATACTAAAGAGGTCGAAGCTGGGAAGCTTAGAGTCAATTGGGAAGGTCCATATCAAGTAACTGAAGTAGTTCATAATGTTGTCTATAAACTGGCAGACCAAGATAGAGTCCCAGTTTGGAGGCCGTGGAATATTTTGAATTTATTCATAAAAGCGTAATAATATTTTAATGAACTACGATTTGGCTTGATCCCAACATGGGTACGTAGGCAGCTCGTTTTTGAGTGCAGCTGTTATTTAAAAAATAAAATAAAAGAGGAGTACAAAAGGTTTTATGTCTTTTTCTTTTGTTCCAGATTTATTTGAAGCCGTAAAGCATTTTGGGAGAGAAGAGAGAGCAGTGAGGAAGGATCAAACTTCCTCAGTCTTTTTGCAGGATACTTCGGCTCCTTTCCCAGCTAGATCCACTATCCCACGAACACTAGGTGGCATGTAGTGGCCGAACTCTTCGAAGTTTAGTTCAATCCAGTCTGATGGATGGGCTTCGAGGGCGCACATTTCATAGGAGATCTGGAACTGTTTTCTCTCCATTTCCCGAACTTTCAATCTCAGCTTGCTTCTTTCCCAATCAAGCTCTTTGTATTTAGCAACTAACTAAGAAAGTAAGGAGTTCGATTAACTGTTAGTGGCCAAAAGGGAAATACGAGTTCAAATCAGACCTTTACCTTTTCCATATACCTCATTGCTGTTTTTTTTACCATGAGGATCCAATCGTTTGATCAAGCCGCAAGGAATATCATAGGAGTTCCCCATCCTAGGGGGCGAGAAACGGAACCATCTTCGGAGTTGAGCGCAGCGGTTGGATCGTCGTGAAAACAAATTACACTCTTGATCGACATACCAATGTGTTTCAAACAACGGTGTTCGAAGACCATTCAAGGACTAGGGAAATAAAAAAGAGTAGAAAATTTTGAAGTATAGGAGGAATGAAGATCGATGGCTTCTTGACCTAGGCTTTATAGCAAGGTGGAAGGAGAACCTCTCCGGATTAAATGCTTAGTAATCATCAAACAAAGGTCCTAATTACCACAAATAACGTGAATCAAGATTCGGCATGATGATTATACGTATTACGAGGAGTGACTGCGAGGCAGCATTTAAGGTAAATTAAATTCGAAAAATAACTAAAATGTCAAATAAATAAGGCAATGGGCCTTGGCCCAGTAATTCGTTACATTTGGTTTTTGGACTCAGGAACATTCTCCGTCATAGCCAAGTTCTCTCCAGGAGTAAGTTCTTCTTTCGGCCTTGACGATCAGCCTTCAGTCAGCATGGGTTCTGGCCCAATCGGTGTAGAGTTTGGCTTGGTTTGAACAGAGTTCAGAGTTCTCTCTGCCTGGCCGCCAAATTTTTTGCTCTCAGTTCTCGGAGATGGGAGCAAAGTACTTTGGGAAGAGGAACGATAGAATCAATACAATTCTTTTCCCAGGTGAGGGAATGACTTTCCAAGCGAGGGATCCTCCTTTCAACCTTCTGAATCCTTTTGTTCAAAGATATCCTCTTCTTTCCATATTCCTGACGATCACCACAAGAACCATAGTGCTCAATAGCAAGCTAAAGTATACATTTCAAATAAGTATTAAGTCAAGAGGAAACAAAAAGGGTTAGGAAAATTTGTGTGGACAAACCATGTTCATGAAGGTCATAGCCTCCTCTCTCTCCCTTTGGGTAAGGGAATTGATAAAGTGAGGGATATGAACCCTGCTTGGAGAGAATCCATCACCCGAGGCTGGGGGAGGGCTCGACGGGTAGTCAGAATCAGAGGCATAGTGAGGATAATATCCGAAGGTGTCCATGGCGAAGAAGGACGAGAATGAAAAAGGAAGAGAAGTGAAGAAGAATAAGGAGAGTTACAGTTATGATGGAGTACGAATAAAGAAGGAGTCAGAAGAATAAAGGGAATATGAAGAAATCTCAAGCGGCAAACAATTAATGATAATGATAATTGCTTCATTAATCACAGACACAAGTTCCAAAACTCGAGAGGATCTTAATGATACACGCTATGAGAGATCATTAAAACCTAGGAAGACGCTTTAAAAAAAAAATTAATGGAGCTGGGCCTAATCACAATTTTCTTTTAAGGAATGGGCCCAATAACTCTTTAACAAGTCAATTCCAAATACCAAACAAAAATCATATGATCAGTTCGCATAACACTACGAACTAATCAGGCTATCCCAGGGATTCTTTATTGAAAGGGTGCACCAAATTTAAAAGCCGAGCTTAGTCCTCGCACTTTTACCGAGAAAATTGGATATAGTTTTTCATTAAAAATGTAAGGGTTTGATCAACCCACTATTCTCTCGAAAAACAGCTCGAATGAGAGCTTCTGAATAAAT
Organism: Cardamine flexuosa; assembly: GCA_963555745.1. Taxonomy (NCBI): domain Eukaryota; kingdom Viridiplantae; phylum Streptophyta; class Magnoliopsida; order Brassicales; family Brassicaceae; genus Cardamine; species Cardamine flexuosa. The sequence continues at coordinate 20,164,395 of OY743216.1, read as the reverse complement.
CGGACTTTGCAAATCCAATCAGATAATAAGTCTTATCAAAATAAGCATCTAAAAATCACCTTTAAATAAACCAATATTCAAAGCCCCCTTGGGCAATAACGAAACTGAAAGGGAATAGCAAAAAGTCGAGTTGTGTAACAAGCAAAAGTCCGGGGACATATCCCGATTATGTGAACGTAGCCACTCGATTACAAAAAGGGGATTAAAATAAGAATGACCTTTGAAGAGTCGTCAACCAACATGGGAGCAGATTCCATTGAAGGAGTGATTACGACGTCCATGTCCGAAGGACCGTCATCAGTATTTTTATCCGTATCTCCTTTAGACAGATTTCTGATTCAAGCGGAATAGCAGCAAGAAGAGCATCTTCGCACACAATCTGGATATTTTGAGAGTACCGTTCTTTAAGTCGAATAAGATGATCATCTGAAATAAGGAATAGATTTGACCCAAATTGATTGAATCGTACCTTATCCGAAGGACCAGCTTGGGGAACGAGGACTTCAGTAGAAGACAGCAAGGTTTGATCAGCAGGATAGTCAAAGTTAGGCTCAGGAAGAGGAGGAGAGTCTGCAAAGGAAATGGCAAACTGCTCTTGATCCAGCGGCACGACAGCAGTATTATCTAGCTCAGAGGATAACTCAGTCAACAAACTTGTCAGCTCGGCGATTTCCAAATCCAGTGTGATTTTACCTTCTTTTATCTTCTCAAGGAGAGCTAGGTTACTTCTGACTTCGTTGACGTCGACCTGAAGAACAGCACGCGCTTCCAGAGACTTAACATGTTTAGACAGTCGGTTCAGCAATACTTCTCTCCTTAACCACTCTTCGGGCGGAGCTGGCATTCTTCTGAATGTCATGATCATGAAACTTCAGTAGAGCATTGTATTATTAAAGAAGTTTATTCTAACTGTTCATGTGCTATGGTCACATCACGTTTGAGTCGCTGGTTTGAGACGAGCAGGGCATTCTGTTCCGAGCGAAGGGCAGAACATTTATCTTTGTAACCCTTTGTAATACTCTCAGCTGCAGCACGGGTGACCTCTAATTTCTCCTTGAGCTCGTTCCTTTCTTTCCTTAGACGCTCGATGGTCGCCATGTCTCTCTCCTTCAAGTCGGCTATAGCTTTTTGATGATCCGCGGTCATCTTTGCAACGGTTTCAGTCCCCACGGAGGATGACATGTCATAAATGATTTGTTTGTAATAACAAACCATGTCACTGAAATCAGCAAGAGCTTGTGTATATAAAGGAGTTAGGAGATCCATAATGAAAGGAAAATAATAATGAAAAATTGGAGTATAGAGAGATTGAGTACTTGGCTTGTGTGACGAGTATGGTTAATAAAGATTTCACATGAACCGGAGTGCCATCTATCAAAAGGAGGAAGGATGGCACTACCACGGTGTGGAAGATCCCTAAAAACTTCGGCCATTATTGTTGCCTCTGAATACATAAATACGTAATAAGGAACACAAACATGATAAAAGCTTGTAGAAAATGTGAAGAGTACATACCCGGAGTTGCCACAAGACTACCGGGTAGAGAGATGGATTTCCCCTTAGAAGAGCTGGGAGTAGTCGGAGTCGGGTTGCCAGGGTTACCAGAGGGAGGAGGTGGAAGCATGTCAGTACTAGATTTTGATTTGTCTCGAACTGAGACATTGGATCCTGAACTCTTCCTTCTATGTTTCAACGATATGATGGTTTCATCTTCATCGACCTCAGTAGAAGGAGGTGGAGCAGAGCGAGGAGGGTAGTCAAGAAATGCTGGAAAAGGGCCAACAAGGCTCACTTTTCCCATTTAACCGGCTGTCAGAGCATCAATCTTTTCTCGACGATGCTTTCTGATAGCATCAGTCTCATCCTTCAAGCCTTTCTGAATGGCGTCCCTATCCTTTTTCTCTCGATAAGTTCTACGGCCTGGCAACGGCTCGGGAGCGACATCGAGAGCTTGAAGGTTCCCACTTCTCATTGATGAAGTCAGGGATACGAACCCTGCTTGGAGAGAATCCATCACCCGAGCTGGGGGAAGGCTCGACGAGTAGTCAGAATCAGAGGCATAGTGAGGATATTATCTGGAGGTGTCCATGGCGAAGAAGGACGAGAATGAAAAAGGAAGAGAAGTGAAGAAGAATTAGGAGAGTTACAGTTATGATGGGGTACGAATAAAGAAGGAGTCAGAAGAATAAAGGGAATATGAAGAAATCTCAAGCGGCAAACAATTAATGATAATGATAATTGCTTCATTAATCACAGACACAAGTTCCAAAACTCGAGAGGATCTTAATGATACACGCTACGAGAGGTCATTAAAACCTAGGAAGACGCTTTAAAAAAAAAATTAATGGAGCTGGGCCTAATTGCAATTTTCTTTTAAGGAATGGGCCCAATAACTCTTTAACAAGTCAATTCCAAATACCAAACAAAAATCATATGATCAGTTCGCATAACACTACGAACTAATCAGGGTATCCACAGGGATTCTTTGTTGAAAGGTGCACCAAATTTAAAAGCCGAGCTTAGTCCTCGCTCAAGCCGAGCTCCATCCTCGCATTTTTACCGAGAAAATTGGATATAGTTTTTCTTTAAAAATTGTAAGGGTTTGATCAACCCACTTTTCTCTCGAAAAACAGCTCGAATGAGAGCATCTGAATAACTCGGACTTTGCAAATCCGATCAGATAATAAGTCTTATCAATATAAGCATCTAAAAACACCTTTAAATAAACCAATATTCAAAGCCCCCTTGGGCAATAACGAAACAGAAAAGAAAATAGCAAAAGTTGAGTTGTGTAACAAGCAAAAGTCTGGGGACATATCCCGATTATGTGGACGTAGCCACTCAATTAGAAAAACAGGGGTTATAAATAAGAACGACCTTTGAAGAGTCGTCAATCAACATGGGAGCAGATTCCATTGAAGGAGTGATTACGACGTCCATGTCCGAATGACCGTCATCAGTATTTTTGTCCGTAAGTATCTCCTTTGGACAGATTTCTGATTTAGGCGGAATAGCAGCAAGAAGAGCATCTTTGGACACATCCTGGATATTTTGAGCGTACCCTTCTTTAATTCGAATAAGATGATCATCTGAAATAAGGAATAGATTTGACCCAAATTGATTGAATCGTACCTTATCAGAAGGACCAGCTTGGGGAACGAGGATTTCAGTAGGAGACAGAAAGGTTTGATCAGCAGGATAGTCAAAGTTAGGCTCAGGAAGAGGAGGAGAGTCTGCAAAGGCAATGGCAAACTGCTCTTGATCCAGCGGCATGACAGCAGTATTATCTAGCTAAGAGGATAACTCAGTCAACGAACTTGTCAGCTCGGCGATTTCCAAATCCTGTGTGATTTTACCTTCTTCTATCTTCTCAGGGAGAGCTAGGTTATTTCTGACTTCGTTGACGTTGGCCTGAAGAACAGTACGCGCTTCCAGAGACTTAACATGTTTATACAGTCGGTTCAGCAATACTTCTCTCCTTAACCACTCTTCGGGCGGAGCTGGCAGTCTTCTGAATGTCATGATCACAAAACTTCAGTAGAGCATCGTGTTTTAAAGAAGTTTCTTCTAACTGTTCATGTGCTATGGTCGCGTCATGTTTGAGTCGCTAGTTTGAGACGAGCAGGGCGTTCTGTTCCGAGCGAAGAGCAGAACATTTATCTTTGTAACCCTTCGTAATACTCTCAGCTGTAGCATGGGTGACCTCTAATTTCTCCTTGAGCTCATTCCTTCCTTTCCTCGCCATGTCTCTCTCCTTCAAGTTGGCTATAGCTTTTTGATGATCCGTGGTCACCTTTGCGATGGTTTCAGTCCCCACGGAGGATGACATGTCATAAATGATTTGTTCGTAATAACAAACCATGTCATTGAAACCAGCAAGAGCTTGTGTATATAAAGGAGTTAGGAGATCCATAATGAAAGGAAAATAATAATGAAAAATAGGTGTATAGAGAGATTGAGTACTTGGCTTGTGTGACGAGTATGGTTAATAAAGATTTTACATGAACTGGAGCGCCATCTATCAAAAGGAGGAAGGATGGTACTACCACGGTGTTGAAGATTCCTAAAAACTTCGGCCATTGTTGTTGCCTCTAAATACATAAATACGTAATAAGGAACAAAAACATGATAAAAGCTTGTAGAAAATGTGAAGGGTACGTACCCGGAGTTGCCATAAGACCACCCGGTAGAGAGATGGATTTCCCCTTAGAAGAGCTGGGAGCAGTCGGACTCAGGTTGCCAGGGTTACCAGAGGGAGGCGGTGGAAGCATGTCAGTACTAGATTTTGATTTGTCTCGAACTGAGACATCGGATCCCGAACTCTTCCTTCTACGTTTCAACGATATAATGGTTTCATCTTCATCGACCTCAGTAGAAGTAGGTGGAGCGGAGCGAGGAGGGTAGTCGAGAAATGCTGGAAGAGGGCCGACAAGGCTCACTTTTCCCATTTGACCGGCTGTCAGGGCATCAATATTTTCTTGATGAAGCTTTCCGATAGCATCAGTCTCATCCTTCAAGCTTTTCCGAATGGCGTCCCTATCCTTTTTCTCTTGGTAATTTCTATGGCCTGGCAACATTTCGGGAGTGACATCGAGAGCTCGAAGATTCCCACTTCTCATTGATTTTCCGGCCAAGTGGATCCTTTCTAGAGTAAAGGAAATCCAAGTGGTGTTTCCTTCAGTAACAACAGTAAAGAAATCCAGAAAGCCTTGCCAAGCAAAGGGACGAGGTTTGGACACTACAAAAAATAACAGCAGCAATTCGAAAGATTAGCAACTAGAGAAACATTAAGCCAAAAATCGATCATAGAAATATATCTACCAGGGGACGAGGCCCAAGAGGAGTAAAGCATTTTGCATAATCTGTTAACCGAAGCAGTGTCTATCCTAACGAAAAACCAAGAATTCCTCCAATGATCATCCTTATCAGGAAATCCGATAATTATAGCTCTATCAATGTGAGGGTAACACGCATAGAAACCCGGGCCACTTCGGTTTGAGAGTCAGACACTGAAGAGTTCAAAAAGATCACCGACACTCAAGGAAAATCCGGCTTCCATTGCGACGACAAGAATGGAGAGGATGGTATGGAGCATGTTCGGAGTCATCTGGGGGAACGCCAACCCGAGGGCACGAAGATAGAGAAGAAGGATTTTGGGAATGGGAAAGAACCACCCACACCCAGTAAGATAAAGCGAATAGATGCAGAACCATCTAGGACGGCCCAATTTCTGGGGATTCCTCCGGGGTCGGAAGGGAGAATTCAACCTCCGGAGGGACCCGACAAAGGGTCTTCAAGGTTTGGAGATGGCTTTCTTCCGTAATTAGCGATTCAGGATGGGGACCGAATTAGTCATTTGCTCTTGTAGGATAAACAACCGAAGATTTTGAACAATTAGCCATGCTTGAAGAAGATTGAGGGAGTTGGACAAAAACAGTAAAAAAGTTTTGCGAGTAAAAGAGTAAAGTAGGAAGAAGAAGAAAAGAAATACCTGATTAAACGAGTGGATGAAAAACTGCCTCAAAATTGGTGGAGAAGTGGAGGAGTTTCTCTAATTTTTAAATAAATAAAATTATGAATAAATAGCAACGCGTGTCAAGAACATTACATCAAGTAAATCATGAAATCCAAGAGATTTGATGAGTAGGAGTGAAAGGAAACAAAATCGACATTTATCACTTAAGTCTCCCGAACTGAAAATCAGCTCGCGAGACTTGGTGTAATGATCTGGTCATTAACCTTAGACCCGGGCCAAAAGAACCGATCTGCAAACCAAACCAGAACCAGTCGGGGAGGAAATATTTTCGAGAAAAACAACTCGGAAGCCATTAGTGGAGAAATAAGCAAGTCAAGGGAAGATAAGGGACGAGCCAAATTTCACAAAGGAGTTGTGAGAATCAAAGGTTCAACAAAAAGATCAAAGGAAGAAGAAATTTCTCTAAGGAAGGAAATTCTGAAGAAAAGGGAAAATAAAACAAGAGTTGGCGAACCAAGGTCCAAGGAGTTTATCAAGGAAGAAGAAGTTCGATAATCGAAAAATTTCCCGAAGAAAAAGGAAATTACCCGGAAAAAGTACCTGGAACTGTAGGAGGAGACAAACGAATGAAGCCGAGCCACCCGATGTCCAAGAAAACCTTCCGAGTGATCAAGGCACACTCCCGACCAAAGCCAAGGACCGGAACAGTATTTCTGGCCATGACCCGGAATTTGACCCGGATCCGATCCGACTGATGGGACGCGGATCCAATGACTTGGCGTGCAAGTAACTAATTAAACATGTGATAAATGTGGAGATTAAGCTTAAGACAGCTGTTGGGTTGCATGCTTGCTTCTTCATGCAAGGTTACACCTAGTAACCAGCTGCATGCATGCATGCTTACTTGCCATGCACGGTGACACCTCACGGAGGAGAGAAGTTCCCTAAAACTCTATAAAAGGTGGATTATCCTTCACCCATTCCACACCAGAATTTAGTCTCTCTTTAAAAATCACTACAAAGAAGCATCAGAGTTATCGTTCATCGAAGAAACGTGGGTGAAACGTAGACGAGCTGGCAAAACATCCCGCGAACGTTCCGCGAACCGTCCAGTGAATCGATCCGAGTAACATCAAGAATCATTCGGTGAATCGATCCAAGAAGAGTCATAGATCAATCCGTGAGAAAATCTGAGCCATGTCAAGAAGCTGATCCGTAAAAAGTGAAGTTTTGATCTGTAAATCATCAATCATTTTATGGATCATGATGGAACAATTTACCTGAAGATAGTAAGGATTAAAGATCGGGTTAGTGAGGAGGACGAAGCTAATCTAGAATCATCCTAGTTAAGCCAAGAGCAAGATCATCATCTCATTTCTCAAACCTCTCACCCAATTGGAGCCTCTCACCATCAGCCATCAAACTATCAAGGAGTAACCAATCAATTCTCAATCAATTCCGCGGCCTATTTGATCGTCGTTAAACTGTAAGTTGGACTTATTTGTTTTCTATGGGATTTCGTGGGTCGTTTCTCCAAACGGCTCATGTGAATCTATTGCTTGGGATTCCGTGGATTTATTGTTGAGATTTATTTCTCAATAATATATACATGCGGATCTATTAATTTTCTATCGTAACGTAGAAGTAGATAACACCACCAAACTGAATACGGACTAATTAAATCAGGATTATGACCTTAAAATACTTTAAAAACAAAGAAACCCCTAGGATTGCTTGTTTATTTTATGTGTAGTTTTAGATAGAGTCTAGGTTAGTTTAGAGTGAGTGAGAGTTAGATTTAGGTTGAGTGTTAGATTTAGGATGAGAGTTTAGGGCCATCGGTGTTGTCGACCCATCGTGGTCAGTATGGTAGTTGATCTGACGAGATCTAGGATTTGACAAGATCAGTGTGGTTGTCACGTTGGAGTTTCCTGTGTGGTCTTAACGTGATGACGGGCCAGTAGAAGTGAGAGTGAGAGTTAGTTTTAGGATTAGATTTAGGTTTAGGTTATATAGTCATCATGGCAAGAGCTCAGTTCACAGGAGTAAATCTCGAAGTAAAATAAGAATATTGGTGAGCTAGTACGAGATCGAAGTGACGGATCTAGAGAGTTCAGAAAGCTATAGGAGACCGGAAAAGATAGAGAGTTCGCAGAAAGGAATCTAAGCATTAAATCAAGAAATGAAGTTGCTTCAAAAAGGACGTTACAACATTCAAGACCGAATCAAAACCGACATGTTCAAATTAGAATAATAAAATTTATTGTAATTTATTGATAACATTGAAAGTCGAAATATGTATACATAAAAGGAGAATAGCATTGTAAAGGGAATCGGATTTTTGATAAAAGAAAGCAATATACACATTTAGAACAAGAATAGTTTTTTTCTACACAACCATCTATATTCAAGTATTCAAATATTGGGTATGGATTCTGTATTCACATGTATGTATATATAATTTGTTTTGTCTTCCTCACTCTTCATTGTTAGATATAGTTCGATTATTAATTAGTTTTTTGTCATATATTTATAGTTTATTTTAATCAATCTTCTTTTTTTCGTATATTATTTGTAATACAGTGTTTACATATCATGTAGTATGAAAGAATAGAAAATTTACATGTTTAGAACAATTATGCAAGTTTAACGTATTTTCAGAACAGAAAAAAAATTGATACTATGTTTTAAAATAAAAGTAATTAGACAAAACTAAAATGAAAAGAGCTGAAATGGCTCTTTCACGTAAAAGTGTCTGATGATAAAAAATTATGAAAAGTACACTTTTCGTAAAAACTAATGTTTTCATCTAGAGAAAGTGTTCCGTTAAATTTTTTTAGAGAAATCATTCATGGTTATGAGCAAGTAAATGGTTAAATACTGGTTATGAGGAAGTAAATAAAAACATTTTAATTAAATTATTATTTTAAACTACTTATACTTCTAATTAAATAATCCAACTCTAAACAACCATCTTTAACACTTAGGCGTTTGAATAGGTCATTATGAACTAAGAAAAATATAACAAAAAAAAGATATTCATAGTATATGTCCGTCTCTCTAATGGTTATTTTTTTATCTCTCATTGATGAATGAGAATCAGTTACGATATAGAAAGAAGTTATGAGCTTTTGATATACTCCATAGAGCAGCGGATGTCATTTTCTCTTAGTATCAATAGCACATATAGACTTTTTAGTTTCTTGTTTCCTCCCATGCTCAGAATCTTGAATGCTAGTATACTACCCTGTTGGACGTCTTACTTTTCCATTACTATTTGGATAATTTGAGAATATTCGTGGTCTTTTGTACATGTTTTTTTATTTCTTAAATGTTTTACTTTTCCAACTCATGCATCCATCACCTTCTCCTCTTCTTGTAGCTCCAGCGTGGCTTAGATATTTACCTTTATTTTCTGTTGTAGAATGTGTTACAGAGGATTATTGTAGTCAAATTTAAAAATAATTATTAGTCACACAATATCAGTTACTTGATTCTAATAGAGGCAAACCATTTCAAGGAATGATAGTATGAAACATCATCATTCAATATTAAAACCAAATCAGATGTTACTATAATCCAAATTTCCAAATGCTGAGGATGCAAAGTTAAAGGCAAAAAAAAGCTGTGACAAAATTTCAAGATCTCACAAAGATCCATATGATGTGACACAGAGCAAGTAAGCTAGATCGATTTGTATCATGTTCACAACAAATCCGAGAAATCCAGGAGGACACTCACCGTTAGGCAATTTTGGTTTCAGAAGATTAAGCCTTCTTTGCGGACAATCAGCTATGTGCCTACAACCATAAGGCCTAGAAGTTGTCAAATAACGTCATTAGAAAAGAATTGCAGATAAAAGTGTATCTTACAAACTTTGTAATACAATATCTAAAAGATTTTAAACAAAAATTAGTACCTCAGGGATTCAAGGAAGATGGCATCAAAATAAAATTCAATGGGTCTTCCAGTCGAAGCGCCAAGTCTGTGGAGGCCAGTATTTCTATCAATATTGCCTTGTTGCCATAAGGCTGTAAACCCATAACAATTTCATAACCCTTTAATACAACTGCCAACATTAAGCGAGTCCCCCAATACTCTGACAAAACCTGCATTTTTGAAGTCAGTTTCAGATTACAAAAACAATAAGCAACAAAGTTTGTAACAGAATCTGAGACATTGAGAATTTTAAGGTAATCAAACAATGTGAAATGGAACTAACTGGCTAAGATTTTCATCATTAATCTTCCCAAGTATTGCAACAATGCCAAATAATAACTGAGACGAATGTGTACCATGACGAGCTATAATCATGCCTTAAACTCCAGCTGCTGTTTTTGTTTTGTTTTGTGGCGAATGATCTGTTCACTGACATCTTCACCCTGAATTTTAAAGTTCTCACTTCTAGCCTTCTAGGCGTAGATGATTGAATGTTACTCATACGACCTACAAAATAAATTATACAAATACATTTTAATTCAAATGAAAATCTCAATCCACCAAAACGTTTAAATTGAAAAGTACGCTTTATGCAGGAATCATTAAAATCAAACCTTGCAAATCTCAATCCACAGAAACAAACATTGTTCAAGAAAGATGTCATCTATAACTTTGGCAACCTGCAACACATATTTACACAACAAATTCAAATATTAGCTTTGGTCCAAATTTCTGGAAGGAACCCATAAGAAAATAAAACAATAAATAGAGTTTTGATGATAAACCTCGTTAAAATGTTCATATTGTCTGTTTTCTAATCCAAACACACTGGACTTCAAGTTCTTAAGTCATTCTCTGCTGTCATTCCCCTGTAAACAAGATGTTACAACTTCAGAAAGAAGTAAACATAAACACACGTTACAGTTAAGTAACTAAGCGAAGCAAAATTAAACTCACCTCGGTGAACCATTTGTAGAATCTCGCTGCATAGTCTCCAGGTTCACCATCTCCAAATCTACATCCAGATTATTAAATCAAATCAGCCAGAAGACCAAAAAAACAAAGATAAAGACTAATTTTCCCACAAAAGAGGAGCTAAAGAAACTCACGTGGCTAATAAGAAGAAGAAAGCAACATCCTCTTTTTTCAATTTCTCCTCGTACTCATCATCATCAGCTGCATAATCATCTAGTTAACAAAACAAAATCACATCATAGCAAGATTTTACAAATTTGCAAAATTAAGCAGGGAACTTGATTTTAAAAGTTATTGATTGGTATATACCAAATCAAAGTTTTTGAATCTGGTCTTAACATATCTTCATTTAGATTCTCTCCTAAAGCCTGTTAATTTCTTAAACAAAACAGCCAAACTAGTTCAATCAACTTCATCATCTTCAAATTTGAAATGACAGCACAATATACAGCAAAATCCTAACCTTAGCAAACCCTTCAGGAGGTCTCGTTGTGTTCCGAAAAAGTTTGAAACTTCATTGCCACCATCATCATTCTCCTCTTCAAGATCCTAAACCTCGATAACTCAAGAAAAAAAATGAATAATGGTATGTGAATTTCACACCTGATTTTGATCGCCATTCTTTGGGATGTACTTCTGTTAAAAGAAAGTGTTTCGAAAGCAGAATATGGAATTATTAAAAGAGAGGGATTGAGAAGAATCAGAGATGCTGAGTGAAAAAATAATCAGAGAGAAAAAAGGCGTGATGTGTTTGGAGAGAAGATAAAGAAGAGTTGTTGGGTGAAAGTTGGAAACGTCGAGGAATGGAATTGGAGACATCGAGGGAGATGAAAGAAAAGATAACAAAGAGGAAGATAAAAGGGGACGTAAAAAGTACCCATGGGCAAAATATTAGTTAAATTTGGTTTGATTCACTATTCCCTTAGATTCGAAAAATCCGAATATTCGTAATTTTACGAAGCAAAGCAAATAGTAAAAACTAGTATTCACTAAAAATGAAGCAAATATCAAATAATAAAAATGTTAGATGCGAATATTCGATTTGCTTCGATATATCTATATATATGTAGATAATTATATAAATATAATTCATATTAATTATATCTATACAGAAATTGCAAAAAAAAAATTCATCAAATTAATTATATAAATATTAAAATTTAATAAACTAAGAAGAAATTTGTAGTTTTAAATAAAATATTAATATTTTATGATAAATTTTGAATTTTTCTTTATTTTATTTAATTTTTATAATTTTTTAATATTTATTACGAAGTGAATCGAATATCCGCAAATATTTAAGATTTTAGCGAATATTCGGATGTCTGAATATTCGGTTAGGTCGTAAGCGAATACAATAGTAAAATCAGTTATTCGGACGAAGCGAAGCGAATAACGAATACCTTTAAAAACATGAATATTCATTTCTTGTCCAGACCTAGTAAAAAGACAAAGACTGTTTCTTAATGGGTTTATGGGCTTCACTTTGTTTACTAATAGTGGGTTAGGTTTTTGTTTTATGTGTTTAAGAAATAGCTGATGTGGTAGTTTTATTAATTGTTTTTGGTATTGAAAAAAATTAAATAAAGTTTAGTAAGAAACGTGGCAGAAAGAGAGGTGTTATGGGTAGATCTAGGCACGAAGCGGATATTCGTGTTTTTGAAGGTATTCGTTATTCGTTTCGCTTCGTCCGAATAACGGATTTTACTATTCGTATACGTTTCGGATCTAACCGAATATTTGGACATCCGAATATTCACTAAAATCTTAAATATTCACGAATATTCGATTCGCTTCGTAATAATTATTAAAAAATTATAAAAATAAAATAAAATAAAGAAATGTTAAAATTTATCACAAAATATTAATAATTTATTTAAAACTACATATTTCTTCTTAATTTGTTAAATTTTAATATTTCTATAATTAATTTGATGAATAAAACTTTGCAATTTCTATATAGATATAATCAATATGCATTATATTTATATTGTTATCTACATATATATACATATATATATATATAGATATATCGAAGCGAAGCGAATATTCGCATCTAAAATTTTTAGTATTTGATATTTGCTTCGTTTTTGATGAGTACTAATTTTTAGTATTTGTTTTGCTTCGTAAAATTATGAATATTCAATTTTTCCGAATCACATCAAAGTGAATAGCGAATCGAACCGAATTTAACGAATATTTTGCACAAGGCTAGTTATGGGGGAGTTTTTTTTTTTGCTGATGTGGACACCTCGAGGGCCCCCAAACACCTGCTTTTATATATAAGAGATAAAAGATGAATGACAATAAATTATATTTTTGAAAAATCTAAAGCCAAAAACCACTTTAGAAACCAGTACCAGTCAAGGCTTATGACTGTAGATTTCATTTTCAATCTAAGCTATATGGATGTTGTGTTTTTAGAAAGCAAATTTGAAACTAAAACAAACGAGAAATAACTAAAACGGTTTGAAATAAAATTAAGAAAATAATGAGTCTCGGGAATGGCTATGACTTTGATAAAATTATGGACTTTTGGTAATGTAAGAACAAATGAAGAGCAATATCTTAGGCTAAAGGATTACTAACTAGAATAACTCATTTCCATGGTATTAATCTCTACACTAACCATTGAATCATTATCAACTCTCACTGGCAACTCAATTGACTAATGAGCATTAATAATAAGTTATAATCCAACCACTAATCACCCTAATAAACTAATATCATAGGCTAGGCATGAGAAGCACATTTAGGTTCTATCGGACATTTTAACAAACACCTTGTGGGCATGAAAGGTTAATCATCTAGATTTTTCAATTACAAGTTTAACCTAGCACAACCTAAATGAAAAACTACTTAAGATTTTTCCCTAAACAAGATCATTAACTCATCAAATCATCTCAATCACCAAACCCTATAACACATCTAAAAGAAGACTCCCAAATATCCATGAAAAGATAAATCAATTGGTTTGATTGATGCATAATCATGAATATAAAAAGAGCAGTTGAAAGATTTAAGAAGAAATAAAGATTTGATACTCTTAATTAAGAGATTCATACAAGATTTATCAAAACCCAAAAGAGGCAAAGAGAATCTCTCTAAAACAAAGCATCCCCCTCTAAACATTAGGTTTAGGTGTATTTATACTGCTTTACAGAGGAACCAAAATAAACTGAAGTAAACCAAAAATAAAATCGAAACTAGGAAGATTATGTCCTGTTTATGATAAGAACCAAAGAACTCGGGGATAGCTTAGAGACCAAGCAATGTTGTTACCATGGGGTCGCTATGAGCTATTGAGGTCTCCATGTTGCTAGCCTTGATCACTAAACCTCACATGATGTCTTCTACTCTTCTCAAGCAATGCAACCAAATCGGTATGTCTTGGCCACTACAGCATATTGATGGAGCTTCGTCATTACACTTGGTCGCTAGTGTGTACCGGTGAGTCAAAGTCGTTAGGTCACATCGCTACTCTTCACCAGATGCATTCTTCCAACTCGTAGCAACCACAAAAGGTCGCTACACCTCATCGCTACACCTCGTCGCTACAAGCTCTTCCTCTTCATCAAGTCTTCTCCTTTTTTTCCGTTGGCTCCATTGATCACTTTTCCAAGCTCCAAGCCTCCATAAATACCTAAAAAGACACAAAGACTATGCAGAGTGTGACATAATAAAGCTATATGATCCTAAAATGCAAAACAAGAGAAAAGAAAAGACCAAAATGCATAATATAACACTAAGTGATGCTAAATGGAAATAAAAATGATCAAAATGAACATGCAAAACGTGTAACATAAGAGGATATCAATTATGTATGATTCTGACTTAATAAAAATATTGGAGTATGAATTGGCCAATTTCCCCATAATGGAATTGCTCATTTATTATATGAGCATATATTTGTCAGCTCAAACTCATATCACTATACTCACGAGTTAAATTTTCAAGAAGAAACAAGACACATGAACTCTTCATCTGATTCCAGAGCTTCCATAAACTCTGGAAGAAGACATGTCTCCGAATCAATGCTTCCCCTTCCTTCCCTTCCTGGGTAAGCTGACACCATCCCATCAAACTTAAGCGCATAGCCACTTCTAAGTGCCAATGCTTTCCCCATCTCAAATTCACAACCGTACTTGTTGAACCTCGGTGAGCTTCCTATTAGAACGCTAAACGGTTCAAAAAGCTTATCAGTATGATAAACGAAAGGAGACTTCAACCATTGTTCAATCTCTTGAGATATCTTTTCACTCGTATGTTCAGCTACCGATTGATGCAATTTCAAAGCCGCCCATCCAAGGTCATTCTCCAACAGCTCACCGGCTTTTGCAGCTGCTTCCAAAGCAGATATGTTGTTTCCAAAGTAATCCTTGTGAAGTGGTGGATACATCCTTGCTGTGTTGTCAGATGCAAGGCTACAACTTGTGTCTTGCCCTGCAGGTACTCTTCTTGCTCTAGTTATGGATCTCCATATGACCGCAATTATCGATTGGAAAGATGAGATGGAGGTTGTTCCGCAATTTGGTTCACCTTTGCTTTAAGCAACTTTATTGTTTCTACCGAAAAACAGAATATTCTCTCCTTGAGAATTGGAGATTGGAAGGGTCTGATAAATTCATCAGGATGGCTATAGGGAAGGCTGAAGAGGGGACCATATCCTTTGGGGATATACCGCTTTAAGACCGGTGGGTTCTTAAGACACAAGTCAGCATCACCTTTATTGCCCTCTTGTCCTTGGAAGATCTCAGACCAAGAGTTAAAGAAGTTCCAGAACGAAGTACCATCTCCCATTGCGTGGTTCATTGACACTCCTATGAAAATTCCATCTACCAATTCTGTCACCTACACAAAGTGTACAAAATCATAAATTATAATCAAAGTTCTTCAACTTAACATGAGATTCTGAAACTGACTAATAAAACAATATCAAATCAAGCCAAACTGAAGAGAAAATAAACAGATTAAATCTCTATTTCTTTGATAATCATTTTTATGGTTTCTAAACACTGAAACTGGATCAGGCTAAACCAAATGATTCATTCCGTTTCTATATTTCATAAATAACTAAAAAATCCAAAAACCAAAACAAAAATAATGGTTACTTTCATATAGTAAATTTGTTTAACATAGGCCAAACCATGGTTCAAAACATTGATATAGTCGGTGCCTAGGCATCCGGCTAGACGTTCATAAACATTTGGGCACTTCAATTTTGCTGAAAACGGTGGATCAGATTGGTAATACGGTTTAGGCGTCAAAATCGGTATTTTCGGCTTAGTCAGTCAAATCGGCTGAATTAATGCATGATTATTTTTGTTTAGGTTAAAAAAAGGGAAAAAAAACAATGAAAAAAGAGTGGAAATGTATATATTAGTATATTACTACTTAAAGTTTAAATATTCGATTTTATATTTTTAAAATATGTATATTACTACTAAAAGTTTGAATATATAAATAGAAAATATATAAATATATATAAACTAAATAATTACTTAACGCCAAGGCCTCGAGCAGTCCCTTTAGGCACTAGGCCTCTATAAGCTTCTAGTGATTTTTTGAACAGTTGGACCAAATAGAAAATAATTTCAAGCCTAAACGGAAGTGAAACTGTGAAAATTAAGCCAAACAGAAAACAAAAAACAAGCTGATTAAATTTTTTAATTTTTTTGGTCAATAAAAACAATTTTTTTTTACTTTTCTAAACAGTAACACCAAACTATATCATACTAAACCAAACAAATTTTTTTTTTTTTGATAACGAGAGGTGATCCGAACTTTTAACACAAGACTAATCCCTGTAGGGTAAGTGTACTCACCGTGTTTTCTAATGGGACTAGAGCATGACACAATTTTGACTAGTCAAATGGGAATGATTTAGATAATTTCACGTTTGAGGGAGAATTAATCTCTGGTCTAAACCACTAAACCACCACCACTTGGCTCACAACTTCTTCTTTCGGTTACTAAATTTAGGAAAATCCTGCAAAAATATCCTTCAAGAGATAAATAACCTGAACTGATAAGAGGCTCATGGTGTGTCCATCATAATTCACAGCTCTGTCATGGTCAAAGAAAGATTGAACAATCAAAGGAACATACTTGGCCTCCACAATATCTGCAACACATAAATCTGAAGTTGCATAGATGAACCCTGCACCAGGGCTATAGTTACAATCCACAAACACAGAGTAAGATTTTGGGTTTTCCGTTGTCAACGACGAGAGGCGACCAGCAAGAGGGTAGAAATGGATGAGCGTGACGGCTGGAGACTCTTTTAGCTTCTCAAGAAGAGTGTCAATGGAGTCAAGTGATGGGTTGTGAAACAAGAGACCTTTTTGGATGTACTGAACAGAGAGCATAGCATAGTCCCATGGAGATAAATAATATGGTTGCTTTGATTCTTCTGGGATGGTTTTGGGTTTCACAAAGGATTTAGAGTCGATTTTTAGTGATGATGAAGAATCCATTATGAAAGGCTTTAGTTCAAATTTGTGTTGTGGCCTTACATTGATTTGTGAATGTATATATGGACAGTAAGATAGATAATTTGGTTGGAACTTGGAAATGTCCACTTGTCTATAGAACTTGGAAATGTCCGCTTGTCTAAGAAAAGTGTCAAACTTTTCTTTTGATTCACTATTCGGTGGCACGTTAAACAAAAATGAAAAGTTAGTGAATTTTTCTTTTCCCTTTTTTTCCAACGAGTTGGTAGATGAACGATTAGTTTTCTCCTATTTACACATTTGACATATAAATTTTCAAAATAAGATTCATCAAACCTGGATATACTTTTTTGGGTTTTGTGCAAAAAACCATCAAATTTTTTTTTTTTTTGCAAGATCAACCCTCATCTTGAAAGTATGCAGGTTAATCTTATCACCACAAAAGTCACCCGCTAAATAACTCTTCTCTATATTATCGATATCTCTCCGTTTGATGCTGTTAGAAAACTAACAAAAAACAAAACGACGTAGTTTTGAAAGAAAAGAAAAACTGTATGTTGTTTAGATTTTATTTATTGTTTTTCTGTGTCCAAAACTACAAAACTTTCTTTCCAATACAAAAGGTAAATTAAAATTTAGAAAAAATTGATTTGGAGTTAAAATTAGGGATTATCTCATCTTTCTCATTCACCATAGATCTAAACAAAGCGAATCTCAAAAGTTACTGTTATTACACACTTCTCTTTACTCTGAGATCTAACCATTCTTTACCTCAATAGCAACAGATTTCCAGGTCAAATCCCAGATTTTCAACAGATCACTTCAAAAACTCGATCTTAATTTTCCACCTTTGGATGATGTTGATTTCTTCAACGGCTCAGATAATCTTTTCACTGCACCGATCTAAGTCCTTAATGAATGGGTAAAATAACAGATTCGTGAATGTATGCAATAAAAACAAAAAGTCATCTTCATTTCTTTAAAGAAGAAATTGAAGAAGAAGAAGATGATGACTGATAAGCTTGAGCTTGAATTGGTTCTATTTCTTATGTGATAGAATATTGTAAGAGTAATATTATTAAAATCTTCAAATAAAAATGAGGAATACGAAGGATAATCTGTGTATGTTTACCCTAAGAAAAAGCAGATCTGGGTTTCGTTTTTCTTTTTATAGCCTGTTTTTGAACAAAATCACAAAGGAAGCGACATTGAAGATCTAGTTTTTTGGGTTTTAATAACTGCAATTTCTGGGTTCAATTTCTGCATTATCTAGGTTCAGTTTCTGCAATTTCTAGGTTCAGTTTATGGGTTCTAATCAAAAGATCTAATTTATTTTATCAATATTCTTTCTATTTCTTGCATTTAATCAGATTAACTAATTCAGACATCAAATGCTTACTAGTGTTGTAAAATTAAGGACGTAAGCTTGCAGCTCTTATGGAGTGAAGAAACGTTACATAAATGTTTTAGTTAATTTTTTACCAATCATTTTTTTAATTTGAAACCTAAGTGAATATGATTTAAAAACCATGTTGTTTGGTTAAGGAAAAAACAGGAACCTTTGTGACAAATGCAAAAAACAACATGCAGTTTTTTTGTTCCAAAACTACGTCGTTTTGAATCTTCCGTTTAGTTTTCTAACAGCACCAAAACATAGTCACGTCAATGATATAGAGAAGGGTTGTTTAGCGGGTAACTTTTGAAATGATAGGGTTGACCTGCACACTTTCGGGGTGAGGATTGATCTTGCAAAAAAAATAAAACTTGATGGTTTTTTTGCATAAAATCCTACTTTTTTCGATGTGCAATTATTTCTCACAAATTATTAAGTAACTACTATATCTCCCATGCTAACATACGGTTATAGTGTTTTTATAAAATTTTAATAAAATTTTGATTAAATTAAAATACGTTTTTATTATATTAAAATGTTATTTGAGATAATATAAAACAAATTTAAAAAATATTTTGCTTTGTAAAGTCTAATATAAACTCATAATATAAATATTAGTCTTTAAATTATAAAACCCAATAAATTAAAAATTAAAAATTAAAAATGCAAACAAATATCTTGCATAAAAATAATATTTAAATACCAATAAATTATGTCTAGTATTTTTCATAACTTTCTAATTTTAATAATATTTTAGAAAGACAAATAATATAATATTATTTTTTTGGTAGTAATAATAATATAATATTCTCGTGATTAAATAAAGTCAGTAATATTAAAATCGATGGTCTCATTTAAGATTAAAATAAATATAATATTTTCTACTAAAATAATATTCTTAACCAAAAAACAAATAAAATATGTTCAGTTAATAAAAATAAAATAAAAAACAGAAAAAAAAATTGATATATGCAAAATACCTTTTTATCCATCAATAATTTTCATGCCTAAAATTGATTTAATTTTATCTTTATGATGGAAATTCCAAATTCGAGATATTAAAGCTCTAATCTTCCATTCATTGGATGAAGAATTCAGTTTAGAAATTAAATTAAATCCAAAGACATCTTAAATATGATGATAATAGAAAATTAATATATGAAATAAAGATGAGGGAAAGAAGATAGAGAAAACAATATTGAGGATGAACAAAAGAAAAATAAAAGCTTCAAAATTCATTGTTGCCAAAATCTTTTATAAACAGAGAAAAAAACTGAATTTGAAGTTAAGGGAGATATAGTGTAGTGAAAATAATTTAGGGTTTAGTGATAGGTGGAAAATATTTTTCTGTTTTTTTGCTCAACTTTTTAGCTTTCATAATTTTACATAAGATTTAAATTTATAATAAATATCTATGAAGCAAAATTTTTTTAAAATAAATCTATATGACATGTTTATATTAATGAAATGAACTGTGATTTATAATATAAACTAGTATCCACTTCGCGCTATCGCACGGTCATAATGTTTTACACACACTTTTAAGAAATTAAGTAATATTCAATACGTCTTAAATCTTTAAAACATAAAAAATGTTTTTATTTATTTATTATTTCGGAGGGTTATTATTGGTAAAGATCAAATAAAATTTAAAACTGGTATTAAAAATATTAAAATTGATTTGTTGAAATGTCAGATTTATTAGCCTAACATGAAAAAAATAGCTAATAAAATCAATGCTAAACTTGTTTTGGTTTCTTTCTTGTAAATATTCTGCCTCTTTTCATTATCAATGCTAAACTTGTTTCCCTATATATTTAAGAAAAATAAAAGCAAAACATATGTTGATCAAAAAGTGCAAAAATATAATATCACTGCACTTTTATGAACATAAAAATTGAATACTAACATGAGCCTTGCTCTTGATAGACATGGGGTCCTTCTCGTTTTCCCTACCACCCGAGATTCTTAGTGCCTGTTCATAGCCTTCTAGTTTCGTCACATTTTCCTTTTTCTTTTTTCTTCTTGTGTTGCTTCTTTAGATTTTGTACTTCTGTTTAAAAGTGAGTCTGTTACGCGTGTTTTCTGCGAATCAACATCACTGGAAATGAAAATGTTCCGGAATATCGATAATTGATACATTTGAAGTCTATTTTGAAACTTTTTTTTTTTGTCACCATATGTAGTTTTGCTGATATCTAGATGAGCAAAGGAAAAGAAAAAAAAAAGCTAAGTAGATTTGGAAAACAGTTTAAGGTAAAAGAAATTAATCACTAATGTTAATCCCACCAATTTGGTGCAAAGTTATCAGACACGTTAACTTCAAGAAGCTTAGAGACTGGTGATAATCTACTTACTTTAGCTTTTGGTGCCAATATTTTAGTGGGACATATTGGATCTATGATTTGGATTTATTTTGAGACTTTTACATTTTAAAGAGATTTGAGAGAATTTTAAAGATTTTGAGACTTTTGGGAGAACTATTATTACAAATCTCGATGAAGGATTAGCATAAATTTCTGGGCATTTAAGGATTAAAAAACATATTTGAGAGAAATGTATTGATACCACTATAGAACCAACCACAGTTTAGTGCCATCAATCATTCAAATTTGAAGAATAAAAAATAAATACCACATACATGACTGATTGCAAAAAAAGAAAATAAATAGTAATCCAAAATATATCATGTTCATATTGATCATAGTAGAAAAAAACAAAAAGAACTCAGCAAATTGAAAACTTTAAACCCACTTCACTTGGCAGCAAGTTTGGTTTTATGATTAGACTCCAGTGTTTTGTCAAGGTACAACATCCTGTTACAATAATAAATAGTATTAGCCAACAAATGAATCATAGTTTCGAATTATCATTATCAAACATAAATATTGAGGAGATAAACTACAGATATAATAGCTCACTTCTTGCATATATCACCGTTGAGATCCACTAATGATAGCATCATTCCACATATTTGTAGCAATTGTTGCTCTCCACTCATTAGCATACTCTCTTTCTTGTTCTTGTGTGCCGAGGAATTGATCATCACCATTATTTGTTTGGGCCCTTTGTTCATCACAAGTTTCTTCCGGAGGAAACTCATCTGAACGGCACTCTTGACGAAGAAAATTATGTAAAGCAGCACACGCAAGAACCAATTCTGTTTGTGTCTTATACGGAAAAGGAGGTGCAGATTTGAAGATCATAAATCTTGACTTGAAAATACCAAAAATTCTTTCGATAACATTTCTCAATGAAGCATGACGGTGATTAAACAATTCTTCTTTATTTTTTGGATCACTGTCTCCACCAGTAAATTCTTTTAGATGATAGCGAGTACTTCGAAATGGAGCTAGAAAATTACGTCGGTTTGCAAATCCACAATCAACAAGATAAAACTTTCCTAAAATATTTACAACATACGATATGAGTAGAAAAAATAGAACAGAAAATATTTCTTGGTTTAGAGGAAAGCATGTACCTTCATGAACTTCAAATTTGTTAGTATTTCTTGTTAAAGCATCATTTAACACTTTCGCATCATGAGCGGAACCTTCCCATCCACTAAGAATATATATAAATTGCAAGCCAAAGCTGCATGCAGCTAACACATTCTGAGATAAAAATCCTTTTCGATTTCGATAACTAGCTGTTTCATTTCCTACTATCATAGCAGGAATATGAGTTCCATCAATAGCTCCAACACAATCCTAAAGGGAAAGAGAGTATATGCCCCCCTTAGTCTCCTTCTTGTAAAATCATGAAAACTTAAAAAGACTTTTTGCACTTAGATCAGTGTAACTACTTATTCTACCTTCTCACCAGACCTATTATTCATATAGAAAGAGTGAAACACGATTAACACACAGGAATAGACAATATCTGATGCGAAAAAGAAGATAAAAAAATGTACCTGAAGATATTTCTAACTCTTATTATTTAATTAGAAGCTGAAATTCCATCACAGTTTATGAAAAAGTGAACATAGTCATTGCAGAGAATTAAGGGGTTTACAATTTAATGCTGGTAGAGATGAACAAAGTTGCTAAATACTTAGTATACAGCAGCGGTTTCAAATATCATGAGATAGCGGTGAAGTGGGAGAAAAATTAGGGATTTTAGAAAATTTTATTTCATTTCATTTTGTATAAAAATCAGTTAACATGGAAGTTCTTTTATCTTTATTTTTAGCATATATCTCGGTTTTTTTTTCATTTTAGTTATTTTTGTGAGATTTTTTTTAACAAGATCTATGTGGAAAAATCTTATTGTTGCAGTGACATGTACTTTATAATTTAAAGGATGATGATAAATAATTAAGTTATTAGTGAAATACCTGCGTAATGCTGCATGGTCTTTACAAAAATAGATGAAAGGATCGAGAAGTCAAGTACAATATGTATTAGACCTAGTTGATTTTATAAAATGTTTTTAAATAGATTAATAACTAGTTAACATTAATTTTAACCAAAAACCCTAATTTAAAGTAAAATGCAATGATATGTTTAGAAAAAGAAAATATATGTGTTATGAGGAAGGGTGTCAAAAAAAATGAGCCAATAGCTCATGAGGTAGCTCAGCTCGGCTCAGATTTTCATGAGTTCGAGCTATGTTTTAAGGCTCATTTAATAAATGAGTTATACGATCTGAGCTTAATTGAGGTGCGAGTTATACGAGTGAAATCTCGTGAGTCGTAAGCTAACTCACGAG
Organism: Cardamine flexuosa; assembly: GCA_963555745.1. Classification (NCBI taxonomy): domain Eukaryota; kingdom Viridiplantae; phylum Streptophyta; class Magnoliopsida; order Brassicales; family Brassicaceae; genus Cardamine; species Cardamine flexuosa. Next base: position 20,141,450 of record OY743216.1, on the reverse strand, counting down.
TTAAGACTTTTTTGTAATTAGTTTTGTTTTATATATGTTATATGTTATAGATATATATACAAATAAATATAAAAATCAAATATATATATATATATATATATTGCTCTTTTTGTTTTTAAAAATATAAAATTTCCTTTATTTTGAAGACTTTGGATTTGATTTAGCATTCTAGAATAATTTATTTGGATTTTGTTTAGCATTTTACTTTGAAATTAATTTACTGGATTTTATTTTATTAATTTATAAATTTTTATTTTATTATATTTATCTAAAGTATGAGATCGCGAACTAACTCATTTAACTCGCGAGTATAGTGATCTGAGTTTGAGCTAACAAATATATGCTCATATAATAAATGAGCGAATTCGAGCTCGCTCATAAAATTTACAAGTTCATTATGAGATGAGCCGATCTGAGCGAGCTAACTCAGTTTGACACCCTTTTCTGAGAAACGAAATGATGTGTTATGAAAAACAAAAAGATGTGTTTTCTTGATAGTTTTAGTTACTATCACATAGTAAGTTTATTTTTATCGTGATGTCTTACTCAATCTTCAAAGGGGGGAAAGTTTGTACCCATCTTCGTTTTTCTTCTTATATGTGCCTAGCTCCTCATCAACAATTGTGGTCTTGCCAACTCCTTTGGTGATGTACTTGAAATAGTATTTGATTGCTTTTGAACAAATGAGATCGTTTTCTTCCATCGTGATTTTGACGATTCTTTGAAAAAGATTTGTATGATCAGTGGTATAAAAATGAATTGTTAAATGGCAAATGTAAAGAAAATTACGTATAATTAGTATTGAAAATTAAGATGAAGTGAGACTAACCATTCCAAAAGTGGTTATTTATAATAGGTTTGGTTGAGATATAAGATGAGTTTTCGTAGTGAGAGGATACATTTGTTAGACACAGAAAAATATATTAGTATTTGTTTGATGTTTTTGACATGAGAATGAATGAAATTATTGTTGGAACTCAATTTTGACAAAGATGTCTTAAGCTAAATTTCCGGTGACCGGATCTTGGGATATTTAGAATTTTTGTAATGAGCACTATAAGATACTGTAATTACATGTCAAAATTGAAGTTAATTTGAATGAGAAATTAAGTCCAAAGTAGTTAGCTTGAAGAGTTTGTAATACTTGTAATTTTGACTAAGTATCAAAAAGAGCAAATATCCCATATTGGATAGAGAGTGAGAGATGGAGGACCATTATGCAAAACCATACATAGTCATCGCCGCTGTGCTGGGCTTGGGTTTGAGTCTTTGTGAATGTGGGCTTTCGCGCCACAAAAGATAATTCTTTATGGGATTAATTTATATTAACAATTTAATTAATTTTTCCTTAAGATTTTTTTCATAATTAATTCAGATAAATGTAGAAGATTCTAGATTGAGTCAAAAATATTTTTGTAAATTTCTGAATCCTTATCCTTGTAGAACAAGGTAGAATATTCACAGAATATTTTATTCTTTGGGATAAAGGTGAATCTCGCAGAGCTTATCTCTTTCTTGGAGATCAAGCAACTCCTCCCTATAAATAAAGTCTTACCTCATTCTCTAAAATCATCAGAAAAAGAATCAGATCTAAAATCAGATCTAGAAACATAAGCTTCCAGCAATCTCCTTCTTAGCTTTTCTTAAGTAAGTCTCTAGAGTATAGCATAGATAACAGTTAGTAGATTCTATAATCGGGTGTAGTGGTTATAGTCTCAACATGGTTTTATCATGGGATTCAGAATCTCATCAAACCGCCACACTACGGGAGATTTATTGAATTAAGGAAAGAGATCATATCTCGCCTCCGCGTATTTGTCTCTCCTTAATTGGATTTATTCGTTCGTAATTTTCAGTCTCGGATATCACAGTCTTACAATTATGAATATCAAATGTATTCAGGAGTAAATAATTCTTAAAATGGATAAATGAAATTAAATATAAAAAGATGAATTTTTTTTAAGCCAAACAAATTGTATTTATTTTTGTATCACTGTAAAAATATATAATATTATTTTGGACCACTATAAAAAGATGTAACTTTCCAACAGAAAAAAATGTAATTCTCTTAATTAACATATCTATATATATTTTTAATTATATCTGACAAGGGGTTTTACTTCATATTAAAAGTTGGGGTGGTTAATTATATGTTTGTCCTTACTTATTGATATGTTCTTCCCATATTTTTTTAAAAACTCGATTAATCGATCAGCCCATATTTGAAAAATCGATAAAGATCTAGAGAAGGGCATGGAGACATGGTTTGTGACAAGATAAGAAGACTCCAAACAACATTCCAGATTTTATTTTTCTAAAGTCATTTACATATTTCAAAAAATGTAACACCCAGTTGTAAAGCAGAATTTCCGAGTTGAATAAATTTAACATTCAAATCAAAAAAGAAAAAAAAGACTTAAACTTATAAACCCATAAATACTAACTAAAATCTGTAAAACTCGAAGTAACCTATAAGCTCATATTGTGTCATTATAAAACTAGCCCAACATTTATAATAATTGTGTCCAAAAATTGTCTCTAACCTAGATTTGATTAATAAATTTTTAGATTTATTCTAAATTAGGCTAATTTTCTATTGTGTTTATCATCCTCGGGAAGAAAATAAAAATTATTGGAATATTTATGTTTTTCATATTCCTTATAGTCTTAAAAATTATTGTAAAAATATTAAACCTATATTCGTAATATATCATCACCGTGGCTTTGTTATAGATATCCACTAGAATCTATATCCGCGGTACACCGTGGGTCAATATTGTCTTAATCATTATAGCAAATATTTATATTTTATAGTTTAATATTATGTGTTCAATTTTTAAGATAATTTTTAATTTTTAGATTTTGTTCATTTAATTTTTATAACTAATTTTTTTTTAGATATGTAATTTCAACTTCAATAAATTATAAAGTGTTAGTGTCCATATGCTTAACCTTCATTCTTGTAGTTTTGATAATACTTTTTCCTTGAACGAACGCAGGTACCAGTTTTATGTTTCATGCAAATTAATATGATATTTACTATAGTTTAGTCTATTATCACAAATTATTGATTATAGTTTCTTGTATGATCACCGTTATTGATTGTAGTTTCATATATAAAACACAGCTTTTAAAGCTTTGAGACTACCTGTTAGCTTAATGGAAACAACTCCATATCTCTTCCGGCTAGATGCTGAGGTAAACTTCTAACCATTATTAATATTTGATTATTGCAGTCATGCTCTCCTAAATAATCTATCATTTTAACGTGTTTTAAAACAGAAACCTGTTTCTAACCACTCCGCAACATCTTCGTCGATGGTAAGTATTCCAACTCTATTCCCTGACTGTATTTGAGTCAGTAATATCAATTCTTTATTTGCAGGATGTAGAATATTTAGAAAATACCATAGGTCTCCCATCAAGTTTTGCACAACTCAATATAGATTCACATGCTCCTGAAACTACTTGTGAACTTAGTATGTTTAGTATCTTTTTTGTTATGTTAACGTTTTGATTATAGCAGTCATGTTCTTCAAAATAATATCAAATAATATCATCTTTTAAAAAGAGTTACCCGTTTCCAAAGAGTTGGCAATATCTTCATCGATGGTAAGTAATTCAATTTTATTCCCGGAATTTATTTGAGTTAGTAGACATGGATTATTTGAAAAATACCATAGGTCTCCCATCAACCTTGGCACAACTCAATTTAAATTCCAATGCTCTTGAGACTGCTGTTGATGTTAGTACTTTTAATATCATTCTTAGTTTAGTTTCCAAATTTATGTTGTGGTATTCTTATTCTGTGTTAGTATACTTATTTTGTGTTAATTTTTTCCTAATCGTGTTTTTATTTCCTATCAAAAAACAAAATATAAGGTTCTCCTACTCATCATTCAGAGTTCGGCGAACAAACCAAATCATTATATTATCTTCTAAAATTCGTGAATGAAGGACATGAGGTGATATTATTATGATTTATTCAGATTAGTAGCCTATGTGTATCAATATTCCTATTTGATTTTGACTGATATTCTTATGTATGCATTTTTATCATAATTCAATTACTAGCCTTGTGTTCCTCATCGTTCAGAAAAAGTTGATTTGTCACAGCTACCAAGACCAACCAAAGATATTATCGAGCTCACGCGTACTGGACATCAGGTAGTGTTCTAATCCTTTTAAAGTTTTGTTATTTACTTAGGGATATAATATTTATATAAATTTACTAATTTACTTTTATTCCCTTTAAACGTGCTTTGGTATGACCTAGATCTCTCCGACTGAAGAGTGTATAAGTGCTATTCACGAGAGTTCTTATTGGGGTCCTCGTGCTTATTCTCGACAACTTTTCGCAACGTACTTGTGTGCTGGTGACAATATTAATGTTTTACTTGTATGGGATGCAACTTGAGAGTGGTTATGTAAAGATGTGTTTTCCGAGCCACCAAGTATCATTTTTTACCATTGTGTTTTTCACCACTACTCTACCGATGAACTAAAAGCTACCGGTTATGATCTCTTTAGGCGATACATGGCCTCTAAAAGGATATCTTGTCCAGATGGGGATAGAAAATGTCTTCCAGTAATAAAATCTGATAGGTGGAGAATTAGCATCCCAGGAGCTAACTTTGGTGGTATCTATATGTATGATTCAGATGAATGTATCTTCTATGATGATTCAGACGAAGAAGAATCAGCCAATGATGAACCATACAAAGAATTGTCCCATGATGAAACAGATGACGAATCAGCCCATGATGAAGATTGAGCCCATGAGGATTCAGTCGGAATTACATCTCATGGTTCTGATATTTAAGTTTAGACCTTATTATATTTAAAAGTATTTCTGATATTTAAGTTTTTTACCTTTATGATATTTAAGTTTACTTATGGTGGGTAATTATTATAATTTTTGAGTTCCTCAATTTTTTAATATTGCTGAGTTGTTCAAATCAATTTATGAGTAATAGATTTTAAATATTGCTGGAAACTTAATATAGATATGATTTCGAATTATTGGTTTCATTACTGTCCTTAGATTGTGATAGTTAATCTTGAAATTAATTCTTTGCATCTTATATTGTGACAGTTAATTTGAAAGTAATGATACATATATTTTATCATTTTAAAGGTTTGCAAAAAACCGATCACAAATTTAATTAATTCAAAAAATCCTGACTAAATAGTCTTTTCTGAATATTAGTTTATGTACTTTTTTTAATTGACGGCAAGGAAATATTATATTGCTTAAGGGCATCTCCAATCTAACTCTATATTTCTCTCTAAACTCTATTATAGAATAAAATCATCTCCATTCTAACTCTATATCACACTCTATAATAGAGTAATGAGGAAGATTACTCTATATATAGAGTAACTCTATTTTTTCCTCTATTATAGAGTTAAACTTTTTATTTACATTTTACTCCTTTATATTTTGAATATTTTTATTTTATGTCTTAATGTCACTCATTTAATTAAATAAAAATACAAAATAAAAGTTAAGCAACATAAAATAAAATATAAAATATAAAATAAACCTAAAAAGTATATGGGTTAAATTATAAATCTAAATAATATGATAATTTATGGAAATTTGTAAGAAATAAAAGATATGAGGTCAAATTGTAAGTTTTAGAAATAAATTATTTTAGTAAAAACTTTAAAATATAATATACTAAAGAATATTCCTTTATAGAGTAAAATATAAAGTAATATATTGGAGGAAAATACTATTCTATTATAGAGTGACTCTATTTCAGAGTAAAAAATAGAGGAATACATTGGAGATGGTCTAAGCCCACTAAGAGGCGCTACAAATGAAGATTAAGGCCCATATAATAGTTGTTTGTACTTTTCCCATCTAAACGTAATCCTTTTATATATAGACATAGATGTATATATCGAACAGAAGTAATGATTTGAAATTATTAGCTACGTTTAGATTGTGGCAGTTGCAAAAATTCTAAAAGTTCGGAAATTTACCAAATCTAAAAGAAAGATTTCCTTTTATCTCATGTGATCTGAATCTATCTATATACATATATGCACACATATATTCAACTTTCCTCTTCTTTTTTTTCAAAGGAACTCTTCATATTTTGATGTGGTATCAGGTTTTATCCAAACTAATGGTTCCCGCAAGTGCACGATTGTGCGCAGTAGTACAATGGTGGAATCGAATCCACAAAGAGTAAAGTACACTGTAGATCTGTAGATCCAAACCAAGCTAGGATGAAAAATATTGAAAAATTTTTGTCACAAGAAATCTGAATATAAATCCGAAAATAATTAAATAAAATAAAAATCAATTTAAAAACAATGTTGGGATCCGGGAAATCACAGAGATTTAAATAAATAAAAAGGATATCTAACCGGATTAAGAGTTTATGATCTAGATCTAGAACTCAAAATACTATGAACAAATAAAGCACCTCTCGAGTGAGAATATTAGCTTGGTCATAAATCCGCTAGGGTCCTATGCCAGCATTTATTAGCGGGTTTTGATATTGTTCACTTGCAGACCAAACATCGACTCTCGTTGGCTGACGATCTCAAGCCTATAAACAACAGAGTCTGGATAAAATAAACATGTGCTAGCTGAATTATAAAACCCTATAAATCATTTGATAGATTCATCAACCTAACAAAAGCATTAGTTTCATAGAAATAGAGATCTAATAATCATAACCCTAATATATAAAAATAACCTAATTAAACATTAAATCCTTTTGAATAGATCCTATCTCCCAACAAGTAGATCTACTCAACCAGGGAAATGGGTTGATAGATCATCCTTGAAAATGACATGCAATGCAAAGAAAGAGATGAAGAAAGAGTATAGATCTAAAAATGCAATGAAAAATGGTATATATCTGAGAAATATCAAAATAAAAATTTACAGATCTGAAAATGAAATGAAAATACAAGGAAACTGAATAAAATCGCGTCTAGGGCTTCTGGGCCGCTCAGGAAATGATCCATTTATATAGGGAGTCTTCTAGGTCAAAAATCAGAGTAAATGTGAGATTTGGAGAATATCCGCAATTAGGATTGATCGATCAGACTTGGATTGATCGATCTCCTTCCTTCGATATGTGCCACCTCATAGATTCCTTTGATTGACTGATCTTATTTAGGATTGGTCGATCCTCTTCTTGCCTGGTCGATCTCAGAGTGTCTCTAAAAATCCCATGAAGTGTAAAAACGTTCAAATTTGCTCCATTTCGTTCATTTTAGCTCCAATGAAGTAAAAACCTGTAAAGACACCAAAACAGGCCAGAAGGACACAAAACCTAACTCTACACTCAATAAAACACTTGAAATCTATAGTAAAATTTGATGAAAATAAAGACTCATCAAATACCCTCAAACTTGAATCCTTGCTTGTCCTCAAGTAAGCAACAAGACAATAAAACAAAGTTCAGAAGTATAGGTTTTGAAAAATGGGAACTTACGCCTAGCTTTAGAATCCACCATGTTGATCATGTAAACCAATAAGAAACCTTGTGGCAGGTTAATTGAATTTTAGCAGTACAACATGTACTTTACCATAAGCATAGCAAACATTACCGTACTCTAGCATCCGAGATCCAAATGAACTTCTGAAATCTTCATTTTTGGCCCTTTAACATTCATTAAGTGTTCCGTGCAGTCTCACAAAGGGAGTCGAAATTGCTAAGGGCTAGTAACGGGGGGGCATTTTAAGGGTGATGGTTAGGCATGATAAATGAACTCCGGTGCAAGCCAATGCGCAAAATCACAGTGAGACGGAAACCAAAGATGGTGCACAATCTCCTGAACCTTGGACTCTAAGTAAGCTTCTATATAATGATCATAATAAAGTTGCTATTGGTGTTAAAATAAATAACAGAAAAAAATAAATAAATAAAAGGTTTTATTCTGGTTCTTTCAGACTTCTTTCCCTTCTATTTTTTTGTTTTTTTTTTCTGAAAGAGAGTCTCGGGATGAGACGGGATCGATTGATCGAGATATGATCGATCGATCCCAGAGCTTATTTTCTGAGAAGGGGAAGTTGGAACCAGTCCTAACCATATACATCAATATACAATAAAACTGCACCAATAGTCAACTCAAACTAATATAGATGAAATACAGATACTAGAAAGCTTACTCGAATATCCTTAGAACATTTGGTTGTACCGGCCTCCATACTCTGTAGTTTTTGCACTTGGTTGCACATGCTCCTACTGTTGAGAAAGATAACTGGGGTCTGAATAAAAAAGTGGTGTAAGGGTGTGGAACAGAGCTAAAAATGAGCTTGGCTATCCGGAGCTCCAATAAGAATGGGGTGAACTTCGGATGTATATGATCGTTTATGCGATATCGAGCCCCTAAATGAGAAGATTAGTCCAAGTTAAAGGTCCAACTAGATAGAGCACACGCTAGATCATTCAGATTTCCAAAGGATAGGTTGCTTCTGGTAAGGGTGATCCACTGATGGTGTTTCCAATCTTCCTGAACTAAGTCCAATAAATATCAACATAAAATGGAAACCAAGAAAATTGTAATACAATTCCCATGTTTTGACTCAATAAAATGACTCAAGGAAAATAAAAGGTTTTATTTTTGAAAAAAATTTGAAAAAAATTTTGTTGACAAGGAAACCAAAGAAAATACAATGTTAGTAACATAAGAAGGCAGACATCCCTTCCCCCAGACTTAAATCACTACGTCCCGCTGTGATATAAAATCAAAGAAAAAAAGTGTTGCGAAACAACACTGGAGATAATGAATTGTGAACAAGAAAACAAACCATAAACCGTGAAAAGAGTTTTAAGACCAAATGGAAGCATTGGTCTGTTCATCGAACCGGTTTTCAGCTTTTCTTGTCTCGGAGATCGACCGATCCTCCAGCGTCATGTAACTTCTTGAAACTTGCATCTTCTGCGTTTTGCCTGTTTTCAGTCAACTCAACACAATAACATCATCATATCTTGCTGAGAAAAATAAATAAATAAAATAACTGAAGTAAAAAAAAAAAATAGTTAAATTAATGCAGAAGCAAAAAGAAATAGAAAAGGTTTCCTCCCAACCAGCACTTGTTTTTAAAGTCATTAGCTCGACTTGGTTATTTTTCAATTGGGGTCTGCTAGGGGAATGGAGGTCTTCTTCTCCACGTGGTCGGCCAAATACGATTTAAATCGCTGACCATTCACTGTAAAATACCTGCTCTTTCCATCCCAAAGTATGATCGCTCCATAAGGTTTGACTTCCTTAATCAGATAAGGACCTGTCCAGCGTGATTTTAGTTTCCCTGGAAAAAGCCTCAAACGTGAGTTGTACAAGAGTATTTTATCACCGTTGAAGATTCTCTTGGACTTATCTTTCTATCGTGCCAAACTTTTGCGCGTTCTTTGTACATTCGTGTGTTATCATAAGCTTTTTAGTCTTAGTTCATCCAGTTCATTGATTTGGGTTAGACATTTTTCCTCTGCTCCCTTAGAATCGAAGTTTAGCAGTCTGGTTGCCCATAATGCTTTATACTCTAGCTACACCGGTAGGTGACAAGCTTTCCCATAAACTATGTTGAAAGGAGTCATCCCAATCGGGGTTTTATATGCAGTTTGGTAAGCCCACAATGCATCATCGAGTTTAAGGGACCAGTCCTTCCTTGTGACATTAACAGTTTTTTCTAGGATACTTTTGATTTCTCTGTTGGAAACCTCCACTTGCCCACTGGTCTGTGGGTGGTTTGGTGTTGCCACCTTGTGCGTAACAACATTCTTCTTTAGGAGGTTAGCAAAAATTCTATTGATGAAATGAGTTCCACCATCGCTTATCACGACCCTAGGTACTCCAAACCTAGGAAAATTCACAGATATAAACATTCTAAGGACAACTTTGGCATCATTTATAGGACTCGCAATTGTTTCCACCCATTTAGACACATAATTGACAACAACAAGGATGTACATATTCCCACATGAAGGTGGAAATAGGCCCATAAAATTGATTCCCCAGCAATCAAATACTTCTACTTCAAGTATATAGTTCTGAGGCATTTCACTCCTCTTGTTTATGTTCCCACGATGTTGACAGGAGTCGCATTTTGACACAAAGTCATGCGTGTCCCTGAACATCGTAGGCCACCTGAATCCTGCCTGAAGGAATTTGGAAACTGTTTTGAAGGTTGCAAAATGTCTTGCATAGTTTGAACCATGACAGTGAAAAAGAAGTCCAGCAACTTCTGATTCTGGAATACACCTTCGGTATAGACCGTCGGCGCAACGTCTGTACAAGTATGGTTTATCCCAGATGTATATTTTTACTTCACATAAGAATTTTGGCTTCGTGTAGCCCTTACAATCTGGTGGCATTACCTTGGCGCAGAGGAAGTTAGCATAATCGACAAACCAGGGATGTTCGTCGGCTTCCTTGTGCAAGGCTTGTATGTCTGGACATTCCTTGTAGAATCTCTTGATAATGGAGACAATATAAATGCTTTCTTCTGGCAATCGTTCATCTATGGGGATCCTCGTCTCAATTTTTAGGCGGGATAGATGATCGGCTACACCATTTTTGATCCCCTTCTTGTCTCGAATCTCAATGTCAAATTCCTGTAGTAGCAAAACCCATTGTAGCAGCCGGGGTTTAGCATCTTTCTTATTAAGAAGGTAACATAATGCTTCATGGTCCGTATGCACAATTATCTTGGACTCTACCAAGTATGATCAGAATTTTTCTACAGCAAAAATGATCGCTAGAAGTTCCTTCTCAGTGGTAACGTACCTTGTTTGTGCTACATCCAATGAATCGATAGCATAATAGATGACGTGTAGACGCTTGTCTCTCTTTTGTCCTAAAACTGCGCCCATGGCATAATCACTAACATCGCACATAACCTCGAAAGGTAGCTTCCAATCTGGTGGTTGGACTATCAGGGCGCTAATCAGTGCCTTCTTTATCTCCAGGAAAGCGTCGAGACATTCTTTATTGAAATCGAAAACGATTTCCTTACACAGAAGTCGTGTGAGAGATCTCGCAGTTTTTGAGAGAATTTTAATGAATCTCCTATAGAATCATG